>JABFDZ020000045.1:6600595-6617253 GCA_019775955.2 Pollimyrus isidori | reverse complement strand
ACTCTCAGCTATTAGTTAAGTTCTCCCCAAGCGAGCTTGATGGGCCGAATGGCCTCCTCTCGTTTGTATAGTTCTTAAAGTCTCTGCTACCAAAACAGACAAATGCATATACAGTAATGTATAGCATGAAACGGCAAGAGATCATATCACCGACATTATTGTTGACCTCTACAGTATTTTCCAAATCCATCTGTGTAATAGAGCGCCAAAAAACAGAGTGGAAATACAAAATCACAGGTAAAACCCTGAATAATTCCATTTAATAAGCAAAGAGTTGATATTATTAGTTATTTATTTATTAACTTATCCTGGACAAGTTAATGTATAGTAGATTAACTTTATTTATTTTCATCAAAATACATGACCTTCATCTTAGTTTGTGAAAGTTTTGCAAACAGTCCTCAGAATGTTTGGTTTGTCATTCCTGTCAATATAGTCAGCTACCCCAATCTTTTCTTGTCGTCTGTTTCATCATCTTAGAAATGCCATTATTCTAATTTAATTTCTATCTCATGTTCATGTCAGGACACATTTACTCTGTGGGACCAGTTCAACCTTTAAATGACAGGATGTCATTTAACAA
Organism: Pollimyrus isidori; assembly: GCA_019775955.2. NCBI lineage: Eukaryota > Metazoa > Chordata > Actinopteri > Osteoglossiformes > Mormyridae > Pollimyrus > Pollimyrus isidori. Next base: position 6,616,670 of record JABFDZ020000045.1, on the reverse strand, counting down.
CAACATAGCCAGTAACAACAAAGAGTTTCTCTGTCCTGTGGGGTTAGGGATGCCTTTTCAGTGGTTGCAGGTCTCCTAGACAGAGTCAAATGATATCCTATCCTGGGCAGTATAGAGCACGAGGCTGAGGTAATCCTCAGACAGGATGTCGGGTTATTGCGAGGCACACATACTATTGGCTTAACTGTTAGTATGTCTTTGGGATCTAGACCACCCTGGGTGGTTATCTAAGCGCCATGCACACATGGGCTTTGAAGTACATGGGAACATACAACATGGAGGCGTGAGGTAGTAGTGCCCGCCTCTGAGCTACAGTGCTGCCCACACTCTTCATAAATACTTAATCAAATTAATTTGTTTTTAAAAAAAAAAAATTATCATCATGTATGACATGGTATATAATTACCTTATTTTTATTTGTTTGTTTGTTCATTTGTTATTTTATTTTTATAATCCATAATTTTATTATTTTAAATGATCCTTTTTTTAAAGCCAAAATCAAGGAACGTAGTTACCACAAAAAAATCTGTAACACCTTCCCTGGAATGTGGGCAATTATATGAAAGCCTAAGAGATCCTCCCATCTAAAAGGTTTGGTGCATGCACATGCTTACATGTGTATTACTTACTAAAGAAGTTTCACATCTGCTGTTTTTGTACTGCAGTGATATACTGTATAAGGACTATATATAGTTAAACAAGTCTTCACCAGAAACTGCTAAATTAAATATTCTAAGACTATTATGAAAACTTTCAACGAACTTCGATTGCCTCCATATAGGAGTATTGAAAGATCATTTTCACTGTGAAAACCATTTTTATCTCTGTAACATGCTCAGCCTGTTACATTGCAATGTATCAGTTTAGCCAATGTGCTTAAGAAAGCCAGACATACTGTTCAATCTCGACACTGTAAATGATGGGGCACGATGATTCTGCAATTGTCTTTTCTTTTTTTTGGTCTCCATTCTTGTGCTATTTGCTCTTTAAGAAGGTGCCAGTTGGTAACGTTAAAGCTAATAATGCCAGATCACTATAAGAAGTGTGTGAGAGCTGGGTTGGATTAACCCAGTGCAGCTTTCTACCAGGGCAGCAGTGTCCTTCATCGTATACCACCTCTGATATATTACAGTTGGTCAGATCTAACAGACAGCCCCTATTATTGTAATGACAAAGTGACTGCATAATATAAACTTCTAAGTGTATATGATTTTGTAAAACAATGTGTGCAGTGCATTAACCATTGTCTTACATCTGTGCTACTGTGACGGCAGCTGTCCTGCCCACTGGAATAGTTTGTGACAGGGAGAAAAATAAACAGATTTCAGTATTGTAGTGACAGCAGGTCCCAAAATGTGGCTTATAAGAGCCTGACTGGCATGCTCACTGGATTTGTTTACACTTATTTTGGGGGGAATTCAGGACTTAAATATCTAGCAAAAAAGTTGGCAGATCTCCAGGTTGTACTAAAATAGTGTGATGTTTCTAAATAAGTGACATAAGTGGTTTTGGATTTAAGTTAACTACTAGTAATGTCGCACCATTCCAAATGTCTGATTTTTTTATTTTGATTTTCAAAAACGATTTTCTAGAACATTTCCCAGCACTTGACTACCGTTAAATGCCTAGTAATTTAAAAACCAATACTTTTCAATTACTTTTTAATCGCTTTTGATTTGTTCTGTAGCTGGAACACAGCGGGGATGTGTTTGTATGATGTAATTTTCATGAAGTTCAGTATTTTTGCAACAAGCACGCAGAATGTGTAGAGAGAGTGGCCAATGACAGTTGTACAAAGGGGAACTACTTTTGTCATTTGAGGAAGTGTCAGACAATTTTAGCTGACAACCGTTTGTTCTTGTGCCTTTCATTTCTCATAGCTTATGTTCTTTAGCCAAATGCCAGAGTGAATGTTGTCCGAGTTGATAGGAAACCATAAATGCCACCATTTTTAGATCTATTTTTTTAAAGATCCGGTTTAAGCCAGTGGTTAATGTCAGAGCCTTGAAATAACAAGTGAGTCTGTCTGTCCTGTTAGTGCTTACAGTATATATAGATTAGGTGAGTCTTGTTTTTTTTTCTTTCTAGGGTACAGTGAATAGCATGCATTATCACTGCTCAGTGGGAATATTAGGGAACGCACTCTTTCACCTGTAAATATGTACATTTCACACTGAGCCTGTTTGTATGGTTACATGCTTCATATTCTGCAGAAACAAAAGTAAGGTCACTATTCTTTTTGTGTGGCTCGCTATAATAAATGTAATTTGAGTTTGTGCTCTTCCAAAGCCAGATGACAAATACTGTCTCAGGGCCAAAAAATATCAGCTATCCATAGGTTTGTTTAAACATATAACATTATGTTTTAACTGATTTACTGCTGCCTGTCCTAGATGTATCTTCAGGCTAATAGAGTCTCCTGCAACATTGGTAATTCCATTGCAAGTATTACTCATTGGCATTGAGGCATTGAAATGTTTGATCAATTCTGCATGCAGACATAACAAATCGTGTCATTTTGTCTTCCTCAAGGGGAAAGGGAGGATAATGACTTTTAGAGTAATTATATTCCTAATGAATGAGGAGGTGTCCACTATAAGGTTAGTGTTTAAAGATTTAAGAGTATTAGTAATTTATTGCAGGAAAACAATGATGAATGGTAAATAATCATAAACAAGGTAGTACGCATTCAGAACTAATTATGCATTATTATTCTTATAAACTGTGTTTATACAAAGTGACTAGCAGTTTTACTTATAACTAGTTCACTAATGAGAATATTTTTGGTCATAGTACCACGGGGACACTTGAGTGAGTCACACTGGAAAATGAATTGTAGATTGTGTTGAAGTAGAAATGCACAAGTAAAATTTACCTAGCTTACATGGGATTCGTTGTCCACGTGTTACGTGTGATTTTGATTGAGATCAGTATATAATAGTGTATATTACTGTATATAACATATAATCCTGTTGCCATCACTATCAAATATGTGTTTCAGACATCCGAAAAAATTTACCAAGAACAGTAGTGTTATTACTTAATTGATATATGTAAATTGAGACAGGGTGAGAGCACTTATCTTGTTTTTGGTCATTATGATTAATAATGCTACTCGATTGGTCTGAAAGTTTGATTTTCCTAAGTTAAACAATTCCAAACTAGACTATTCATTTGAACGTCATGTTTAGAATGGGACTGTCTAGAAATAATACACTCTAGCAGGCAAGTCTATAACAATGTGCAAAGATGTCCATTAAAATTAAATATCAAACCAAGGGGAAACGTATTGTGCCATGAAATGCAGGAAAAGTCATTTGTGTTTGTAAATTATAAACATTTGTCAATTTCTCATTCCAGGTTTTTCAAAAGTGACTGTGGCTCGACTTGCTTCAGGTCCACAGAAAATGAGCAAATGTAATACTGGCTACATTATATAATATTTAGAAATTAAATTTTTATTTTTATCCTTGTTTTTACTGTTTTTTTTTGACAGGGAATACATTGTACTGAATTTTAATATTTGAGTATAATAATTTGTCCAGGACCAAGAGCCATGTTTGAATGTTTCAAATTAGAATTAAATTGAGAATATAGTATATATTTTACGACTTTACAATGATAGCTAAAGAGGGTCTGAAAATGCAACTCTGAGGGCACTGAATTAACTTTAAAAATATTATTAAATCAGACTATAGAATTCTCCATAGGTCTGGATTGTTCATAGGTATATTAAAAATATATATTTTGAGCAGTTATTATCAAAATTTAACTGTTGGTTGAATCTTAAATTACAAAACACAGAATAAGCCAATAATTTGTTTCCTTGGGTTCATGACTGGTTGACTGGACATGTAGTTGTTTTACTGAAATATTTTTAATTGCTGAGCTTGGAACCATTGGGCAGGTGATAAGAGAAATAGCATTGTGAATTTAATTATGCCATGACCAAATAACTAATTCTCATAGCTGGCCTCAGCTTACAGAGGATGACCAGATAAGCACAGCAAGCTCCAATCTGAACATAAAATGTGAAACTACCCTGGGGGGCTTGTGCTGTTACTTATTTAAGCATTTGTCATGCTTTTGTCATGACAGTATCTTACTCTTGACTCCATTCCATCCAGCCACTGGTGCACAGGGTGAGCAAAGGAAGAGCTATAGGCAACTTCACCTCAGAACTGCAGTTACTCATTATTTTACTAGACTGTCCTCATAATTTTACTCCCCTCCTCCACCCCAACTCACAACAGCTCCCAGGCCTTGGCCTCCCCCCCCACCTCACAACAACACCTCACCCCCTCTGTGCACCTCATAGAGTCTCGTGAGGCCTTTGTGGAGGTGAGCCCTAAAAGCCGCAGACTTACTGCAAATCCCCCCCGCCGCTCAGGGGGGAATGACCTTGCTAAGGTGACACCGTGCGCCGCTGATGCCAGTCGAGCCTCTACCGCATGCCCATCGCGTCGCTCCATGGATTTGGTCCAGTGCAGTCAGCGCTGCAGCGTCGACATGACAATAACCAGCATTCAGCCCAGAGGAAACCCTACACAGGAAGCGGAATAGCTTTTTTGCCGTTAGTGTTGGCATGGCCCAACAGGTGTTAAAACCTTTACTGGATGCATTGGGGGGAAAAAAAAAATCTTGTTTGCAGCTGCCTCATTTGGCAAAACTGCTCCATCGGCCTGTTAAAAGCTGCACATTCAGAGCCGGGGACTCTCTGCTTAGTGGCTTAGTCATTTCAAAGTAATTAAAACTGTCTACCACATATAAGCACGCATCTGAAAGCTGACAGTCAGAAAGAAGCCAAAGTTGAATCGTCCATATGTGAGTTGAGCAGGTGCGCCGTAATTGGGCTGCAGCAGCTGCTGTGGCCATACATGCCAGTTTTTCAGAAAGTAATCTTGGCACGGTCACCCGCTCTCCCCTCCTCCCCCTACCGTACTCTTGACCAACAAAGAACCAGCCATACGAGGAACAAAGGCGCGATTTGCATTTCTTTATCTCAACAGCAATCAGTGACCCTTGCGTTCATTTCCCAAGATACAGCGCTGATGGGTGCTAAGGTCTGGTTTCGCAGGGAAAAGGATAAAATTAGCACAAAAAAATTTGCATAATCAAACTCTGAACCTTTCCAGATCTCAGTATGCCAAGACGCTGAAAATCTCATGGACCATAATCGTAAAATCATAAAATGTAATAGATGTGGGGAAATAAATCAGTTCATGGCCAATTTATTCACCATGCTGCCAAGCAGTAGTCTAGCAGTAATATATCTGGAAAATGGAACAACTGTATTGCCAAAATCAGATAACAGGTGACACGGAAATTTAATTTGCTTGTTTTTACATGTTATGTTTGCCTGCTTCCAGAGCCTTATCATATTTTGATGTTATGAATAATATATGTGTGAAGGCCGTTTGGTTACACTGAATTTTAATGTGAGTGGGATCTATTCATTTTCACAGGATTATTCAAAACTGTAGCGGCAAACTGCGAACAAGCCCAGGTTCCTTATTTATGCTATTTTGCTCGGTTGTACCTCAGGGCAGTATGACCCAGACAGGAGAATGTTTGATTGAGCTGAAGAGAGCGACCAGGCTCAAATCTGAAGTGTCATCACTGGCAGAATGACTCTCAGCATCCTGTCTCTTCCCTGTCATTGTGCTGTGTCTGCAAGGGACTGGTCTGTCTTTGCAGGCCAGTTAATTTAATGCTGTCTCATCCATGCACTGCCCTCTGAGAACATACAACATCTTACAGCAGAATTTAGCTCTGTCTGGGTCCCTGTGATCTCTGGCTTTCTCGTAAACATATATGAGTTATCATACATTATTATGAGTTTGTCAAAATATTGCCGCAAGCAGCTATTTGTGACTGATATACATTCCCTTAGAATGAAAAGATGTGAGTAAAATAACATGCATGGTAGTATTAGTTCATATAGTCATTTATATATGTTTGTTTTCTTAGGGTATAGGCTGATTTTAAGGTGCAGCAGTTAAGCAAGGTATAACGTTTACACCTTACAAAACTAAAAGGAGAAAGCTTAAGGTAGGATAAAATTCTCTGCAGTCGCCGGGTGTGTCTGACCTCAGTAGCTCAAGCATGAAGCTCAGCTCAGGTTAAGCGTTGCGTAAATGAGGTTACATACAGAACGGAATCACTTTCATTAGCTTTCATATGACACCTGACCACACTTTGTCAACTTCAGCTTAAGGCAGTTGGAAGAATCCATCCATCCATTATCCAAACCGCTCATCCTTACTGGGTCGCGGGGGGTCCGGAGCCGATCCCGGAAGCAACGGGCACGAGGCAGGGAACAACCCTGGATGGGGGGCCAGCCCATCGCAGGGCACACTCATACACCAGTCACTCACACATGCACACCTATGGTCAATTTGGCAACCCCAATCAGCCTCAGCATGTTTTTGGACCGTGGGGGGAAACCGGAGCACCCGGAGGAAACCCCACGACGGCACGGGGAGAACATGCAAACTCCACACACAGGAAGCCCAGTCGGAGACTTGAACCCGGGTCCCAGAGGTGTGAGGCAACAGTGCTAACCACTGCACCACCATGCCGCCCCCGCAGTTGGAAGAATAAGTGGGGGAATTTGCTAGGAGTTGGAACTCCTAAAAATATCCTAATGTCAAAGGCTTTTCTTTGTGGATTGGACCCTAATGTCCTTAGTAGGCAACGTGAAGATGCAGTGATTATCTGTGACTCTGACTTTCTCACTGGAGACAAGCAGTTACAGCACAGACTTTCCCCATAGCACAAATGTCTCTGCTGCACACTAATGCTACTATGACCTGTTTAAATTATTTTCCAGACTTACTAATCCCAGCCCATTTCCAAGCTTAAAATAAAACTTACATTCCTAACAAGATAAGCTCATATCTGCAATCATTTTCCTAATCATTACACACATGCAACGACAGACCAGACAAAAGTCCTTGTGTTGCCCTATCATTACAACAGGCGATATTAATGTTATTTTTTCAGCCTGGTCTCCACTTCACAGCAAAATATTTCTATATCCTCCTGAGACCCCACCCATTCATTTATGTCCATTGTAGTGGACATTTTGTTTTTGCATCTGTCTTTTCACTGATGTAAGGAAACATATTTATTCCTGTTGTACAATAAAGAGGACATGCTGTTAAATTAAAAATAAAGATAAATTTGAAAAAATCTAAATAGTAAAATGTCTTATTTCCTCCAAAGACAAATAACCTAAAATTGAAGGACACTTGGGTTGGATTCCTTGGGTCTCAGGAGGATATTAACGAGTATAATGATATTTGTGTATTTCATATTTGTGCATCTTTCATCTTCTCATTCCCTTTTAAATGGTAGCATGTGACCATTTCTCCTTAAATAGCCAATAAGTAAAGTGGGAGTTTCTGGAAATCCGACAAAAATTATCTTTCTCTCTCAGACAGTGAAAATCAGACATGGGGAGAGTTGTCAAACTATAATTAACTTTTCACAGAATGATATTGTGTGCATCTCACAAAGGTAGCAGTGATATCTTTTAGTGTTTATGCTCTTTTCTATAAAAAATTATATATATACTGTAGAGAGAGAGAGAGAGACAGAGAGAGAGCTATCCCTAACCCTGCCAAATATATAAAAACAAATGTATATTATTTGATAACTGTACTCACAGTTGGATCTGTTTAGAAACCTAGTTCTTATTAAGTTATGTAATGCCATGAGGTGCAAAGCTTGTGATGTATTCTGTTTTCTCAGTAACACTAGTTACTGGCACAGACAAGCTGAATATCTGTGGGGCAGCAGGACCTTAAAGAAACTGAGGCATTTAATGGAAAAAAATGCTATAATACTGATCAACATTTTAAAACTGAATGAGACCTTGTTGGCAATAAATAAACAAACAGATAAACAAGTAAAGCTGTAAAGCATTGTGATACATTTTACAGAAAAATTATAGAGAAAACTGAGATGCTGACTGAATTTTTGCTAACAAAATTAGTAATAAACATAAAAAAAATATTGACCCTTTTATTGCTGACATTTTTTATTAGGGTTGCATGCTTCAGTTGTTGCTATATTTTCAAACATTCCGATATGTATATTTTTGTTGTTAAAAAAATGACAAGATAATAGCAAAGAGAAATTCTGAGGTCCAGGATTATCTTTCCCCCTGGATGAGCAGTTTATTAGAAGTGGATGGAATTTGTGAAGCAGTTGAGGTCCACCGGTATTTTACATTTTATCGAAAATGAAAGAATAGGCATAAGGCAAGATGCAATCCAATATGGGAAATAGGTGAAATTTAGCGCCGCCTCGACGGCAAATCTCTGGAAAGTGTGAAAACACCAGACAGTACTGAAAAAAAACCACGAATCTGGGTCTGGATGAGCAGGGAAGCGAGGTTGCCAACCACTGAGTCATCGCTCTGCATCACATCTACAGATGAACGTAAAGACTGGAAGCTAAATGTTTCTCTAAAACTGCAGCACACAGCCTATAAAAGGAGTGGGCTTTGTGCTTTAACTGTGTATTTTAAAGTAAGCAGTTAACTGGTGACCAGAGTTGACTGTTTACCTTAAAAGGGCTTGTCTTTCTCCAGTCTGAATGCAGGAGCTGGGGTGTGAAATTTAGTATTTTACCCAGCGGAAGAGAACAGCCAAACAATAGCTGTCCGTCTCTGTGTTGTCAGTTGCCCTCTGTCTTCCTGAACAGCCCTCTTGGATGTTAGCCTAATTTTACCCTACTACAGAGCGGTGGAGGTTGAAATTAGAGATGTTGCCTATCTAAATGTCCGCAGATTCACAGTTGATTCTAAAATTAGCTTATTCTCTTGAAGAGCTATCGTTTTCCACAGCGGAGCTGTCTGCGGGGTGTGTGTAATATCGTGCTCACACACCACTACACATGATTAGTCAGAGGGGGCTTCGTTTTTTGGCAGATAAAAACGGCAAAGTGAAACTGGAGACTATGGAACCCTGGGAATGTGTTTGACTCTCTGAAGCAGCAGAGATCCATATTTAAACAGTAGTAATCCTTACTTTTAGGTGTTTGCAATGTCGATACTCACACTACCTCTGGGAGGTAAATCATGTTTATTTATACAAAGCATTTAACAGAAGCTTTTATTAAAAGTGACATTCATTTTTGAGAATGTAGGGTGAGCCAGTGCCTGAGGCAATGGAGGGTTAAGGACCTTGCTCAAAGGCCCCACAGCGAAATCATTCTCCTGACCCTGGGAGTTGAACCAGCGACTGTCATAATCATAAACACAATGTCCTAAACCAGCACCATAATGTTGTTGCAACCCGTCCAAACTAAATGATTATATTTGCAAATAAAAGTAATGATCCATCAAAATCCTTCAAAATGTATTTTCCATCATGTGTACTGAGGAAGGAAAATACAAACACATATATATTTCAGTGATCTCTGTAAAATAAATTTACCCTGTGCACTTTACAGTGTCATATGAGTTCCTGTATTCTCTACCCATTTGTAGCACAAAGGTATTGTGGGAAATTGTGTATTATAAATCCAATTTTAGGATTTGTTACAAACAAAATGTTGAATTGAATAATAGAAAATAATTAGTAACATTTGTTATTTAGTTGCAAGATGGGATGATAACATTAAAAATGAATTAATTGACTTCACTCTGTAGTTATTCATTGAGGTTAAACCGATAATGTTCATTATTAGTTTTATAGAAAATTACTATTTCTCCACTTTAGTGACTATTTTATACAATTTCTTTTGAATTCGCAGGGTATTGGCTGGAGATAAACATAACTAATTTATCACATTTTTTTTCTAGAATTCTTTAAGAAGCAGAAAGATTTCTTTATTATAACTTTATTATTCTTTATGACTAATATAAGGAACTGCTGCACCCCCCATGGTCAGTCGAATGATATTATCAGAAATTTTGTGGCCTATGAAAGCATGTCTATTTGGCCCCCAACCTAGACTACTCCAATTATGCTCCAAATTTGTAGGGCCCCTGTCAGTCAGGGGCCCTTGCAATCCTCCTAACTTCCCCTCCTTCATGGCGCCCCCTGGATGTCATTAGAAATGGTATCTTTCTTCACTTGAATTGAAATTACATGTCTTTTTCTATCATGTCACATATGACATGTTTTCCCCAAGAGAGTGAAATTTTGTCACAGAAAATGATCTTTCTCTCTCTCAGACAGTGAAAAAGTGTCTTATGAAAATAGGCTCTTCTACCAGAGACAGCAAAATCATGTCACATGATATTGTTTCTCCCACCCACAGACATGGGAAAAGTGTCATGAAATTGCGTCTCTCTCCCATACACACTGAAAGCATATCACATGATATGAGCTTCCCAGAGGGGCAGAAGTGGTATCATATGGAAAACATCTCTCCTATAGGTGGTAAAATCATGTCACATGATAGTTTGTCTCCCACTCAGGGTGAAGTAGTGTCATATGATATTGCATCTTTCCCCAAGACATTGAAGTTATGCTTCATGAAATCATGTCTCTCTCCCATAGACAGTGAAATAGTGCCTCCAGACTGTCTACGCCCGCGTTCCTTCACCACAGTACGCAGGTCCTCCTTGCGGAGGGAGGCAGATGAGTCACGGCTCTCTGTCAGCCTCTGCGACCTCAACCTTCAGGAGGAACACCTGCACCTTGCATCCACCGCCTGCCCCATCCCACAGAACTCACTCAACTCTCAGCAGTGTCACCTGCTGCCTCCACACCTGGACAGTGACATCCAATTCCATCAGCTGCGCGGCGCCCATATCAAGACACTGGACGAGCAGACAGTGGCCCGCTCGGAGCACGCCCGCGAGGAAAGGACGCTGGTGTTCACCAGTCGGCCGCTGAGAACCGGGGAGACCATCTTCATCAAGGTCACCAAATCCAGCCCAGCCCGCTCAGGGTCGCTCTCCTACGGGGTGACCTCCTGTGACCCCAGCGTCCTGCGGCCCAGCGACCTGCCCTACAACCCAGAATCCCTCGTAGACCGGAAGGAGTTCTGGGCCGTCTGCAGGGTACCGTCACCATTGCAGAGCAGCGACATTTTGGGGTTCTTGGTCAACCCAGAAGGGGAGGTCATTCTAAGCCACAACGGCACTAATGCGGGCATGCAGGTGTGCGTGGACAACTCCCGACCTCTGTGGATGTTCTTCGGTTTACATGGAGCAGTTACACAGTTAAAGATACTGGGTAAGTCCCTGTGGATCAACTCTACTTTAGCTAATCATTTTCGATTAATGTATATAAAACCATCAATCACGTTTAACTTTCTGTCTCAGGTTGGGTAAGTATAACTTTTAGGTTTCCTGAATCTCCCTATATATCGGTATAGGTTTATGTGCACATAAGCATGATTCTGAGAGGTAATGTATGATGTGGATGGACAGAAATCTTCTTGATTTCTGGGCTTTTACTGATGACGAATTGATAATTAATGAAAGACATGTCTTTTCTTCACGTTTCACATTGGTTCGTTTTGCTGTGTTTTAGTCTTCTTTTTGGAAGCGCAGAGTTGCAGAGGCTGACATTTAGTTACATAAGATGCATATTTATGATGTTTATTTCAAATTTTTTCTTGAATAAATAAGAATGTTTTCTCTAATGCTGAATAATACTGTGCTGGTTATCTTGCCCATTCCACACCCTTATTTAAAGCACTGCATCTAGACTGCAGTTCCTCAAGTATGAAGCTTCTGTATTACTAGCTGGTCCTTCAGCATTTCATTGCAACTGTGGAAAAATCTAAGTGTAATGGGAGGAACTGACATATTACCAGCAGGAGGAACATTACCAGTAAAATATCCAGCAAGCTAAGGCATGATCACAATGCCACAATGGTTAGTAGTAAACGGTTCTCTTATATCAGGACATAGATTATGTGTAATATAAATAGTTCTCTGTTACAATCAATGCTCCTGTTGAGCATAATGTCTTCATCCAGCCATCTATTTTTCATAACTTCTCATTCTGTACAGGGTTGTAGATACCCTGCAGCCTGTGTCCGGAGGTCGGGGACTCCCTTGATAGGATGCCAGTCCATCACAGGGCACAAATTCACACCCATACTGTCAATGACTAAGGGTGATTTCGAGACTGTGGGATGAAACCTAAGTACTCAGAGATGGCCCCTGCAGACACAATATACCACTCACTGAGCTACCGTGGCACCTAGATTGTCAGAAGAACCAGGAGGTACCATGTATGCTGCACTCCAGAGACTCAGACCTTCAAACATCCAAGATAACTAAGGAACGTCAGCTTCTTAGAAATGACAACAATCAAAGTTTGGCTCCTTAGTATCTCCAGTGGATTTTGGTCCAGTCACTGGGCATTTCAGGAAGACGGAGGAGAACGACAGCGCTGCAGTAGCCGTCGTGTTCCTGCCAGGCTTCTGATAAGTGCTCTTTGAATACATTACTTGCAATATCCACATCGTGTTTCAAACACGCTAACTGTGGAATGGTTCAGTACCCTTAGTTAAGCACGGGAATACCCGTGTCTAGCACATCCATTCGAGTACCTTTCGATGCTGTCATTTCAGATAATTTTATAAAAACTCTGACAGGCCTAGTCATGGTGCTCTGTTTCCAAATGACTGCGGTATTATTATTGTCAGATGACAGCTGACATGATAACATCAGATCTGGAGATAACTACAAGCCCATGACAGGTAATTAGTAGAATTGAATATACTTGGCCTGTTGGCATTTTGCCTTGATGTCTACTTGATATTCCATAAGCAAATGTGAATATTTCACTGGAGCAGAAAGTATGCATGTTTTCAGAATAACAGCTGGGGAAGGTACTGCATTTTGCATGTTGTATTGGATCTAAACAAGGGGATCCTTGCTAAATTTAAAGAAATGCGAATCAAGTAGGATGCAACATTTAGTATAGATGTGAAAAAGGAAAGTTTGATTGTAGATTTATAAATAATAAATGTGCCAGTCATTTGTTCCAGTGCCATGAGTATTTTAGTATAATCTTGTCCCTCCAGGGCATTTCTTGGACGTCAGCAGCTGGTTCACATTTTAGAGCATCTTTTCATTGAAGATTTTCAATTCAGGCCACCTTCCTGTGATACCTACAGTAGAGTATCTTATGGACTTATAAACTAACCTCCTTTCCCTGTCTCACTCCTTGAGTGGGTTAAATAAATGGTTACTTAACGAGTGTGCTTGCAGGAACAGAGCAGCTGCTCCTTCAGCTAAGGGTAGGGGCCCCTCACCCACCCAGGCAGCCGTGTAGCCACCGTGTATAATCACCGCATAGGGCAAAATCAGCAAACGGTGAAGCAAACGAAGGCGCAGATTTAAGCAGGAGGGAGCCAGCTGGACACACTGCAAAAGATGGAGTGCTTTGGGTGCTGGGGCCTGATTGATTTCAGCTCCGCCGAAGTTCTCCTAGTGCTCGGCTAGACTTACGTTGAACGTCGCGGCTTTACGTTGGCATTCCCAGCCAGAGCCATACATGATAAATGACCTTAAACGGAACATATGGAAACGAGGAAAAACTGAGAATGGGAGGTTACTGTTGGAAATGGTAAATAAAAGAAGGACAGCTGTGCAGCTTTCATAACCTGCCTTTCATTCATTGGGCTCCGATCCGAGTCTTTATGTCAACAGTAGAGCTGGCATCTTCACTATTATTGAGGTTTGTAGGACTCGTGCAGCATTTCTCAGCATGTTCCATTAGGTTTCTGCTGCGGGTGATTGCAGCTTTAATCTTGGGTCTTTGAAGCAGAGGTTGAGAAGTTTCTTCAGAGAATGTGCTTGAAGTTTGTGGGGGGGTGGGTGGTTTGAAGACGGTGGTAGGCGGGGAGTATCTGGAGCGGCGTGGATGTTGTTATGTGCACCTCTCCGAGAGCATTATGTATTCCATTAAAATGTCATTGCGTTTACGCTCAACCGAACACCTCACCTCCCACATCCATTTGGAGTCTTAATGTTCCTCCTGCTGGCAGTCTCAGACTTGTCCTGCCCGCCAACATCGCTCTCTCCCTAGTGGTCTCTCTCTCAGCACTGCGGTGCCACCATGACGTCTCTCGTTGCCCCCTCAGTGCGTCGATGCTACAGAGCAAGAAGCCGTGACTAGCTAAGACTGACTCACATCTCTCTGTCCTTTTTTTCCCCCACACTGCTTTTAATTAGGTTTAAAGAGCAGTATGTGACGCAAGTTCCTGCTCTGCATATCATATTTTTAGAGGTTTTCATTTAAAAAAAAAAAAAGCCAAATGATCCGGTCTGCACAGTTTCAGAAAATACACGGACAGCCAAATCAATCATGCCCTTCCACCTTTTAATGGAGTCTGTAAATCCTGAGTTGTGCCGAGTGGGTGGGGTGGGGGGAGGGGGTGCAATTTTAATTGGAAAAATGCAGGACTGCACTTCAGTAAATATAATTCAGAGGAATATGTAAGCACGTGGGGGTGAAATACTTTGAAAATGTGAGCAGTCTGCACAGCTGGGCTCGATGTCTTTCCTACAGACCTTTTTCGTCATGTACAGCCCATCAGAGTAGCTTAATTACTGAGTGGAATCTGTGCTCTCAACAGCCACATTAGTATTAGAGGCACCATTAAAGGTGAAGAGATGAATTATATGTCCAAAACAGGATGAACAATGCTAACATAATCACCAGTCAAAAGAGTTTTTTTTTTGTTTCAATTATCCAAATTAGCTAAAGATTTACAGTACCTCTGAAAATCCCCCTTATGTTGTATAGTGACACAAAATGGAAATCATTAGGTTTTCCTGTATTACAATAAAAAAAAGACCTGTATATTAAAAATATAATGTTGACAAGTGGAGGGGAGAAGGAGAGAAAAGTTTCCTAAATAATTTCAATTAAAACAAGTAAGAGCAGCTTTCCACTCCATTTACTGGGATGCAGCTCAAAAACCTAATGAATCATCCTCAAAAGTTGGCATAAATATTTCAAAATAGCTCACCTGTGTTATGTTTATGTCTTTCATGGGGTTTCAGATTAAATACACCTGTTTCAGTGTAGGCCTGCAGTCCCTATGAGAGTAAGGCTTGTTAGAAGGAACTCTGAGATAAGGTTCTTGGAAATCATCACGTAGGGAATGATGTAAACAAAAAAAAGAAACACACATAAATTTGTCTGTTGAGAAAGGGAGACAATATGACAGCCTGTCTTAAGTATCTGAATGTTGTGTATTTATATAACAAGAAAGATTGGTATGGTGGCCACCAACTGGCCGATTGTAGCATTAAAGGCCCCGGTCTTCTATAGCAGAGGTGGGAATGCTTCCTATGGAATACCAATAGCCTGGCCTCTTCATAAATCTGAACTGTGTTGGAGGGAGGCAGAAAGAAAGCCATTGTTGGACATATGAGCTCTCAGCTAGTGTTTGTGAAAAAGCATGTGGTCGACCCTGAGGCCAGTAGATTTTTCACGATCTGATTGGACCGAAATTGCACTTTTTGGCTGAATGCTAAGTGCTATGTGTGATGCGATGCTAATACTAAGTGTTATCTCAGGAACGTTATCCCTATGGTATGGCATGGTGGCCGAATAATGGTATGGGGATGTTCTGCTGCTTCAGGGGCTGGAGAGCTTCTGATAACAGAGAGCAGAATAGACAGCGCAGAAAAGTCTACTGCAGTCTGCAGCAGACCTGGGACCTTGGTACCTTACCTGGCTACACCAGAACTCTTCTACGAGTCTATTTTGGTTTTAATCCTATGTATTCATCATATCGCTTAATTCTAGCCTCAGAATGGCATAGAGACATATTTAGAGTGATGATTCATAGTCCCTGAAATGGTTCCACCATGTTAAGGAGAGCTGAATATGCATGGGTGTGTACAGGAATGTCTACATCTGTGTGTGTCTGTGCGGGGGGGGGGCTGGCCCTGTGTTTTATACCCCCAGGCTGGGTTACAATATCAGACAACTGCAGCGAGCTGCATGCAGTAATGACACAACTTTATTGTCGCTGCTACTTCAGTGGTATGGTTCAGGAGGAGGAATTTTATCTAATAGTTACCTTTTTTTGGGTGGGGGGGGGGGGTGTGGAACAGATCATTGCACTGGTTTTTAAG
>JABFDZ020000045.1:6582702-6599262 GCA_019775955.2 Pollimyrus isidori | reverse complement strand
TATACACAGTATACATACATGCATTTGTATAAAACCTCATTCTATGCACCATATTTGCTGTATAATTGTACCACCTCACCTAAGGCCCTTCACTGACATCTGAACACATACATACCATAAGAATTCTGAGCAATCCTTAAGATCTTCATAAATTTTCCGTGGAAATCCTGCTGCTTTGAAGCTCATACCCATATACGTCCTGTATATATTAAAGCAATAAGAAACTCCCTTTGGAAAGATGCCTTAGCTTTTGTCTTGTTTATCTTTCAGCAGTGTTTACATTTGACTCACATCCCAAGTGGTGACGTTTTCTCGGCCCTCTATCCAGAATCCTACTGGAACAAGAAAAAAAAACTCACTGGTGTCCTTCATGACACCCTTAATTGGAAACAGTTGTGGTTTAACATTAAATAGATTATATCTGTACTGATTTGTGGTCAGAGATTTTGGCTTTAAGTGCAAGAATGTAAGACAATTTTTCATTATTAGTTTTTTTGTTGTTATTGGTTTGATCCGTATTTCCAGGCTCGACCCACCTAGCAGATCCGCGAGGACCATCTGCCCCCAGCTCCCCTTCATCCATCCCCAACACCCCCAACGGCTTATGCGGAGGCAACTCAGAGCTCACCCTGAACAGCAGCTGCCCTGGAGCATTCTGCGGCTCCACTGGAGGTCAGTTCTCGAGCAGATAGCAGCTTGTGGAAGGAATGTGCAAGCAAATGGATGTGCAGAGAGATGAATGTGCAAACAGATGAATGTGCAGCTGCTAGGGAAGTTTGCGATTTATTTTCCCTCTTTTCCTACTTATACCACCTTAGCAGTAGCTGTCATGCTTCTCTCACCTGGATTGCATCTAAAGCAATAGTGCATTTGTCTGATAACAAAGCATCTCCTAATGTGCGTTGTTTAGCCATTAATTTGAGCCACTTGAATCACCACACGCCCATGCCTTTTCTCACGCTCCTAGGAACAACTCCAAACTCACCTATCAGTCTCCCAAAGTCTCCCACCTTCCCGTCAGGCTCTGGGTCCTGGAGTGATGAGTGCTCCATCTGCTATGAGAACATGGTCGACACGGTGATTTACGCCTGTGGGCATATGTGTCTCTGCTACACCTGCGGACTCAAGCTAAAGAAAATGGCCAATGCCTGCTGTCCCATATGCAGGAGGACCATTAAGGACATTATAAAGACTTACCGCAGTACGTAAGCCCGGCTGGGGCGCTGGGGTCACCTGACCATACTGGCACAAAATACACGAAGAGAAGTGGGAACTATTACATGTTCAGGGAAATATTACTTTGGTGCACCACGGTACGTCTCCATGGAGGGCTTTTGACATGAGATCTGCCGGCAAACCACGGTCCATTGAATTTGCCTGTGTAAAACTTTGGCAGTAAACGGGAGCTTCGGTCCTCCTCTGAAAACAAAGTGTACCTTCATTAGGAATTCAGGAACTTTCAAAGACGCGCAACAATCAAGTCCAACAATAGAGAAGGCTGTCTCCTTAGCACGTAGTTTACACTGCGGTGTGACTCTCTCTAAAATGGAAATAAGGTATTTTATACACATTCTAAATTTCTTAGTAGGATGGAGGAGGGAGGATAGAATATATATATATATATATATATATAATGATGTGTGACTTTCTACCGAATCCATACAAGTACAATTAAAACACCCATGTGTTACATATGAAGAAAACGTTATGATTTCAAAATAATCCCCAACTTTCAGCACAACTTCTGTCTGTGTGAGGGGAGATGAAACATGATGGTCAGAATGGAAAATGTACTTAAGCTCCAGGTACTGAGCTCCAGACAAGCGAGGCTGCTCATTCAGCAGGTGCGTCACTTTTACACGGAATTGACATAATATTCTAATGTGTTACTTAAGCAGCTTGTTGTGCATAGCAAATAATAATGGGAGGATGTTTCTCTCTGTGTTCTGCTTCTTGGTGCCATGCCATCAAGTTAGTGCATACCTGCAAAGAGCTGCAGTGCATAGTGCTGTGATGGTCACATGCTCAGTTGGTCACTTATTCTATAGTGTTCAATGTATCATGGGGAAGACTCTGCTGCCCTCTCCACCATTATAGAGGAGATGTGTCCAGTCATCAGTTGGTACGAATATGTAGCTATACAGAATGTAATTGCAGGTCGCAGTCCCCATGTACTGTGTGCTTCTAGGCACTTTTTGGAGACTATTTGTAAATGTAAAGGGACGAAGTGCTTTGGTACCAACATCAAAGCAGACAACAAACAACTAACAAAAAAGCACTTCACCGGAGTCACTAAACCGAAAATGGATGAAGCCTCCTGCGATGACCTGCTACACTGTGAAACACGGGTATTAAGCTGATTAGTATAAATCTAGTGATATCCTACTCAAATGGTAGTTGAACCTGTGTGCTTAATTTACAGGGAATGTATTCATGAGCATAGCAGTGATGGGAGATAGGAGCCATACCAGGCAGCCTCAAGCCTTAAGTAAACGGAAGAGGCCATTTTGTCAAACCGGGGTGTGATCGTTTGTAAATTTCATTTTTTAACTTTTTTATTAATGAGCCCTTGCAAATACCAAAAATGTCACAATCCAGTATAAAGACTGCACACTAAGAACTGAACAGCTCTGGAGAGTAGAGGGGTTGTGCAGTAACTGACACAGGATCCTTTTTAATGTGCTAATAATCTTCTAACCAAGTGTTTCTCACAGATAAGCCACGTTTTTTGCTTACCTGTGAGGGGGCAAAAACAGGGACTGTCTGGCAGGGAGTTGGGAGGTAGCAAAAACGTGGACCGGCAATGGGTCCCTGCAGACTGGACTGGAAAACATTGTTCTAATACATACATATATACAGAATGCCACCTTTGATTTTCTTCTATGGAAGGTGTTGGCAGCCTGTGTAACATTTTTTATCTAAAGAGTGGCTTTGTGTTGCATCTCTGGTTTCAGACATTAATGATATAATAAGCCCTTTGAATGCCATGTCTCAGAGGGTATTTTAAATACTCAAAAAATTGGATGGGTACAATGCAATGCATTATTTTTGCCTTGGGCAGCATTACTTTAACAAGGGACAATGAAATATCTATTAGTGTCATGGTGTCAGTTGTTTTTCATAGTATAACAAACTGTATATGTGTCTGTGTGCATGACACGTATACACACACACACACACACACACCCACACACACACACACACATATATATATATATATATATATATATATATATATATGTGCTAGTATACAGGCAGCAATGTGTCAGCTGCAGTCAGTTATTACATAGTTGTGAATTCTGGAACTGTCAAAGTATGGAACGGAAAGACGCTGTCATTTTGCAAAGGAAGGTGATTTCTTGTTTTTGGTGAATTGCTTGTCACAACGACAGTATTCTGCGTAGTTTATCTCAAATTACATGTTATAAATACAATCCATTTACTTTAGGCTTTTTTGAGCAAACTAACATATGACGAGACTGGCTTTTTCCTTCAACTTACACCTTTCTTTCAGTAGTTGTGGAACTGATGTGTGGAAAAACATCTCTCTTAGCGTAATATGAAAGAATTTGTGATGAAAAGCACAGGAAATTGCATCACAAAAGTCTAACACGTTCAGAAAAGATGCGATTTCTGCTGTTGCTTATTACCAAGGAAACATTCATGTAGGCTAAATCAGAGGGGCATACAGTCTGCTCCTTTCCTTTATTTAGATTACTTCCTTTATTATACCTATAATGTTGAAAAAATAGCTATAGAGCATATGTTTAAACGTCATTTGCCGTCTTTCCGTAACAAGTGTAGTTGCAAAACAAGCAATATTTTTATTAAAAATAATCACTTCATACAAAACACAAGCTCTTTGGATGCCTCTACAAAATCCATAACCCCTGAAAGGAACTCTCTCAAGATTACCTAGTGCAGACTATTTGGGATACCTGGATGAATTACGATAAATGTACAGGTAAGCGTTGAGGCTTGAATTTTTGCTGCTAAAGTGTTTTTTTATGTGTTTCCATTTGAGCTATATGGTAAAATTCACCCACATAAGCTCCTGGGCAAAAAAAAAAATGGGCTGAAGCTTAATGCGTAATTTGGATTTGGCCTATTACGTCTCACCGAGGAGTGAACATTTTCATATGTTGTATGTTTAAAGGTACATGCTTTTGCTTGTAGTGTTTGTTCATGACAAAATGTTAATTTATGTTATTTTAGAAAAATCAATCCCTAATAAATAGGTAAAGTATGATAGCAATATGTATTTCCATTTGTTTTAAGTTTGTACATAATTTAAGAAAGCTTGCCTAGGATATAACTATACATTGAATTCCAGCACAGTTCATTCAAGCTATAAACTAATAGTCTAACTGCTGACACTGACTGTATATATAACAACTGCAACAACAAGTACTGTTAAAGATATAAAGTGTACATTTATACATGTAAGTTTTAAGTATACTTATCTGATTGGATAGTGCAAACAGCAAAGCATAAATGCAGGATTTTTATTATCAGTTCCATTTTCCATCCAGTACAGTCTTGCTTTGATAAAATATTGCAATTGTTGTAAAGGACAAAAGTTAATTATTGGTGTATTTTCAAAAACCGTCTGGAACAGACTTTCCTAAAACATTATACTTTTAATCAACCCATTTTTATAGTGTTTATGTAGAAACATTGAATTCCTATAATGCTTAATGTCACTTTATTGAAATCCAGATTGTACATTACGAATTGTTAAACAAGACCCTTGATAGCTGGAATTGTATCATACAGTTTTAAGAATAATTTTATATTCAGAAGTTGTAACCAAATTTGTCAGTAATGATATATTAAACCTCCTTTCTATAAAATACATACATTTATTTTGTTAGATGTTTCACTGTGGTACTGTTCAGAAGGTTATGCACTGAATTTAAGGTTCTTAACATCAAACTGACAATCAAAATCAGTGAATAAAACATTTAAAGCAATTAGGACTTTAACCAGCTTGAAAAAGCATGGTAGGGGAATGGTTGTCCTTAATGGCCATATGGGCTAGGTAGCTTTTTGCTTATTTTGGCAATGGCTCTTGAATTACTATTCCAATTTGAGGTGTCATCCACTGACCTTCCAGGTACATGGAAGCTTAAATCAGCAGGAGATCTGCTGGCTTCCTGTGAGTTCCCAAAAACCTCAAGTAAAATTGCACATCTGATCTCCATAAGTGCACTTGCAGCATTAACCTCAAAACGCCCTGTGTTTTCTGGACGAAGTAATAGAGCTCTGCAACAACTTTATTTTGCAAAAGGACACAAAATGAAGGTGTCATTTTTTACAGAAGTTCAGTAAAAGGTCATTATTTCATTATACTCTGATGTCGATCCTTCGATAATCTTTATTTCTGTGATATTGTGAAAATAATTTCTGAGCATTCGTACTGCATCATTAGCACACGTTCTTTCCTATGAACACAATGAAAACTGCAGACACTTCACAGTAGATGCATAAAGCCCCGCGCCGCTGGAATACATTGAGTGCTTGACAGATTCCCATTTATTCTTTCATGTCCTCATGCTCTCTCCGTTATAGTGGACTCAATCAGGGAGCAATAGGACAAAAACAGGAAAATGTATCACTCCCAAACCTGCATTTGAGAGGAGGGCAAGACACAGGATGTTTTTATCCTAAAAAGTGATATTCAGGCTGATGTGAAGACGTTAACATTGAATTTGTATTGTGACTCAAATATTGAAATTATTGGTAAACTTGTGTTTATTTAAAACTAGTTGGTCAATCTGTATTTTTGTTCACTATGTGAGTCAGATGATTGTGACTGTCAATAAAATTTCCAAATGTGTTTCTGCTATAATTCTCTACCTTGATTTTTATGCTCTGCCCTCTGCCACACTTGGAACTTACACTGATGTAGCAAAAACTGAATGTCTGCCATGTTTGTTCATAATTATTAACATGTACAAAGTAATATGTTTAAAAATGATCCAAAAACAAATACCCCATGTAAAATTATATTTAAAACAGAATGGTAACTTAATACTATGCCAGTAAAACTCTGTAGGCCTACATAGTCAAATTATTTTGTTGACAGTTATTATAAATTAAGTAATACCATTGTATAATATAGAGGGATATGAATTGCAACATATTAATGATGTCATATGATTGTATTTATAAAGTTTGATGGTACATTTTTATATTTATATATGACATCATTTTCAAATCCAACTTTGAAAAAGCTTTAATAAGCAGAGCAAGCTAGTGACTTGGACCAATTCCATTTCATTTATTGCTACATGCATAACATGAGCATGACAATTTTTCTGTTAAAAATAAAACAAGGTAGCATTACTAAAATATTTCTCTGTATTTCTCTTTCCACTCACATTTATTAAAAGAATAACAATCCATAAAAATCAGTATATGCATTTTTCTAAATGTTCACTATCGATATAAAATTATTAATCCTGAAAAATATATGCATCTACAAATACCGCATCGATCTTCCGACTGAGTACCCAGTACATGCGCTGGAGACTGTCCTGGGAACATAGATTAAGACAGGCCAAATGGGATGTCAGTCTGTTGTACACTGTAGGCAATTTAGAGATACGCATTAACTTAACTGCCTTTCAACTGCGGGAGGAAGCCAGAATTCCCCAGAGCACGGGTCGAACATGCAGACCTGACACACACACAGGATGGAGTCGTGCGTACTGTCCCCGGAGCCACCATGTCACCATGCAGGCACAGCACAGCGCGGTGTGAAATCTTCAGACCAAATACTCTACCTACGTCTCATGATAAACGGTTCAGTTTCGTCAATGGCTAGAGCGTAAACACTTTGGCGGGCTGTACGGACAGCAATAGAAAGAGGAGTAAATTTAACCACTACCAACATTCAAATTCATCACTAAATAAAACCGGCTTAAACATGCTTCAAAAGTGCACCCCAAATATTTTCTAAACTTAAAAAAAAAATTACTGCAATTGTTGACTTCAGAAGGTCATTGACTACCACCTAGTGGTTATATGCTGTATCTTGTTGCTAACTGATTAAATAATGTCCCTGTGTTCAAGGTAGTATGGATCAGCGAGTACTACTATAGCATGTTTTGTAACGCATCGTTTACTTTCGTGCAAACTAAATCCAGGCATTAAAAAAAGTCTCCCTTTGTAAATGGCCTAAAGTAAGCCACTGTTTAACATTGCAGGAACATTTCTGTTCATGACCATGTGTTTAATTGTGATCTGCCAAATATCCGTTCTGGGGAGACTGCTGTTAAATAAATAAATAAATAAATAAATAATACTAATAATCTGGCAGACAACACTCTGAATCAATAACAGACCTCTTACATAATTTCCTTTTGGCTTCCTAATCTTACCGCCGACCAACCTCCCCCCCAGCGCTACCACTTTGTAAAAGATAAAGGCTACAAAACATGACAAGAAGCGCATAAGGTTGAACATCAGAAATATTTTTTTTTAAATCTCCGTTAGCATCATAACTCATATTCCCATACAACCTATCCCCCCCTTCCCAAAGTGTAGAGTGTAGATTCTACTCATTTATATATAAGAACCATATATAACATTAGTACTGGTATAATACTAAGATACTCTCATATACCCATATGTCCACGTTCCTGAATGGATTCTGTCGGCAGTGTGGGGAAAGCAGTCTTCCTGATGTGTTACATAATCTAGTCACCCACCCAAGCTTCCACACTATGTTCAGTATAATTTGCCGCAATTTTTTCTTCTCCACCTTTGACAGCATATAATTACAACCACGTCCCTGTAGCTTACAGGACACACTGATGGCTGTTATACTTTAACCGAAGAAATGAAATTTACAGGTACTTTTTGTTATTTTGTGTCTGTTAGAAAAAGAAGACAAAGGAGTTACAATAAACAAAGATAATACATTTTATAGTGTTTTCTTTAGGGCAATGCAAGATACAATGTAAACATGAACATGATACAAAAAAGAATCAAAAACAAAACAGATTTTTGAAATAAAGTGTAAATGGCAACATCCTTGTTTTAAAAAATGTACATTTTAAGGGTTTGATTAGTTTGATTATATATCCAGATCCCAAGATCAAACTCAACTGCAACTACATCTGGCCCAGTACCAAACACACTCTGACAAATCTACTTCCCAAACTTGATTTGGTTATGCTTCAGATGGACTTGCAGGTTTCCTTGTACATTTTCTGTAAACAGAAGCTGCCTGTAGTTTAAAAATATTGCATAAGCATAACGAGAAAAAAATACAAACAAGATTGTTAGCGCCACATTTGGTCCGAGTTCTTTAATGTGGGATGATGTCATGTAGTTGTTAGGTCGTGAGAAAGCAACAACATTTTCTTGGTTTGTTGATCTGCTTTTGTTAAGCCCAGAATCTGGTTTTGACTTTGGTTTAGATTTTTAAAAAGGTTTCTGGCACTTGAATCCCAATAATCCCACCTAAACCCAAGTCAACCATAAACCTACAACTCAACATTCACAACACATTATTTTTCTTTTTACCTAAAATAAGAAGCTGTAATTCTCTTTAGAGTTAATAATTTCAAATTTCCTTCAGATTTCTTTAGCTGTACTGAGTACATTTATTAGATTAAAGGCTTTGTTTTTCATTTTCATCCTGCAACCTATTTGAGTAAATTATGTGGTACATGTGTGAGTTAGAAAGTGGCAGACTTGAAAAGCACAGATGTAAAAGCCAACCCACCTCATGCCTCAAGCATCAGAAACAGTATTATTATTAAAAAATGCTTCTTCCGTTAAATATAGCTTTATGAGGTTGGCGACACAGCCGCCTCGGCCTTAACCCAGCAGCAGCGCCCTTTGTAAGCTCGCGTTCTGCCCGTGGAATCCTTTCAATGATTCCCATAGCTCATCTCAAAGACACATTAAAAGACTTACAAAGACTCCTGCAGACATCTACCTCAGCAACACACACATAGACATGCAACTACTTTTCTTCATGCCTTTAAATGACTGTTTTGTTTTTTTTTTAGCATTTTTCCCTCCATCTTATTGGGAAACCAAAAATGGTATAGTTCAAGTTGGAGATAATTAAAAACCAGTAAACAAATAAAAAAATAATAGAAATATATCTAAATCATCATTATTTCAGCTATATTCAGTTTGTCATATTGCTATTCTTTACAATACAAAGCTTTCATTTTTGTATAAGTGCCAAAACACTGATTATGGACTCCCAAGACCATTCAACAATGTTGAATTAAAGCAATCATTGGCATGTTTATATAAAATGAGGAAAAAATGAGTTAGTGATAGCATTCCTTCAATGTAAATTAGCAGGTTCATCAGCATCAGTATCTTACATCTTGCCTAGTGTTTATGATAAAAGATTGCTTGCATCACGATACATTTTCTCCAATCCCGCATATCATCGAAAATCCATCTCTCCGACATCACCTCCCCCGCTTCATGACACAACAGAGCACGAACCATCACCATGCACTCTCTGACCTCTTTAACCTCCATTTAATACGCTGACTTGCAAATTGCTTGCTGTGAAAAGGCGCAACGATCCCATTGTAAATGGCCTGAAGCTGGGAATTAGCAGAAGGGCGCGAGTAGCAGCAGGTTAAAAACTGGTAACATTAAAACTGGGTGGGGGGGGGGGGGGAGTTGCTTAAAAAAAATAGATGGGGTAAATAGGTTTTGGGAGAAAAGGACCAGAGAAACATACAATTCTGTGTTCATTTTCAAGGTTGCTAAGCATCTTTCTTAGGTCATCTCTTCAAATCCTTGACAAAAAAAGACTTAGCCAGACAACTTTACTTGGATGACTTGCCAAATGTAGACTGACAATCCATTTCCCCTCACATAAACTAATCACCCCATTGTTTTAAACATACACATGTATGTATGTATGTCAGTGTGGAATGACAGTCCCCCATGAATCTAAACCAGAGTCAAAACCCATTGTGAAAAGTCTGAGCTACACCAAATATTTGAAATAATAATAAAAAAAGTTAATTCTAATGAAAATGAAAAACATTGTTAGAGACTTGTGGCATTAGGAATAACACTACTGGGTACTTTCAAAAACTGTGACATCATCATTTATAAAACTGGATTAAAAAATCCCAGGGAGACACCTTCAGTGATACGTCAATAAAATTTCAGTCGGCTGTCATGGATAGACTGCAACATCCTGACCTCTGATTCAACTCCCTTTACCATGGCAACAGAAGAACAAAGCTAGAGACAGATTGTAGCAGAGGAACACAAACCTCATAGAAAATCTCCTCACAGATTACTATGATAATGTTGTGGCAATATCACGGATTGATGGAGACAATGCAAATGGCCTTAACTTGGTTTAACAAGATTGTAAAAAATGTATTAAGTACCAAAACAACTCAAGCCTTTAACAACATGTAGCTCAAAGTTCCCTAGACAGTTGCAAGGGTCAACCGCAAATAAATCTTAGGGTCAGTCAATATATTTTTTCATTCAATCCCAAGCTCCATGATTTATGGACAAACATCGGAGGGCATTTGTATGCATTAATATTAAACATAAAATTCTACACATCAAGGCATGAGTCATTATAATCTCATATCAAAATATGACAATGGAAATAGTTTAAGGTCAAATATTAATAACATCTTAAATTACAAATACATTGAAATTCCCTGTGTTTGTCTCAGACAATAGGAGAACTTTAGGTTGTGAAGTTTAGCCAATGCATTTCAATAAGGAAGTTTTGGTAAGAAGCCTTTCTATTGCACATGTCCTCGTTAATTTTGGATTATGCGAAATACATAGGGGAAAGAGGAGTAGAATATCATATAAAGGAAAACTATCAAAAAAATGAAAAGGAAAAACATAAAATACTATATCACTAACTATTAAGCAAAAACTAAAAGAGCAATTTAAATTCCCTTGTGGTTTTAGAGAAGCAAAAGCAGTGATACTTTTATTTAGGCAACAAAAGCAATTACCATTACCATTTTATTACCACAATTACCATTAATATGTGCTGTACTAAACATTTGAGTGATTTAACACGTTTACATAATGCCTTCGTCAAGGGGAATAAGGGGAGAGAACATGTAATTTTCTTGTCTTTTACAATATAATTCATACTTTACAGCCAAAATTGCAATTTTAAGTCAATACTGTGTAATCACATTAAGGTTGCATATATGCATAAAAGTCTGCACCTGTTAAGGTTATGCAACAAACCAAGCTAAATTGTCTTTTTTTCCCCAGTATTTTTCTGTATTTATGTTACGCTAAATTTATAACATCAAATGGACATATAAAAGGAAGATGTGCGATGGGTTTACATTCATACTATGGTGAACTGCATTTTAGGGTGGTTCTTTCTGAATGTTATAAAATGTTTACAGCTTTTGGGTTTTAAATATTGCTGGTAGAGAATCATAATGATTGTCTCACCATAACTTGCTAAAACACATCATTGGGAATAAATAAATACTTAATCCGGCATTAAATAAATCTCAATAATGACAGAGGAAGTGTCCATTATTGCTAAAGTTGCAGTATACAGCATTATAATAGTAATTTGATATTTTAGACGATGTAAAATGATGCCAAATAAAAAAGATTAAAAATAGCTGCATTACTATAAGATAATGTTTAACATACAGTTAATTTGATGAAGGTTTTTGTTTTGTTTCTCCCAAGGGTAGAAATTGACATAAAAAGTGGTGTGGTAACAGCTGTCATTCACAAGAGCCTGCAGAATATTTTTTGCAAATAATTAAAGAGGCTCTTGGAAAAAAAATAAAGAATCGAATCGAAAGACCATAGCTTGCTCCAACCCAAGGACCCCATCTGCTGCTGTATGCTGCAGAAATACAATAGCAATCCCTGAATTACATGCCAAAATGGTTGACCAGCCGGGCAATATGATTTGTTTTTGTTCTAAACAATGACCAAATAACTGCCCAATTAATATGTCAGAAAAAAGGACGTTGTATCTCAGCCCAAAAGAAAATCCCTATATTGTAAAAACAGACCAACTACTCTTGTGAGAGACAGTGTTACATATTCTGTGTATTACAGGCAAAAAAAGTATTTAAATTATTATAAATAAAAAAATCTATTAAATAAATATTGTGCTGATTCTGACAAATTATTATACTGCATCTTTAAGTAATGCACTCCAGATTTTGAAACATTCTAAAGTGCATTCATTTACAAAAATGAGCCACTTCATTCATCATTATTGTCCGTGTATAATCACACAACAATTCTACTGTCTGCAAGAATAAAAACTGCTATCTAGCAGGCACTGTACTTTTTCTAATACTATATTTAACACTGTCCAGCAGAAATTAAGTGAAAAGTTAGTCCTTAACCCAGATGCAGAGCTCACACTATTCATTAGAAAAATATTTCAGCAGTCTTGAACATCAGCCATTTGAAGTGGTATCTTCTTCATTGCCTTGGCGACTGAGTTTGAAATTTCGGAAATAATTCTTTCTCTGGAATTTTATTATATTTGTAATTATTTTTAAAAAATCAATTAATCATTAACCATTATGACTAAATTTTAGACATTAACAACTGCAGTTGTGAATGAAACAATCACTTCTCAGCAATATTACTGTAGATTTCTTTTTTTAATCTGCCCATTTTCACAATGTGTTTTACTTATCTAGGAGCATACACATCAAGTGCTTCCAGATATTGATACTGCAACATAATCAGAACATATTTTTCATTCCGTTTGGGTACGCCAATGAATATGTTGTATTTCATGTACACACCAATTAAATACTAAAAGGTACACAAAAGTTTTTTTTCTTTTTCTTCTAATGATGTCCATTGTTGGTTCAATCACATTTTGGGGTTAGACTGAGTAGCTACTTCCCTGGGAGTGCTGTATTTCCAGTACAGTTTTGTGTTCTCTGTAAACTATTTCCTATTCCACTGCAGCAGCAGTGTTAACCAAACACATAGAGCAGCAATATATACAAAATATGCTTTTTTTTCTGGAATTACTGGTAAAAATAAAAAAAAGAAACTTTTTTTTCAGTTCATGACCCAATCTCTGTTCAGCATATACTGATACTAGTAGGGCAGTTCTTTTCATTTAGAAAAGCATTCGAAAAGCAACTTAATCTTTAGTTTTCTTTGCTATCGACATGAGATGAATTTATTTCAAGTTTGCAGATCCACTCCATAACTGGATCTAACATGATCTGTTATCGGTGATTCTACCTTGTGGAGGCTCTAATGAATGACCCGTTAAATTCAAAAACATGGGGTAAACTTTAGGAAACTGTGCTTGTTAGACAGATTCCCAAATACAAATGATCACAGCAGAAAATCTGCCCAAGGACCTAAACAACTTCAAATTTTAGGCTGACAGTGTGTTCTGTATGTCACAAGACTAAGGCAGAAATACATCTCTAAGGAAAACATGAAAACATACAACACTTACAAATAAACAATACATTTCTAAAACAATTAACAGAGCTAAACAGATGTCACTGAGACACCAATACCCTTTTTTAAATCATTAAGCTCCTGTTATGTTCTTATTTATTTTTTGCATTCTTGAGAACTCAAGTTGATCCAATTCCATTTGAAATATTCTTGTACTGAGAACTAATTTTTAATTAAGGTTTAATTTCTTTGGATTCCAAAAGAAACTAATTCGGTAATCATCTAAGCTCTTAGGCCTTTGGCACAGTAATGAATTTGGTGTTTTTTGAATAGCGATTAATATTCAGTTGACTCTTCAGTATACTGTATGTATTGAACATAATCAACAAAGGCACCCATTTGGCAACCTGAAAACATGTGAATTGTGCATGACACAATCCTGCAAAACTCCATTATCAACCCCTCTGAAAAAAGGTGCTACTGCCTTCTTTTTAATTTCAAAGTCGACTACAACATCCTCTCAATGCACTGAGATTCCGGAGAGGCAACTCCCACCTTCAGTTACTTGTTCAAACCAACAATAGGCCCACTGAAATTTTACAGTCTTTGTGTGTACATTTAGTAAACCAGCACTAAAAGTGTCTCTCTTTAGGTGATATTGACTATACAATGTTTTAAACAATGTTTTTGTAACATTACTTCTTTCTTTCCAAATAGTTGGATGGCACCCATCCCTTTTGAGGTCGCCCACCATCAAGGACCTGGCAATACCACCACCCATTTGGATTCCGTTCCAAAACTTCCAAACTGGTTCCTTCTGAAAACCCCATTGTTTCTTCATCGCCACGGTAATCAGCTATGGAAGTGTAAACTTCTTTGAGGTTGTTGTGTATGAGGTGGGATTTCTCAATAGGTTTGGGTTTCACGGTGGATACTGGGATGCCATTCTTTTGGGTGACCCTGCTTAGTGTTTCTGTGCTGCCCATGCCAGTCTTGTCCGGCTGCTTGACCTTGGCATCGGCCATCTGTGGACGGACAACAGTGAAAGAGGAATTGCGACGTACGGCCGTGCCTGGCTTCACCTGGTCAGTGGAGTTGAGGGACTCGTTTCTCCTGAGGGACCCAGTGTGGATGTTGGTATCCTTGACAGGCG
Source organism: Pollimyrus isidori (assembly GCA_019775955.2). NCBI lineage: Eukaryota > Metazoa > Chordata > Actinopteri > Osteoglossiformes > Mormyridae > Pollimyrus > Pollimyrus isidori. Next base: position 6,584,702 of record JABFDZ020000045.1, on the reverse strand, counting down.
TGGGCACGAAGACGGATTGAGGTCGCACTGCAACCTGCCGGACCCCGTTCCTCATCTTCACTGAGCCATTAACGAGGCCAGTGGGTTTTCCGAAGCCCCCGGGTGGCTTTGATGGAATGGGTGGAGTGACCCGCCTCATATTCTGGTTGATGTTGTTCAGGGCTTGGACCCTTTGTTCATTTTTCTCCAGGCTGTTGGACTTGCTCATGCTCCCCTGCTTAGTAGGGGTGCCGTCTGACTCCGAACCAGCCGTGTCAGACTGCGGCCGAAGCGGCTCCAGGTAGTACGTGGGAGCCCAACCCTCTGTATCCCCGCATCTGATATACCACCAGCCACTCTCTTGCTTCTCCAGAACCTCCACCTCCACTCCGGCAGGGAAGCTAATTTCAGAATCCTGCACTTTCTCATAGCTGTCAGTGGTCCTGTAGAAGGAGGTCTCAAAATCCGAGTCACCCCTGCTTCCTTTGGAATAAATGCTGGACAAATCAGAGGTGCTCCGTGAGGACACAGAGTCCTCTGAGGAGATGACAGAAGCAGTTTCAGAGTCCTCACCTCTGGAGGATTTCAGACCATGCTTCAGTTGTCCTGTTGGCCGAAGCTGGCGTCTGAGGGTGCTGATGTCCATTTTCTCTGGGCTCTGAGGCTCTGATTTGGCCAGAAGAGGTTTGGGTCTCACCACAGGCTTGGGCTTGGTAGACGGGCTCTGGCCTATTTTTGGTTCAGCATCTTTCCTGATCTCCATGTGCTTAGTGGGCCCTCGGCTGCATTCATCGAAAGAGGACCTGGAGCTGGCCTCCTCGGCTTTGGTTAGGGACTGACTTCTGCTAATTTCTGGCTGTGGTTTCTTAGGTGCTTTTCCACAACCCAAGGACATCCGAGAGCATGTGACTTTGCGAGCTGCAGAAAAGGAATTTGTCTTTGCTGAGTCAGAGTCACCGCTGGAGTCTTTGCTGGAGCAAGGGTCCTCGCTCTGAGGCCTAAAGCCATCATTCTCATAAATCGTCTCCTCCTCTTTCGTAATGTCCTCTGTGGACTCCCCTACCTTGAAGGACCCACTCTGCAGAAGAAAAGCAGAGGAATTCTTGGAAAGTGGTTGGGAGATCTTCTCTGAAGGGTCATCGATTTTGATATTCAGGCAAGACCCTTCTTTCAGGAAGTCTAGCTCTGCTTCTAAATCAAGTCCAATAGCGGGAACATCATACTCAGGTTCCTCATACACGGGCTTGCTGGGAGATTCGGAGGCTTTTGTTGCTGGGCTGCTGGATGCAGTTCCCTCCTCAGAGTCCTGTTTCTTGATTGGAGGAGCAGGGGGTGGGACTTTGGGCCTGGTAAGAGTGCTGGTTCGCCTACTAAGGTTGGGTTTCTTCCTTTTATCAATGTAGGAGCAGGGGGCCCAACCTTCCATTTCTCCAATCTGTACATACCACCACCCACCGGAGTTCTTCTCTATAACCTGCCCAGGGAAACATTTATAATTAAATATTATATTAATATTATATGTTATAAAGTGACATTAATTCATTTTCTTTACAGATTTATCTTTAGCATCTCAGAAGAAAATGACATGTGGCTAATTATTCAGTAAAACTTACTAGGAATGCTATGTCTATAAAGATCTATAAACACATTCATAACACATTATAATGCATTTATAATGAAACTATGCCTATAAAGCATAATTAAAGCATAAAACATGCCTATAAATATTTTGCAAAAAGCATAGCATATTACAGCCATGTTTATCATGCATTAGGAATGCTTTTTGAGCTTTCATCTATAACGCACTATAGGTCCCTTATGAAGTCATTTAAATAGCACTTTAATGCATTATGACTGTCAACAGAAGATGCTGTAATATTTTATTAATTCTTATACCGATCATTATAATGCATTATGAGAGTTTCTATAGTGCATTATAGATCACAGTAGGGCTGGGCAAAAAATCGATTTAATCGATTTATCGATTTTGTAGTTTAAAACGATTTTTATTTTGCAAACTC
>JABFDZ020000045.1:6561181-6574302 GCA_019775955.2 Pollimyrus isidori | reverse complement strand
CGCAAATTTGGCAAAAGTAATTTTTTAGGTGAATAACAATATGGGCCTTTCATATACATGAATAGGCCCATAATAAATTAGGGATTTTACATTCATTAGAAAGCACAGTCTTGGAGGTGCAAGTCAATCTGGAAGGTCATTCTCTTCAATTCAAAGCAAAGGGTCATTACATATGTATTCATAGTTTACCCAAGCCCTTTGTCCCTGGTATAAGAGACTTAATAAGAACATCTTTCTGGTACATCCCATCTCTTTTCCTTGACGAGGTCTGATAAAACAGTTATAGGAGAGGACTGCTGAGAATATTATTTTCCATCAGGCCTTGTAACTATGACAAATCTGAGAGATTTTAAATGAGAGACATATGGACAATATGATTGAAGAGATAATATGAATTTGATTTAACGACGAATGACACTTTACATCAATGCCTTTTTTCTCTACAGTTGATCTGAGTAATGTGATGTCAATTCTATCCCTAATCTGTTTTCGGTCTTGGTTTTGGTCTCGACTATTCTTGATCTTGGTCTTGCCTTAGTGTGTCTTGGCCTTGGTCTTGGACTTGGTCTTGGTACCCTCAAGTCTTGGCAGTGTCTTGGTCTTGATACCCTCCGGACTTGGAAATGTCTTAATCTCGATTTAGGCGGTCTTGACTAAAACAATAATAGCTAGTTAACTAGTGAATACTAGCGATTGCATGATATGTAGGACTTAGGGAGATGTCAAACTCCAGTCCGGGGGGCTTAATTCTTTCTCTGTTCCACCACAAATGATTCAGCTCAAGAACTGTGTGGTAATTAGCACAATGAGTTGCAAGGTGATAAATCAGGTGTGTTGAATGAGGGGAAACCCAATAATGTGCAGGGCTCCAGCCCCCCAGGACTGGAATTTGATACCCCTGATCTAGTCAAACTAAACCGTAAACGGACAGAGTTCCAGTCGCCACTGCTTGCCTTTAGCATGTCAGCCAGGTCCCATGTTTACACAGACAAGAAAATAACTGGACTTGTGTCCCAGTACGCTAGCTCATACACAAAGCTATCTTTAGCATGTTGTCAGCAAGGAATCACCCATGGTTTACGATCGCCGGAGATATTGATGAAAGTACTCCTGATAGATGTACGAAAAAGTATGACAGTTAAAAAGAAAGTTCCTGCTCATCAGAGCAGGCACCCTTCACAATGACAAACGGTAAGACCAGCCCCTCCAGTGCCTATACTTGTGCTCCGTATCACATTTCGATAACAGGGCGAATTACCTCTTTCACGCTGGATGAAATTGACTTGCATAGAATTCTTTAGCAGTTCACATGTAAATCGGAGTAAGTCTGCAGAAATACAGTGCCTATTCTTCCAACATAATGCAACATATCGCCAGGCTCTGTCCATAAATGGCCTTTTTGAAGTGTACCTTTCAGGTGTTAAATCAGCAGTAAACAGCATAGAAGCTAAGTTTTATTTTTAAGCTCCCCTTTAACCTTCTGAATATTATTATCCTTAATAATGGGTGCTGAGAGAACATTTAAAAATCTATCTGTAATGGAGGGAGACAGACTAAACCTATTTTCAGTTCTTTTCCCCACATTTGACTCCATAATTGCTATATCAGATAGGTGACCCACAAAGGAAAATGTTATTTAATGGAAAAAACAGAGGCAGTTTCACTTACAGTGGATTATATTACACTGCAAACACTAATAAGCAGTGCCTCTGACCACCACTGCAAATATTAACAGAAATACCCAGAGAGGATTATGGGAGTGGTGGTCTGCAAAGGGCAGTGAATGTAGGACAGTCATGACATTTGGAGTTCTCTTTTTTCCTCCCTGGGGTCATTAGTGGTACAATAAGAACAAAAAGCCAGGATGGCTACCAACCTGTAAGGATTTTCTATTGAGAGGCACCTTTATTAGACAGCCTGTGAACCACTTCCGCTGTAGCCAAAAGTTTAGATAGATTCACAGACAAGACCCCAAGGTCAGAAGAAGCATGTAAAGTCTTACTCTTGTGACCCTCTAAGCCTTTTTCATCATGTGGGGTTTAACTCATAGGTAACAGTCTTTTGTTTGCAGGCTAAGTAGGAAAAGGGTCTCCTCAGTAATCATCAGTCTTTCAATTCAGTTTTACTGTAAGTTAACAGGTTAAGGTCAGGAAGGATAGAGCATATGGCAATTTTATTGTAGGATCAAGAACTGTACTCCATAAACAGACATAAAATGGAAATTGAAGACATATTTCTTAAAAAAAGAAAAAGTCATCTAAAAGAAAGAAAAAATGCCAAACTGGAAAATTACGCTATCCTCATGGGACATTCTGGGAATTTGTTTGGTGTTTAGCTCCAATGAACATCTACAGTGGATACCAGAGTCAACATGAGTGCAACTTCGAGAGATTGCGGTGATAATAACTATATCGCCATCTTCATTAAGTGCACTGCAATTCCACCGAGCCTGCAAGTAGGGCGCAAAGTGCAAAGCTCATCTACGATCATTCTCATTATGATTAAGTGCTGTTTCTAGAATGTGACATTTCTTTGACTTCTCTGTGCTGCAACAGAAACCTCTACAGTCCCAGTAGAGACATTAGAGGGTGTTATAATAAAAGAAATTGGATCTGATCACACTGATGTCATGCTGTCATTAACTGTGTTTACAGGCATTATGTTATCTGTATGTTTTATGTAAATCTCCAGAACATTCAATAACACCAAACGATCGAGTCTTTATAATCGCAGGACGCAATTAATTGATACTAATTTAAAACACTGTGAAGGGGAGCTATATTTCTTTTTAGTTTATTCATATACCTTAGAAGCTATATTACAAAAGTCAATGAAAAATTACGAGTACATTAATTATGTTATTATGTAATTGGTCAGTAGTTTTTATTGCACTGAGAATAGGGGTGTTTTGCAATGTGTCAGCCACAGCATATAATTCATTCTAATTTATAGACATTTTAAGCCAGATGTCATGGCTTGTAGTTGTTTTTGGGCTTTCCGATATTGCTCTCAGACTATGCATTCATACTGTAGTTGTTATTATGAAACCAGAAATTGTATCGTATGACATATTATATAACAATACATTATATATAAAGCATACTTTAACATGTAATCAAACTGGTCATCACAAGCAGCATGAAGAAAACTTGAAAGTTTTACAGTTTCCCATCCTGAAGTATCATTCAGTTCCTACCTTCTCCAGTCCGCGAGGTGCTCAGGTCCAGATCATCACGAGTACCGCTATGGGAGTCCAGGTACGTGGCAGGAACCCAGCCCTGCTCTTCCGCGGTGCTAACAAACCACCACCCTGATGGAACAGCACACACGCGTACGTCTATCAGTGACAAAATGCTGGGTGCTTAGCCAGAACACATGCAGCATGGAGTGAATTGCCAGATATAAATGATGTTTTTTTCCTCTGTGTTTAAGACCTTAGTCAGTAACGTTAACTGTTTAACTTTACATTAAAAAGGGGGAAAGACTACCTTCATGATGCATTCGTTCATCCAAAAAAACATTCAGTGTATTTTCATAATGCATTTATAATCATCCTAACATACCTTAACAGCATTAATATACAATAACAAGCATCATATAATTATAATGATTGTTATGATCATATAATGTTTGTTACTAGTGTATATTAAAGCTGCTAAATGATGTTATAATGGTATACTTCCATGCTGCTTAATAATGCATTATGAAGGTGCACTGAATGTTGTATGAATGCATTATGAAGGTGCACTGAATATTCTATGAATGTATTATGAAGGTGCACTGAATATTCTATGAATGCAATTCAAAAATAAAGATTCTAAAAATGGGCTCAACAATGCATTCACCCTTTTAGTCCACAAAATCAAAGCATACATTGCCTGGCGATTGGAGAGAGCATTGTCATCCGGCTGTCAGGCGTCCAGTACTATCACTTTAAGTCCATCACTTTAAGTTTGTCATCTCCCCCCCGCTCCCCGTTTCTGTCTCAAATTTCATTGCATTTGACTCTCCCTGCCGGCCCCCGGAGGATGGGCTCCCCCTTTAAATCTGGTCTCTCCCATGGTTTCTTCCTTCTTGGGAGTTTTTCCTTACCACTGTCACCTATGGCTTACTCACTGGGGGCTTTCAATGGGGATGCTGTAAAGCGCTTTGAGACGATGTAATATTGTGTTAATGTGCTATACAAAAATAAATTTGTTTGTTGTCTGTTTGTTGTACAGTACATGTCATACCAAAAAAGCAATTCTCTTCTCATTTAAAGAATTAAGATTGTTAAGATCGGATATTATTGATCATGACATGACTGATACGAAAACCAACATATTAAGCCAGGAAATCCAAATTTAAATTAATTTAAAATATCAAATATGTCATAATGTATGACTTTACACATGGTATAGTCTCAGGTTCTATATACAGAAAGTGTGGAACATTATATAGTTCTCACAGTATTTCAGGTTTATTATTCAAAGACACCAATCCACCTTTATCAACCTTTCAAGTGTCCCTGTCTAGTGCACATAATCCTACTTTGAGTCTGAAGTATTGATATTAAGTGTAAATACAATTATCTTCGCACATGTGTCCCCAGATCCGGAATGCAAATGAAGAGCATGGGAAATTAAAAACTCTCTGTGTACAATTCATATGCGTGCAATAATTCTTTAATTCCAAACGAAAGGCAAAGAAAATAAAAATGGGACAGTACTCGTACTGCTACTGGCTGTACTACATCCATTTAAAAAGCATGAGGACCCCAGTGTTGATATCTGTCTTTGGATTCACAAGAACATTATTCATGTCCATAATTTGGAAAATATGGCATCATCCTAGCAACTAATTTGAAACAGATTGGAAGTACTTGGAAAATTATTAGGATGTAGTGAATTTTGAGGACTACAAGCTAGCAAACAGACAAATACAAGGTTTGTGATCAATAAGCTCAGAGATGTGATATTTATTTATTTTATTTTTTTTTTTTTACAGTTCCCCAGTTTCAGATTTTAAGTGGTGGATGTATAGCGAAGTAGTGTGATAGACTTACAGTACTGTGAACTGGCGTCAAAGGCTGTCGAGGCTGACTGTACTCACTCCACGGATAACAAATGTCTTACTGATTGTGCTGACTTTTAGGGAGACCCTGCACACCTCTGAAAGCGAAAGCCCATGCCGATGTCCGACGCTGCAAAAAACGAGCTCACTGTCAGAGGCGCGGATTAAAACGAGACTGTCAGCATTGGTGTAAGCTCAGAGCATCACGACAGAAGAAAAGACAGACTGCTGCATGCTAGTTATAAAAGTCAGGCTAGTTTCAGTGTCATGGACACCAGGACGCCATTGGATAGAACCCGGCTGACAACCTGATTTAGCTATAGATTAAACCACAAGACTGCAATGTTACCTCATGTAGGTCTGTTCTGCATCTTTAACGTTAACTCAAAGTTAATTGCATTACAATCCTTGCATATTGAGTGTTTTCAGTGGTTCCTTTTGCGTTTGTTACAGCTTGCAGTTGGCTGTGCACATTATAAGTATGGAGATGTCGTTTTTGCAAGATAGCTGACAGAAGACAATTTATACAGAGAAGGTGCCGATAACTAAGATCAAAAAAATATCGCTGTAACTACAGAGGTCCTTTACAGAGTGCACATATTCAAAATGACCAAAAATACCAGCAAATTCAACAAAATTAACACATTTTATGATGAAACCGATAATAGTTCTGGCAAAAAAAATGACAGTAAAACAATCGAGCAAATTAAATTAAATTATGTCATAAATCAAACTCAGTCATTTCAATAGAATTCAGAGTACCAAGACAACACCGCATTGAGTCAGGGACATAGTGTAAGAGAGGCTTGAATCTTTCTCATCAATTATGAAAATAAGACTTTCATGAGGGGATCATTTTTCACGTTTAAGTTTATGTCTCATAGCAAAAGCCAAGGAAAAGAGCTGTGTGACGCAATATTTGTCTAATATTTATTTCTAGTCAAATTACTTCTCTTTATACATTAGTCAATAGGTGAAAAGATACATTCTATGCAAATTAATGAGGTCCTTTTAATTACATCGCAGCAGAATAAATGGAAATGGAGCAAAGCATGAAAAATATGGGCTAATATGGGCACTGGCATTTACAAGTTTAATTCCTTTAGAATATATTGCTCACTGACATTTTACACAGAGGTGGAGATTTCAGGTCCAGAGAGTACAAATTCCGACCAAGATTTTGTTTCAACCAAGCAGTTCAGTACCCTGTGACTGTGACTCTTCATACTCAACTGGTTGTTTGAAACAAAATCTTGGTCTGGATTTGTACTCTCTGGACCACAAATCTCCACCTCTGAATTAACAACATCACTAACTACAAAACAACCAGTAACTGGTTACCTAACACCACCACTGATTTTCAAACATTTTTCTGAGAACAAATTTCAGAAGATGCATCAGTAAATGATTAACCCAGATGAAGCATTCGTATGAGGCTTAACGCAGGGCAAACGGTCCAGGTTAGAGCTGGGTCACTGGAATCCTGCAAATCGGACACAAGTGGCACATTCATAGCTACGCCACCCTGAAAACGGCTTACCGTGTGCAATGGGGCTGGGGCTGGACCCTCTCAGGCCCCCTCTTGCACTGAATAGGAAACTGTCTACATCACAGCACCATCGGTTGGCTCCGTCTGGTCCGCACACAGAGTCGATTCAATCAAACGCAAACCAAGAGGAAATAACTACCATCCCATTTGCTTTAACTTTCACATAGGTGCCTTCATTACTCTTTCCCAAACACAAAGAGCTAAAGCAAGACCTGTGAAGTAAATTAGAATCCACTTTCATAAAAACTGAATTAAAAGTTAGGGTGGTGCAGTGGTTAGCACTGATGCCTCACACTCCTGGAACAAGGCTTTGAATCTCCGCCTAGGAGTTTGTGCGTTCTCCCTGTGTCATACTGGGGTACACCGATTGCTGCCTCCGCCCCCCCCCCGACCCAAAACGACTGGTGTGTAAGTGTGCCCTGCAATGGGTTGGCGCCCTGGGGTCTTCCCTGCATTGTGCCTGTAGGCTCTGCACCTCCCCCAACCCTAAATAGCACAAGAAAATGGATGAATGGAAAAACTGCAGTAGAGCAGCACTGATAGCTAAGTGTGTAGCACAGCTTGTTTGACCACATCATACCCTCCATGGTTGGAGGGGTGAATTCTGCCTCTGATCAGCATGCGTAGAGTATACGCCTTCTATTTTCTTCTTATACAGTGGTACCTCAGTTCTCTAACTCACTAGAACTCAAGTTAGTGGAAAGTCGAACAAGTCAGTTTGACCTAGAACTCAATGTAAATATCAGAAGTCAAACCGTGAACGCTGACCTAATATAAATTGTACACGCCAAGAAATCAATCACACTACAATGCAATTTTTACTTGAATGCCTTCTTCACAGACTGGATGATTAACCAAATAAAGCAGCACAACATTACGGTAACTAACAATAAATAAACCACTAACTTACGTGAACTATTACAACATTTATCTAATTTATTTAAACTTTATTTTACCAGGTAATAAACCGAAAACCGGTTCTCACTACTTTACATGATATTCGGGAGAAATGACAACAACCAGAAACCGCTGATCACATGGGGATCCCACACGAGATTAACAAGGGGGTGTGGCACATGGAAGGAGCGGAATATCGAGGCAGGACAGGGATAATGTTGGGATAAGATCTTTATCATTTTGGAAGCCATTAAGAAGAAAATGCTCTTCTTATTTTATCCTGTTAATTTTGTGTTTAAATGCTTAAAAAACATATGTCGGTGTAATTTTGAGGGGCCGGGAACCAATGAAATCGTTTTCTATTATTTCTTATGGGAAAAATTTGATCAGAATTTTGTCTGAAATGGATTAAGTTCGAGAACCGAGGTACTTCACTCATTCTTCACTGTACTTGAATTATTTAGTAGGCGATGTTATCCAAATCAAATGTACAATTAAGAACGCACTGTCAGCAGGTCCGTGGAGTAATCAGAGTTAAGGGCCTTGCTCAAGGCCTCAACCGCAAAATCATTTTCCGACCAGGGGATTTGAACCGGTGACCTTCCAATCACAGGCAATTTTTTAACAAACAAATTTTCTGAACAGAGCCAAAGAAAATAATTTAAACACTTATACAACACAAACTGTCCATAATACATATTATCTATATCAGTTACTAAAACAGATCCCTGCAGAATGTGCTCACATAGACTAATGGACCATACTAATATTTCTCAAAACAGCACTGTGTGGCTTTGCAGGATAGGACTTCATGCCCATACCCAGAAGGGTGCTGGTTCAAAACCTATGACTGGCAAACTGATCTCAACACTGGGCCCTTGTACAAGTTTTTAACCCCAACTGCCCCAAGAAATGTGTGACCTGGCTTATTAAATTGTAGGTTTATATAAAAGAATCTGCTAAATGAATACATGGAAATGTTCCAATGGCCATGTAATGTTCAGTGGACTTCGCAAGTCGCGTCAATGAGTACTGGGCTACATAGAATCTTTCCCTATGGTACATTTGTGGCCGTAACTTCCATACATGCATTTCCTTTGGGATGAGATCCTGCAAATGTTTACACAAAAACAGAAAATGGGAAAAGGGGACAACCTGGTGTGGGAGGCATGTTCTGCCATTTTGTTTCCAGACAACAATCGGTGTTTTCACAGGGATGCCACCCTGATGAAGAGTTTTGGGTAGGATTGCCCCATGGACCAGACTTCTTAATACATTCCTTTGAACAACTTCAAAATGGCACCAAGAGTAAAACAAGCATTTGCCTAGCCTCAATTTTTTTTTTTTTAAATCTAGTTCAGCACAAATTAATCACACATTTGCGGAGTTATAAAGCTATGCTGTTGCAATAAAGCAAAAGTAAACTCTATAAAAGATATCGTTTTTTTGAAGTGATCTAAGAAAGCTGCTAGACAAATTTCATGGAATGTGGGAGGAGATGGTATATAACATGGTGGTTACAGGTCATCATCATAATCATCATCACATGCCGGCATTTCATCCAAAAATCAAACAAGAACAGGAATGTTTAACTTCTATGTCGCTATAAGCTCTGCCGTGTATAGAAAAATAGCCATTTTTGTCAGCCCAAAATTATCGAGCAGCACATAAATCACAAACTGCTAGAGAGAGAAGGCAGCAGGATAGTGGAGAGGCACACTACAGCAGATGAACTTCTCAAGAAGGTTTTCTTATCCAGCAGGAACCTGTGAACATGCCCCAGACTCCTGGAAGACTGATTCTCATTTTTATGGGGGCCCACCAGTGGGGAAAAATGCGTCATTCTCAGCTAGGGACATAAAGGCAGTAGCAACAACTACAACAAGCTCTAAGAAGGAAAAAAAAGATGGAAAAATAGATTCCTAGTTCATCCAGACTAGGCACTTTTTATAAGAATCACCAGTGACCAGAACAGTGTCAATGATGGCTGAAGCCCCATTCCATGACTTCCAGGTTTGAGCTAACTAAAGCTTCAAAAGATGTAATAAAATATCTTTTTTTTCTGAAAGCACCCACTACATGAGTGTTCATTTCCTGGCTAAATCCTACATTATTTAATGCAGGTGCAGCTTCCAATGGAGTTTTGGGAAATTATTTTGTTAAAGATTGCAGTAGTGCACGTCCCACCTGTGTCCCATATTACTTCAAACACAAAGCTACCAATAAATTAATAAACTAACAAATAACGAGCATAAATGCAGTTACCTCTTCAGAAAATATGAAAAGACATCCTAATGGTCAAAGTGCTTGAGTGTGAGCAAAACTGCAAGTTTAAGCAAGGGGTTATGACTCCACCTGACAGATGTATCACAAATATATGAAATACAATAAATGTCAGCACTGCAATGTGAGAATTCATCTAAGGAGTCAAACTTACAATTCATCCCCTCAATCAGGATACATACATCCATATACACATTGCAGAACACTCATAAATTAAGGTGCACCAACATGGCTGTCACTTTCCCCCTGGAGCATATTAATCCACAGCTCCTGCTATATCTAGTCAGATCTGGATACCCCCAGCTAAAGTAACTATCAGTTATGCAACTGTCCTATAAATCGTATTTGAAGGTACAGTAATGCGATAAAATAAGACCGACTGGGGAACGATTTATGCCATTATTCTGTCGTAGCTAAATACCAATCTGAGGTCTCAAGTTTGTCTTCCAAGTTTTCGAATGTGGAATTTTTTCGATGAAGTTTGTGGTGGAAATTCATAGTGTGAAAACAACTGCCTGACACGACGATGACTGAAAATGCCTGTGGACATCTGTGCACACAGTGGTTTGCAGCACCAAGCAGAGCCGGTTATTCGACCAAATCAGTACTAGGTAATGTTTAGCTATCGCTAGTAATGTAATGGCTAATAATTTCAGCATATCCATTCTTTTGTGCTACAGCAATAAACATGGTACAGTAATCTAAAATACACACCGAATAATTTAAAAGTTGTGTAGGAAAGTATATGAAAAATATTTTAATTAACAAAAAAGAAAAAAAACTTAAAGAACTGTGTGTAGCACAATGCTAACATTCCCTTAGGTCATTCTCTATAAATGGGGCAGCTGTTTCTGTTTCATAAAGGAAAAAGAAAAAAAGGAGTTTCCCTCACCCCACGAGTGAGAAAGTAGGACGATGCAAATGAACAACATATGAATGCAAAGCATTTGGGCCACATTACCAGCCACTTTTAATCCTGTTTATAAAGCAGGAACCCTGTGGTAAGATGCTCCAGAATCAAGAACGATTTGATTTATGTCACATCAACAAAGTGCTTCTCAAAAAAACACACACTCCATACATACAAACATTTCCAATCATATAAAAACCACCCTAAAAACGTCCATTCTGTCCCAGAGTTCAAATTAAAGGCGTGTGACTCCTAACTATTACAAAGATTTGTGATTTACAAGATGTCTGGGACAGGTATCAGATATTTCTGAATGTGTCATGAATTTTAAATCTTGCACAGGCTTGAAACTTCATAACAATAAAAATGCAAAACATTCTGGGTACATAAATCCTGGAATATTTGCATAGCCACTAGGTGTGAGCTGAAAGTTTTTTGGGACATTAGTGACAACAAAGGCAATCATACAACTGAACAGAAGATTCAAGAGCATAATCAAATGTATAAATACTATGAAGAAATTGGGTATATTCTTATATCCCTACTAGATGAAATATGTGCAGCCAGTGGGTCATAAACAAAATTAAAATATATGACACTACACCGGACGTTTATCGCAATGGGCAGATAGCTCATAATCAGGCTATTGCACAAACATGTCATCGTGAAGTGTCAGATTATATATGCACAACATCCATCACTTCTCAGACTGATACGTGAGAAGATTTTTGTCAAGGTGCACTCTTTATGAAAACAGCTGAACTGGAGAAGATGCACAACAAAATGGAGTCTAAACTTCTACAAGCCAGTTTGAAGCAGTTGCTGTGCACATCGACAAATCCAAAATGCTTTGCTGTTGTGAGTTTTTTTTTCCATTTTCATAATAAAAAGCAGACAAGTGAGATTTTGCTGATTCTTTTTGCTCTATGAAGACATCCTCATTAGGAAAGTAAGCAAGGGGCAGCATGAAACATAGAGAAGGAGACTTACAGCAGGACCAAAAAAGGCATGGAATACAGATCGAGGAAGCACTGAAGAGCCATATTCCCTTCCCATCCAGTCCAATCCCAAAAGCCCAAAGATAATACAGTAGGTATAGAAAAAAAGTGCTAATACTGTCCTTCCCACTGCACATAACCCCATTAAAGGCTATGGATATAGGGAGAAAGTGTTTGATGGTGCTCAAATATATCTACGCTGGTTATAAAACAAACCAAACTGCAGAAAATTCAAGGAAGATGTACATAAACCACATGTTCAATGACAAAAAATAAGAAACCCTGAGTGGAATCACTCTGTAATGGCAACTTAAGTTAGAAGCAAACAAACACAACAAAAGAATAAAACAGACTTGAAGCTAAAAAAGAAAGTTATTCATATATTATAGAATACCAGATTCATGGAACACTGTTGACAAAACATCCAGTCACCTGATTTGGCAAGACACTTGTTCCTCAAGTAGTCTTATGTTGAAAGACTTCTTCACACAAGAACATTCCTAAAGTTCCCAGAACCTGATTGAAGCAGGCTGTTGTTTTTCATAGGAACAGCTTATCCACATGACTAAATTTAAATCTCCAGGAGCATCCCTGCACATATGTCTGGCCCATGCTAATCTGTTTCTGCTACTTTTTTAATGGATGGCTGTCCGGTTCGCACAAATAAAGCTTAGTTACAAGATCATACAATACAGCCAACCACTTTTATAATGATGGTGACATAATGTTCCACCAACTGACATGTACAGAGTCAGCAATAAAACAACTATCAATAATTAAGTTTAACCTTGTTGGTCATTTAGAATCATTACTGCATTCACCATGCCATAGTCCTGGAGAATCCATTAACTTATAATAATGAATTAGTTTTCTTCACTGCCTTTTTTGGCAAGTATTAGGATTTTCCATGAACCCTGTAACTGTTGTTACATATTTGTGAACTAGAAGATCCTTGGTCTTGGCAAGTATGCACCTAAACTGCAATATTATAATAATGATGCCATGGAAACAGCACCTGGGGAAAAAAAAATACCATATGCATCAAAATATCTTCTACAGCCAAACTGGATATTGGAATATCAACCACATATATAAAGAAAAAAAAAACAATGATCAAGACAGGATTACATGATACCTCGGACTAGGTGGTGTGTACATCTCCAGGTATTCAGAAATGTCCTTGTTGAAGGATTACCTTAAATCACATCAATGAGTCAATGCTTAGCTATTCTGAGCCTTTTTTCTACAGTTTAAGAGTTTCTGGCACTTAAACATTTTGGCCCCAATAAATGTTATTTTACTAGATGGTAGGTCATGAATCTTGAAAGGAAAAATAGATCCAGTAGCCAACCTCATTCACACTGCAGCGAATAGGCACACTGCACTGTTCACACTGCAGCGAATAGGCACACTGCACTGTTCACACTGCAGC
>JABFDZ020000045.1:6545758-6561081 GCA_019775955.2 Pollimyrus isidori | reverse complement strand
CTGCAGCGAATAGGCACACTGCACTGTTCACACTGCAGCGAATAGGCACACTGCACTGTTCACACTGCAGCGAATAGGCACACTGCACTGGCCTTGTACTCTAATACGTCAATGAATGGAATGGAACGGTGCTTTTTGATTGGGATGTTAATGCAATCAAAGTAGCCTTGTACATCCTTGATTGTGCAATGGGCTTTTTTTAACAGACATATGTATAAATTTGGTTCTAGTGAAACCATGTAAGAACCACCGGCCAGATGTACTTTATTAAACAGAGTGTCCATTTACTGAAACATGGTACCTGATGTTGAAATTTCGGAATCGGACAGACAAACTGGGCAGATAAATAGCATCAGGCCATGTGACTTTCCGACCTCTGACCTCAAAAGCTGTTTCAAAAGTAAAATTGTCCTTTCCTAAGATGTGGCCCGTATAAAATGACACTTATTTCCAAAGTCTCCCAGACATTACACAACTGATGAAGTGATGAGATGTGAGAACACGCTGCCCTTCAACATATCCCATGGAGTCGATTTACATTGTTATATGATTACATCACTAAAATATAGAATATTCAAGGATCTATAAAAGAACACATTAATCTGAGACATGTCAGGAGGATAGATTTTTCTTATAGTACTACTGGTCACCTATATTCCCTGATTGTCTTTTACCTTCATTAAAAGCTTACATCAGCCTATAGTTGAGCAAAATCACACAAAGCTAAATATCTCATGTTATTTATTGAATAATCACAGCCATTGCAAAGTCGAAAAATCATGACCCCGGTAGTGTCGATATGTTATGGTTTGCTTGTTAAGAGCACTGGATTTTATATCAAACCACTGAGTAACTTTGCACATGGGTAACATAACATGATACTACAGTATATACAAGCCCTGGTGTAGAAGTATGACTGTCTAACTAGCTGTCCACAGTATTGTGTACAAAGAATGATTTGTTTTTGCAACGACAGCTGTTTAGCATGAGCTGTATAACAGTAGGCAGAACACACTCAATGTTAAACCCTTTTATTTTTCCATTTTCGCAAGACTAGAATCAACATGTCCATTTTTGAAACCCTGCATCGCTTACTGTATAAAGAGGGAAAATATCGAATACTGCACAAAAATAACAAAAGACTAAAATTAGTATATAGGATATCGCCAACTACAGAATGCTGTCTGTTTAAGAGATCAACATGCCAGGGAAAATAAAGACGTAATGTTAAATCCGCAAGCCTGTCAATAAGCGGCTAAAAAAACGGAATGACCTCGGGAATATTTAGCATGCACCTGAACCTGTTTGCACTGGCATTGCCTTATGAAGTGAGGTCACCACTGTTTTAGCCTCCTTCCAGCCCAGATGGTGCTGCAGTTTAAGAGCTTCTGAACTGCAAGTGCATCATAAATATAAATCCTGGCCACAGAACTGCATTAACTGTATTAATAGCATTTTCCTTCTTTAGGTAAGAGAGGGATGCTCACGCTACTGCATTCAAGACCACAGAACCTGTTGTCTTGTTTATTTCTTTGCAAAGGAAAGAAAAAATACAGTATATGAAAGCCAGCATTTTTTATAGACATAATTCCTAATTGAAATTTCATGTAGACACACATCAACTGTTGCTTACGAAGCTGTACATTTATAAAAATAAAACTATATGTATAGTTTTTATGGTAACATTTTAACTGCACTTTCATAATGCATGCATTACTCATTCAGTGTATCTTCATATGATTACACAATTATAATTTATCATATAATGTTTGTTATTAATGTATATTAAAGTTGTTATGGTATGTTAGGATGTTAAGATATGCACATTTATATATATACATATACATACACTCACACCAAACATCTTGACATCTTACAAATAAGCACACATAATTCTAGAAATTGTTAAATGTAACAGCATCTCTGAATCAACATACTTTCCTTTAAAAAATGTGGTTAAGTGTAACAAACCACTATTGGAAACATCAGAGTTAACACTGGTTTTCCATTGACCAGCACACTGGCTAGCATGCAGCAAACCTCCCCAAAGCCAACTGGATTGGGAATTGGGAATCTCAATACAGTAGTCTAAATAACTGACAGTTTCCATGTACCTCATCAACTCTGCTTTTCAGTATGACATGAAGACCAAGAGCAAATGTGGCCAGTTTAGCTACCCTGAACTCCATCCCTCCTCCATCCATACACACACACAGCTATGAGTCAACTCATAATGGATGACGTCTTCAGTATGATCACGTTTGTAACAAAAGCTGGGAATTTACCTTACCAAAGAACTACAGTGAAACTACAGCTCACATTCACCCTGTCTCAGCATATTCACCCCAAGAATAAAATTATACTATAGTAAAAACCGCCATTGACAAACCAAAATTTTGGCACTATTAATTTACATTGCTATCTAAAAAAGTGTAAGATGTTATCTTTTCATTTGTATTCCATAAAGCATCATTACATCTTAACTTTTAGCTATATACTGTATAGGACATTTGACCACAAGAAGATATCCACAATACCCATAAAGTGTTCACAAGAAAATGGTTCTGTCGAGCCTGCTTATATGCTCATGCGAATATACACAATGGATGATAAATCAATGACCAAGCTAATATATAAACCCATTAATTACTTGAACACTTCCTCTGTTGAAAGGACTCATGTATCATTGTGCTTAAGTTTTCAAGTGTTTAAGCCTGCATCTCACAATACCTTTCTGGAACCGATAGCCAGCTATCAGGGAAAAGCAAAATAAGCCCAAAAATCCATGAGGTTTCCAGGGACACTTCAAAGACAACATGCTAAGCTGACTCTATAAAGGCCCCGGCAGTATGGCGTTTCACTACTGACAGACATAAAACCAACCCTTTGCTTGCTTTAAACTTTCTCAGAAAAAAAGGTATGAAAGTCAAGTACATAGATCTTTTTTTTTGGATACTTAGTAAGGTGCAGCAATAAAAACTCTAGGAGTTTAAGAAGAGGGTCTGAACATTCTACTTCTGCCCTATACAGTGCACTCATTATGTACACCTGGGATACAGAAAAACAGTAGCTAACGATAGGGCTATTTTATCCAATACTCAACATTGCTAGTAAAAATGTGCTTTTGTCATTAACGAAGAGGCTTTCTGCTTCTGTATCCAAATGCCCTCTGCCAGACGAGTTACAAAAAGGTATAGCAGTAACAGAAATTAAACTGAAAGCTCTATATTCAGATGGGAAGAAAAAAACTGAAAAGAACAGTAAAAAGAGAAGAGGTGTAGTGATAAAATAAACCTAAAAACAATTAATTGTCATCTCAATCATGTTCTGCATTGCTCTGTATGATTAGTGCTATGCATGATATATAATGATATATATGCAAAAATTGCACATGTATTCATTGTAGAGCAAGATTTGTAGTCTTTCTACTTGAGGTTGCCTCTGGTTTAAACAAGAGCTACACATCTTTTTTACAGCATCATATATCAAAAAGCTGTCCAACTTTTTTTTTTAACCTCAGAGTTGGTACATAAAACGTCGTTTTTAAGGAAAAAAGGCATCAGATTTGGCATACACGTACAGTATGACATTAACATTCAGTGCTGAACAAAGAACCCAACAACCATACGACCCTCTCTTCTGTCTAAGGAACCTTGATCATTAATATTTTAGTCTAGGAGACATTCTTACTGCAAAAGGCAACATCCTGGCCTCAAGCCTGAACCAACAGGGGGGTGAGGAGGGAATGGGGGGGGGGGGCTAGACAGCCAGGACAGTTGGCCAAAGCGAGCCTCCAGATGGAGCTAGGACACAGTTTGGAGGTTTTGGGGAATGGGGGGGGCTAGGGGTTTGGGTTGGGGGGGCAGAAGTTGCAATTTTTGAGGACAAAGGGAAGAAAAAACAAACAAATCATGGAGCAAAGCAAAGAGGTAAAATCGAAAAGGATTTCTTTTTCTTTTATTTGGGGAGGGGAATCAGACACTCACCACTCTCGCTTTTCTCAATCACGTCCACCAGCTCCCCAGCCTGCAGGCTGATCTCAGAGTTCTCCTGCTTCTCGTAGTTGGCTACCACTATGTACTGCTCCAGCACCATGGGGTCTGAATTGTCGATTCCTGGGGAGGGGAAAAAGCAAGCCGTCAGCCAGCTTCCAGCCATGGCTCCCCGCGACCGGCCACCGGGCACCCGATACGCCATAGGCCAATTCGTCAACGGTCCCCAGCCAATCAGAACACAACCGTGGCTCAATGCATATTCCCAAAAGTCTGGCCATATAGCTGAATCTGCCTCCAGCCCAGAGTGAAGGGCAAAGTAGCATCTGAGAAAAAAAGAAAAAGTAAAAATAAAACCGTGTTGCGTTTTAGTTCATGGAAGTGTTCGGCTAAAGGTATTCCGTTTGAGTGGCTGGGCCTTCCCCATAGTCGGACGGGCGGCAGAGAGAGAAGGAGCTGCAGACGGTTAGGATGTGACTCTGTAGTGGAAGAATAGGAAAGTTTCCCCTGGAAAATAAACAGTCTGCAAAAAGACTCCTTCTCCTTTCTCAGGCTGGAGCTGGTAGGCAAGTGGGGGGCTGCTTACGCCAATCATTAGAGTCCACACTAGTCCTTAAATAGAAACATATGAGTGGGACGGAGTTCGGCAAAGAGGCTGGGCCTATGTTTATATGAAACACAAGAAGAAAGCATTCGCTTGGCTTAGTAAGAAGAGCTCCCCCCCATTCTTTGTATTTTAACCTCTTAAGTGCCAGTAATAGCTTTATTTATTTACACAATCGTGATAATATCTATTTAGCTGATTGTTAATGCGGTACAAGTATGCATCAATGATTAGAAAGAGGCTTTCGAATATTCTTACATTTCTCCATATATATTAAAAGACTGTATATGGAGAACTTTCCCACATAAATGAGACTAGTAATTCATTCTGCTAAGGATAGGTTTTAAGGTGTCCATTTGTAGAAAGTTTACCAACTAAAAAATATAAATAAATAAAGATTATGTTGACATTATGCAATCTTTGGTAATAACTAGCACTAGCTGAATAAAAATACCAGGAAGCATTAAATGCAGGTGAGAAAATGCAACGTCAGTGATTAACTTGGCTCTGCAGAGAGGCTAAAACAACACACGCTGGACAGATATGGCACAAAACGTTAGAAAAAGATTCTGCCAGGCCTTCTGTTATAATCCTTCTATTCCTTAGCTAAATAATCCAATCCAGGTCTTCTTTTATAAAAACAACATTGGTATAAAATGTCATGCGGCTTCATAATCATTTATGGTTTTTTCATTATGACGTCATTCACAAGCTTTCAATTTCACTGAAGCTGTAATTCCATCTGAAAAACAACAGCAAAAATTCCCCTAAAATGTTTAAAACAAACAATAAAAAAAATTAGAAAGAGAACAAAATATATATAAGATAAATAACCAGTGTGCATTCTTTTCTTGTTCTGACATATATGTTGTTTATGGGGTGTCCCAGAACCAGTTTTACACCCAAAACACGGGAAAACTTAATTATCCATTCAACTACCACATTTTAAAGCCAAAGAAATGTAAGCCCAGGCTTAGATTCTGTACAGGATGGAAACCAAAATTAAGCACAAATGTGGCTAAAAGATTAAAAAGGTACCACAAGCTACCACACCAAAAGGCTGCATAATCTCCGCTGCTCCCATAATTTCTTCCAAGCCATCATTTGGCACTAATGTCCAGCTATAAAAATACTTACCTGCAAAATTTAAAGATACAGCATAATTTGTGCACTGTCTGTCTTTTCCTAAGGCAGTGATTTGGATAATTGATAATGCTCTTTAAATATCAAAGCTACATTTTTATATCTTACCGGTAAGTAAAACAACCAACGAAACATGATCCAATCAATAAGGCATCTAACGTTATACCTCTGATTCTCAGCTTCCTGGATGAATAAAGCAAGCAGTTCTGAAGCTACACTCTCTGTCGCTGCTACAGAGCGTAATTTCTGAGAGGATCCTATGTGCTGTATTTTCTGCAAAAAACACAACAGAACATAACTACTAGCTAATAGGTGTGTTTGGGAGGTCACCAAGATTTTAAAAGCCCTAATGTACGATGCATTAAAGCATCTCAAAACGCACTCCTAATTCAAAATCAGGCCTTTAGCTTGCGATTTGCATACCCGGAAGAGATGCTCCCACAACCAAAAGCACAATTCAAAGATGGAAAAGCCATCTGAAAACTCAATTAAACCAATCAATGTCTGCAGTACAGAAAAGCAGCTGAAAGCTTCAGGACTGAAGATTCAACACACAGGATCAGGCAGACTAAACTGCTTCCTGTTAATGGATAAATGTATTTGGACGCCATGCAAAAATGCTTTTTGTTCATCATGTCCAGTTTCTGCCGGTGTACATGTACTGTCACTCTCATATTATAACAACGCGCCTTAAGCTATAACAAATGTACTGTAGACGTTTTTTTCGCATTATATCAAACATGGACCCTCCATCCATCCATATTCTGTACCCCCTTGTTCTATGGAGGCTTGCAGGGAGGTCCAGTGCTTATCCAGGAAACTACTGGCACAAGGCAGGGAACAACACAGGATGGGGCACCAACCCAACTTAAAGTGCTCATTTTATTTGTGGATAAACCTCAACAACTTAAACCTTTATGCTAATGGTTAATCTCATCTCTTTTTTGATCTTTGAGAATTTTAATACGACTATAAATTGCATCCTCAGTAAGTGCTGCACAGACTAAAGTGAAACCATGAAGACACTTGTCTTTCACAGGTACAGGTTGCTCTCCCTCCTGAAGTATACATGGAATTTGCATAAAATGTATATTAAAATTAATTATTCCAAGCACATAACTGGATCAATACCATTCACTTAGCAATAATGTATGATATAGAAATATACAGTATACATAACTTTGTAGATTGGATAGCACATGGGAGAGATTTACTTACACAAAACTGCATTGAGCGAAGAAAGGAAAACGATTGATTCAGAGAGATAACCAATCAGATTGTAGAGGAGGTGAATCCAAGCAACTACAAGGGGAAACATCTAATCAAATGTCTTGGTCCCACCTCCTCTAGTTGCTTGGACCCACCCTCCTCTACAATAAGATTGGTTTTCTCTCAGAAGCAATCAATCATTCTTCATTCTGCCCTCAGTTTTGTGTAAATAAAACTCCCACAAACAATTTGCGGAGGGACATTAAGCCATCAAATTTGATATTTTGTATTTTTACAATTAACATCACTAAATCTGAGGGTGCTGAAACAGCATTAACAGTACAGAGCACTAAGTTCAGCAACATCAGTACCCCATCCTCTCCTCGTCTCCCCAGCCAGGCCAGAAACATAAAACATGCATCGCCTGGCGGCCAGACGCTGAAAAATACACTAAATCGACGAGCAGCTTGCAGTTTAATGCACAGCAGATACTGAAGTTTTTTTTTTTTTTTAAAAAAAAAACATACACACAGATAAATTAAAACGCAAATGATCCACTCAGGCGGCAAATGAGAAAGCAGGGCGGGCCAAGAGAAGCACATGCCGTAAGGAAGCAAAAGGTTGGGGTGACAGGGACGTGCAGACGTCACAAACACACAGTGGCTACCTGGCGCCTCTGTCTTCTGGCTGCCCGAGAGGCTGTACATCCATACTGAGCGTCCAAGGGAAAGGAAGAGAGGAAAGAAGAGGAAGAGTTATTCAGCCATGTGAAAGGCCATCACTGGCCGAGAAAGGCTGGCCAGCGACGGCATCAGAGGAGCCAATTCACATGCACAAGATGCCAAGGTTTCTGGGTTTCTTCGATGTGCTGGGAAATAACACGTATTCCTAAGGAAATTAAGGACTTCAATTCAAAGATATATAGGTGGCATCCAGAGCATAAAGAAAAAGAGCATCCGCTGCATGGTAATGATGGTGCACGTCATTGCATGAAGCAATAGGATCTGCGTCAGGGTTTCCGAAACCTTT
Organism: Pollimyrus isidori; assembly: GCA_019775955.2. Lineage (NCBI taxonomy): Eukaryota > Metazoa > Chordata > Actinopteri > Osteoglossiformes > Mormyridae > Pollimyrus > Pollimyrus isidori. The sequence continues at coordinate 6,553,104 of JABFDZ020000045.1, read as the reverse complement.
TTTTTTTTTTTTTTTTCGGAATACCACGTGTACTCCTGATTTATCCAGTGTGGTAATAGTATATTACCAGTGTGCTACATTGTCCAGAGCTAGCTTTGCCTGCTTGGGGCAGTGTCCCAGCCCCGGGGGCAAATGGGCCGATGTCACAGTCAGGAAATTAAATATCATGCATCGGTTTGCAGTCAGCCAGGGTCATATGGGGGGGCTGATGTTGGAATTGTACAATCCAGAACCGTGCAAAAGGGAACCATGTATTAAACCGGGGGGGGGGGGCGCGGCCCCGCCCGGGGGGGGGGGGGGGGGGGCGGGGGGGGGGGGGGGGCCGTTGTTTGTATTGGACAACCCACTACCCGTCCAAAGGGAACCCTGTAATTACAAACCCCCCCCCCCCCCCCACTGTTTGGAGGACGGAATGCTTTCACTTTCAGGGAAAAACAGTCACATGACTACGCCGAAAACAGCGAAGACCCAACAGATATCTGCCTCCCTTCCTGGGTCTGCACTTAAGCCAGATTTCTTGCACAGTTTTTAACATCTGATTGATATTACCCCCAACACACACGCATGCACGCACACACACACACACACACACACACATTCTGAATAGCTAATTCCTTCCAGGTGCCACTGCTGTGCCTGACAGTCTTCTCTGTTTTCCTTTCCCTGTTTTACGAGCATAGACGACATTTCTTTGACGACTCTCCAACATACAGGTCTACATAACCTCACCACTATAGAACCAACTATAACTATAAAATATTGTGAGTCACCGGGCTGCATTTTAACCAAACCTTCACAGTACATTCTATCTAATTTACCCCCCACCCCAAACAAACGTCTGCCCCTCATCATTAACATCCTCTTAAAAAAGGACTGGTTAAAATTAAGATCCCTTCTTTATATGGCATGACAACTAATAACAGCTGGCAAAAGGAATAAAACGGTGCAAAACTGATTTTAATTTATATATTTATGTAAGCGTTTAAGTTCGAGCTTCCCAACCCCGTCCTCATGGACCCACCAACCGGTCCACGTTTTTAAATCCTTACAGCACCCAATAGCAAACTGGCAGGGAGAAAAAACATGGACTGTCTGCAGGTCTTCAAGGACCGGAGTGGGATTCACTGGTGCAAGTTAATGATCAGCAGGCAGTAGCCGACCACTAGCATGGTGACCTGCCCCAAACACCTACTCTCTGACAAACAATGGTTTCACGTGGGAGATTGTGGCATTAGGACAAAGCTCTTCCACACAGCCTGGTTACTGTTGTCAGGCTAAGTGCTGCTCCCATCTTAGATATTTCTCTTCCAACAGGGTGGGGTATACATTTCTGAAACTTTGAGAAAACAAACTTTACAAAAAGGAAATATTAATAATTGACAGCATAGCCTTAATAACTGATCTGCTTGATCTCTTTCACACACACACACACACACACACACAAAATACTGTGCAAAAGACCCAGGTAGTCAAAGAAATCTATGTTTAATGTTGGTGTAAAACTATGAAATCATGTCTGTAATAGTGTGTCACCTAAGTATTAACAACAATCATCCAAAATACCCATGCAGTTTTTTGGCTTGACCACTAGCACACCATGTTTGGCTAGTCAATACCTCAATCGGCTATTTAACTAATTAAATTGACTCGTTAATGAATACATGATACATGAAATAGCTGAGGTGCCCCTGAGGAGAGGTTTGGGAGGTAGCCATGCAGCAAGTTATCTGTGAATTTTGGAGAGGAGAAAAAAAAATCTTATGTATTTTTGTTGTTTTACTGCCAATTTCTGTATTTTCTAGTGTTTTAAATAGTTTTTTTTCTGATCAAATATTCCCTTACTACCCAGACAAATAGCTTTAAAGATTTTCTTTGACTGCCTAAGATCAGTACTGTATAATCCACATGAAAAAAATAAAATCTTGCGCATGGATGGATGCGCATCTCCTGAAAAAACTCGTCATAAGAAACATAATTGGCATTAATACAAGAGCAGAGAGAAACGGTGGCAGAACAGGAATGTGTGATATCTCAATTCACTTATTTCCTAGCACACACATGGCCAGTTGGCATCGACAGGTGGCAGACGATTTGAATGGGTGTGTCGAAAGCCCAGCCCGTCCACTGCATTGCAAGCAGTCTCAGCAGTGCGCTGTACATCGCCAAACCAATCATTACTATGCAAAAGCTTAATCCTCCGACCCAGCCCACCAAATGTCACTAACGAACCCATATTACTGTATAATACTATGGATATTATGATGTTGTGGACACACTTTGAATTATTGCTATACAAATAAGGATTCTACATATTCTACAGTTATACATATGTTTGTGGTTTTAATCATTTTAAAGGTTGATGTAATCAGATCTATCCTATTGCTTACCTTATGGCAAGTATGGTTAAACCTATGCAAGCACATATATTACAGTCTCGTGGAAAAGAAAACACAGCCAGCTTCTCTCCATTTTCAGTATGGGTTCAACAGTTAAGACCTCAGCTGTCTGATAACATTTTTTTATTGTAAAGAATCCACCTCCTAGCAACCCATAGTATCTGATTTCTTCATTCCAGTTGGCACTGCATAAGTGCGCCGACTGTTTCAACAGCAGTTAATCAGATCCTCCAAGCAGAGACAAGGGCCTCCACCGAACGCACACTGAATTACGTGTAGGGTCACGTGACCACAGTGTTTAAATGCCGGAGGATGAAATGCAGCTGTTTGCCTCTGATCTAATAACATTGCAACGAGGTTTTCTGGGGGTGTGCAGCGACATAGTTGTAACTTACATTGCGTTACCCAGTTTTGCTAGTGTTAATGCTGACCAGATCTTCCAGGCAACCTATAACACCACGAAAGTACGTAACCAAACCATGCCCAAATTTTCACAGCTACATCGGATTTGTGTTGCGGTAATAGAGAATTTTGTTAATAAATAAAATGGAGTTTGACACCATAGGCGAATGCTAAAGCTAACTCGTAATTTGTTTATTAGTACGATTTTTTATTAATGATCTTCAGTTTATGCAGACAGTGCAACTCTGAGTCGTGCAAAAATGCAGAGCAGCTACGCAACGTGAAATGCATCATCAGAAAATCCAGTTGGGGATTCATACACAGTGAACTGTGATCACAAATCCCATGCAGATTATTTGGAACCATATCTACATCTGTGCCAAATTCTTCTCAATCTTCCGGATGGCATTAGCCTTAATTACCCGAAAAAGAACTGTAGTCAGGTGTTCATAGAGTTGGGCTCATGCATAAACACTCCAAACCCACTCAGTACTCAGGAAAAGTAGCTACATTGTTCCATTGAATGATGTTCTCCTAAATGATATTTCGCTAAAGCGAGTTACGATAAAGGGTTACACTAAAGGGAGTTATGCTAAAGGTAGTTTCGCTAAAGGGAGTTACGCTAATGGGAGTGCCTTTCTGCCTCATCCCCATCCCAGTCCCCACCTCTAGCTCCCTAGCCGCTCCTCACAATTCCCCTGCACCCTCTGCTGACCTTTTCCTCTGCGCTTCTAGCCCCTGTAAACATTAGCCCCTCCTACGTCACTCAGAAATTACTTCCACTTGCCACGTAAACATAAGTGCCCAGCATCCTCTGCTTCACATCTGGCCCTCACATGCGGCTGGGCCCGCTCTCGAAACGGCACAGGAAAAAAAAAAAGACCTCTAGCACTGCCAAAAGAGCGTAACAAACCTCTGCTGCTACAGCAGAATCCGGCACATTTTTCTGCCTTAATCCTTCCTGCTTTTCAGACTAGCATTTTAGGGTGAATCATCGACCCGCACATTTTATTTAATGTGACAGAACATCCGTCATGTAAATATGTGGTCAGATATCTTGCACCTCAAAAAAAAACAGACAACTTGGTTACTAAGTATGTTTAATAAGTCTCAAATAGCATAGTCCAGGCTAAAGGGGATCTACGATTAAATCTGCAGGCCATTTAAACTGACTTAAAAGCCGGAGAAGCAGAGGAGCCAGCACATAACAGTGGATACCCATGAGGATGAGCAGCAATCATGGAATTAAATTAATCTGATAATATCACACAAAGAGTGCCAGTGCTTAATCTTTCCTCCAAACTTCCAAAGGAACCTAATTTAATTGAAAAATTCAGAGGTCGAATTTAGTTTACTACTGTTGTGAAACGGCAAGCTTAATTGGTGTAACAAATTAACTACACCAGTACTGTTTGCGGAAATGCATCTTATCAAAGAATAACTTCAAAATAAAGATTTAAGTCCAAACTCTGCATTTGGTAGGTTTTTCAGAACAAACATCTCTGATTGTTGTGCCTGATCACTTCTCTGACCTTTAGATTAATTAACATACAACTGGAAACAAACAGGCATACTTCAATCTAATTGAATGACCATACAGAGGGGACTGCAGGGCACACAGACTTGAGTCATTGCATCATTTCTGCTCATCTTAGGCCAGCGAGGCTCCCTCTCATTTGCATTAATGCCAATCTGATGAAATGGCTCCACCTGTTGAGGAGTCGATGGTAAAATGTACTCCCTTTAATTCTAAGCCGATGCTTCAGGGAACATAAGAACTTAAAAACATCAGGCAGAAACAATGTTAAGGGGGCAAGCAGCTATACGCCCCATTACCTTAAAATATTTGTGAATTTCCATCCTTGTCGTTTAAAATTTCATAGGCGCTCACATGTGCAAAAACAATTTTTTTAAGAGTTTATCAGCCAATGATTTTAATAATGCACTTTCACAAGGGTGTGACAAACCATAACATTAAGTAATAAGTTAAGTATTAAGAAGCAATAAAATGTCTGTGATACACATATAAGGGCGTTTTGGCCTCTTGTTCGTTTTCATCTTTTTGTTTGTATTGTACCTCAGTCGTTTGGTATTTGCCCTTCAACCATGGAATGACACTTGGGACCTGAGATCTCCAAGTCTCATCCAGCGAAGGGACATGGGCACTTCACAGCTGCTCCAGATAAAACAGCTGCACCTTTCCACACCCCACGCACTCTCGAAACCACATAAGCCGTTCCTCTGGCAGCCCACACTGGGGGCTCGGGCACGGAAAATAAACGTCACTTACAACACATTCCCACTAAGGCTCACTTTCAATGCAAAATTGACTTTCACCGTGCATCATCAATAACCCAGACAGGTATTTTAGATTCCAAATTCTGCATGAGAAAATTATCACCTGTGGTGAAATCCCGTGTCCTTAATTTTGTTTTGCATGCTTAGGGTTTTTGGTGCTCTAAGCTATCTATGATGTCAGCCATCTTCAGCAGTTCTGCTCACTGGGCTCAGCTTCAGTACAGTGGGACAGAGTCCGACCGCCCACAGGGCCCAGGAACCATAAGTTTTTCCCCTCTCAGAGAGTCATAATCAGACCTTAACATGAGCTGCTGTCCACCACTAGGCCCATGCAGCCTCTGTGCCTTACAGCTTCCATTAGGACTAAGCATCGCAAAACCAGGCAGGATGCCTACTGAGGACTCTCCCTCAATGACAAAACAATGGGGCTCCTGGGGGCATGCACAACCATCTATTAGTCACTACTGCCCTCCGCTGGATATAACAGATGCTATGAAGGACACTATTGTTTGGGAACAAATAGCAGTTAAAATGAGCTCAGGTTGGGATGAATGTACTCTGCTTGCATTATCTGTTACATCAGTGGCACATGACTAACCTACTTTTTGTCACATAATGGATATATTAATAATATATGATTCATATGATGTGACATCAACACGCATATTATTAAAAGAAATGACTATATGATTAACTGAATTTTTAATGAAGTAATTATTTATTATGCGAGTGAACTTATTTTAAAATGTAACATTTTTATTATTATAATTGGTGGCACTTCACATTAACTGCACCCTAATAATGCATTCATTATGTATTTAAAGAACATTCAGTACATCTTCATAATGCATTTATAATGCATTCATAGAACATTCATAGGCAGCATGTAAGTATACCATATCCTAACATACCTCAAGAACTTCAATAAACATAAATGACAAACATTATACAATTATAAAGTTTGTTATTATCATATTATGTTGGTTATTCATGTATATTAAAACTGTTGAGGTGTGCTAGGATGTTGTGGTGTACTTACATGTTACTTATGAATGTTTTACGAATGCATTATGAAGATGCAATGAATTGTAGTACAAATGCATTATAAAAACATCATGAGGGTGCAGTTAATGTAAAGCGGTACCTTATAAATGCAGAAAGATTGACAGCATTACGCCCCTTCACATAATTCCAATAAGAAATGTAGGACCATTAGCCAAACATGGCCTCGTCCTTCCAATTAAGACCAAATAAGCAAATGGCTGCTGGTTCTGGTAGTTTTACATTTTTGCTACACAGATAATACTGTACATGTTTTTCGCAAAGAAGTCACATAATAAACACTGTATACTGTATCAAACAAAACTATTACCCTCTTAGATACTTTTCAAGGGAACCAAGGTAATCTAATGGCATATGGAAGTCGAAGGAAGTGGCTCTTTTTTATGAACTTTATTGTTTCCTTTAAAGGGTATAACCACTTTCAAACTGCATAAATGCATCATTTTATTAATTATCACATTTTCAAAATTACTAGGTCAGGGAAAAGCCTAAAAAATCATCTGTATTTCAGAAAAATACATGAACTCTACATAAAAAAAACTTCAGAAGATGATAAGACTTATATAGGACTTCCACGTATAATGTTCTCTGCGGCCAAATTAAATGGTTTAGCTCTCCGCTAGGGCTGCATCCACGGTGTTATCAGACGAGAAACGCAGAAGAATTAATCTAGAGTTATCTCAGTGGTGAACAATGCAGAGCTGTAATTTAAGTGCTAGGCTACATAACCCTTTCTGCCAAGTTTATAAATACTATACTTAATGCACTGGCATTAAAAGTCATCTATTACATTTTGAGTTGCTTAGCAGATGCTGTTATTCAAAACAACTGACACTTTGCCGTTTCACAATTTGCCCTGTTATGCAGATGGATACCGTTACTGCAAATCAGGTAAAGAGACTTTCAAGTACAGAAATCCAGCCACATGCCATCTTCCTGCTGTGGCCTCAGCACATACTGGCCCTGCACAGTCTGGGAGCACTTCGCATGGCCCCTCAGTCAGTAGAAACAAACTCATACTGTGCTATACGTGATAACTAGGGGTGTGACGAGATGCTTTTCCCACGAGACGAGACGAGATACTGGGTTCACGAGAACGAGACGAGACGACACTTTTAGACATTTTTTAAAGAAATCCTCAATGTTTAAATATATGGCAAAAATAGCATTTTATTTAACTTAAAAACA
>JABFDZ020000045.1:6534028-6545658 GCA_019775955.2 Pollimyrus isidori | reverse complement strand
TGCTGACATCACAACTCACGAGACAACTTTTCACCTCGACGAGAAATCTCGTCGCGTTTTAATCTCGCGAGATCTTGCAATACGAGATCTCGTCACACCCCTAGTGATAACTAACAAATACATAAACACTGTATAAAATCCTTAGGTAGACAGACAGACAAACAGATAGACAGATAGATAGATGTTCCAAAAAACCTCATATCAGCCTGATTGTTCAGTATATTACATAGATGCCTGTTCACTCGAGGCTTACTGGACCACACTAACGTTCAGCATACAGTTACCAAAGCAGGCATAATTTTTCCGGGCCAAGTAGGATGACAAGGTTCTGATCAGGTCGCATCTCCTTTATGAGACGGACCTTTAATCACGCAACCCAGTGTCTGTAATTAGTAGCAGATTCTTTGGCTCTTCCAGGCGAACAACAAGAAAGTCCGAGAGCACCTCATGCTGTGCCTCTGGGACATGCAGAATCAGAACATGAGCTTCCTCTCCGGCTCCCCCAAATGTTCCGGCATAGTGACGCCACGTGTCACCGTGTCCATTAACTTGCAGCAGAAACACTGTACCGCCGTGACGTCACTCCTCACATGCAAAAGGCTGCATATTAGCTCAATGACATATCCATGCAGAATGTGAACACCAATCAGAATATGGTCTCACTGCAATCGCAACCTCGGGGAGGCTCCCAGCGCCCACCCCAGCCCCTGTAGGAAGGGAGCAAATGTGCAACAGGTTGTGGAGATTGTAGAGGTTGAGAGGTCGCCGCGGGGAAAGCCATGTCTTAAATGCGAGTGGATCCCTTACCTGACTTGCGTTTCGAGGTGCCATAGTCCCTGAAAAAAAAACAACAGCAGAAGGACATGATTAGTCTCGGGCCCATGCAAGGCTACGGTCACGACGAGCCCTCATAAAATCCCACCCACCCCGCCGGCACGCAAGAGAAAAACTGACGGAGGGGATCTGCCACTGTGCGTGTGTGTATGTCAGGCAGGGAGAGAAGAAAAACAGAGGAAGGAGAGAGAGAAAGAGAGAAGAGGAGGGAGAGAGAGAGAGAGAGAGAGAGAGAGAGATAGATAGATCGGTAAGCTAGCTATAAAATCATGTGACACTACAGCACCACAACACTGCTGCAACTCCCCCCATCTCTCTCCTGCCTATCGCACTCAGTCGGGGAAAAAAAAAATTAAATCCCGTTTAGCCAAGAGAGGGAATCTGCTAAACTCTTTATGCATAATAAATCTTTATTGGATTACAGCATCAGTTTGGGAATAAGGAGATGGATGTGGGTAGGCTTTGCTTGGTGCTCGGGGCTCCAGGGTGCAGTGGGCGCTCAGGAGCAGCCAGGAAAGAGGAGCATGGGATCTGAAGGTAAAGCAGGGCAGCATCCCCACAAGGTGCTATAAATAGCCAGGGTGAAGTGACTGAAAGAGCCTCAAACACGATCTCGGGCAACACGCGCCCTCGAAATGTGGAGCGCCTCTCCAGCAGAGGCAGCGGCCCATGCCCACGCCAAACCACACCCCATCCTGCTGGGCTTACAGCAAATCCCTGCCAAGGAGAGGAGGGCAGAGTCTCTTCCTTGGAGAGATGGAATTGGAGCTCGGTGATGTAAAAGTGCATTAAAGCAGGAGATGCTGTCCAGGAAGGATGTTATTGTTTTAATTGCATTTTCAGCTCCTACTACTGCTCCTTTATTCCTTCATCATATGTGCCAACATCACTGTTACTATTAGTATTATTTGTTACTATTAATAGTATTATTAGTACTCTAGTAGTATTATTACCATTATATGTACTGGATAGACATGTCAGGCAGTGAAATGCATGCTTCCTGGCAAAGATTGTGCTTTATACACTCCTGTTATGGAAATGGCTGACAGTGACTCAGCGTTTAATGCAGAACTATCACATCATCAGGAAAAGAGATGATTGGGCAGTAGATACTGAAAGACAAAAGGACGAGGCTAAATGTGTAATTCTGCATAATGATAGAAAGTGGGTATTTTTAGAAACAAAATGAAACATTGACAGCTTAAAGTTTCCATTCGACAGCTACTAACATGCAATAGAGGTGCAATGAGAATCAACTGCAACTGAATAATTTCACCTGTGTGTATGTATCAGGCTATGCATTTAGGCATGTATGTCTTTAACCTGGAAAGGGATGACATCTCCTGCTGGGTGCGCTTTACCGAACTGTGTGCGCTCTCTCAAGGCATGACTCAGAATCAACAAGGAAATGGATAAGTGATTACAGAAAATAAATGGATCGATGCATGATAGATGGATGAAAATGTGTCCGCTTAATGGTCTGGCTCCTGGCTCAGAAAAAGTCTGTGTGATGCAAAAGTGTAGAGAGACACACAGCAGGAGAGAAGCACTGGCCTTCCCACGTGGGTCAGCCGGAGTGAGATTACCCTGACTACACCCCACGTCTGCCCACACATGGATCACCAAGTGTCACTGTCCACTTCTCCGTGCACCAAGCCTGCATCTCGAGTCTCCAGCCTGGCATGAGTCTCAGCCACTCGCTCCATGAGAGCCCTTTTCACTGCAGATCTCTTCCCCCCCCCCCGAGCCACCCTCCTTCGTTTGCTCTCAATCTTCTCCATTGTGAAGCCCCCGAAGATGAATATGGCCATTCTGCCTTCCTGAGTGAGATCATTCTGGGGATTCCAGAATGGGCCTCATTGTACCACGAGGAGATGCACAGAGGCTCGAGGCAGTGCCCTCATCTCCAACCTTGGTCATAGGCTGACCCCCTCAAGCTGGGGAAAAAAATCACAGCCATTCAACTCCATCCGAAGCCTGTGCTTTTGAAAATATATTGAGGGAAAAATTCCAGCAGAGTCCTGGCAGGCTGCAGGTCTGTTGGTCCTTATTACGGTTTCCCTAGATTCCCCAGTCCGAATCTGTAGATGCCTACATCTCTGTCTCTCATCGTGGTTTTCATTTCCAACAGGCCTCTTTCATCACCCACCGCTCCTCACTCAAAGTCAGGCTGGATCTGGCTGTGTATTAATCTTTGCTTTACAGAATCCTGGTTAAAAATCAGTAAAACAATATTGGTGATATTCCTGTTCATTTTTACTATGTTCATGAATCCAGAGAAAATGCTCTATTATGCAAGTTATTTATCAGGAAGTCAAAGATCTTGTGTGACTACAGTAAGTCTTCTGCTAAGTACATTTATAGTCTTTGAAATACCAGAAACAAATAAAAGCAATGAGCATAGCCCTTCATAATTTTCACAAAAGTTATTCTGGATACAACATATCAACAAATAAAAAAAAATTTAAAAAAAAAGAACTGGTGCTTGTCTGACTGCTCTATAAATCTGTCTTGCAAAAACATCATGTTTTAATTTAGTTTTCGCTGTTTAGTATAATAAGTAACATTCTAAAAAAATATATGAGCATTTCTCATGATGTATTAAGCTTAACATTAAGATCACCTGCCTAATATTCCATAGGTCCCCCGCTCTGTCAGGGTGCCAGCCATCACAAATGCCACCACCATCGGAAATACCACTGCCATTGGGAAATACCATTGCCATGAAGGGATGTACTTGGTCTGAAACAATGTTTAGGTAGGTGATACCTGTCAAAGTAACATCCACATGAATGCCAGGACCCAAGGTGTCCCAGTAGAACCCTTCTCTCTGCCAGCTTGCCACAATAGCTTTCCTGAGACCTTGGATGGGACCGCCTAGCCTTTGCCCCTCAAGTTCATCAAAGAGCCTTGGGCACCCATAACCCTGTTGCTGAGTTACCGGTTGACCTTCCCTGAGCTGCTTTTGGTAGGTACTGACCACTGTAAACTGGGAACACCCCAGCCTGTAGTCTTGGAGATGCTCTGATGCAGTCCTCTAGCCATCACAATTTGCCCCTTATCAAAGTTACTCAGATCCTTATGATTGCCCATTTTCCTGATTTCAACATATCGGCTTCAAGAACTGAATGTTCACTTGCCCAATATATAATAGCACCTTTGACAGGTGCCGCTATAATGAGATAATCAATGTTGTTCAATTATGTTATATGGACGTTGTGGCTGATCAGTTTATACATTTCTCTCTCAGTTTTGGGACAAAAGTGTTTGGTCTATTATATAACCCACCAGCAATTATATAACCATGCTAGCAATCAATGTGACCGTAACAAATAGATGAATAAATCAGATGTACATGCATTATGAAGAGCAAGTATATATTGTTCCTAAACTTTGATAGTGATAATTATAGAGAAGCACTGTAGAAATGCCACATCTCCACATCTGAGTTGTGGGTTCTTCTCCCACCTTGGCTTGGTGTCTGTGTAGTTTGCACATTTTCCCTATGTCAAGTTTGCTTTTCCAGGTTCCCACGACAATCCAAAACAGTTGTCATGAAAACTGCCCTCACTGAGTTTCCTGTGATGCACTCGCATAACATCCAGTGTGGTCTTTGCTTTAAGAGAGAAGCTTCAGGTTGATCACAAATCTATGGTAGATAAAACGCTGGAAAATATAAAATGGAAGAGAGTGGACCTATTTTCTAGTTTATTTTCTCTCTGGATATGACATCAATCAAATGCAGGGGATGGTGTGTGGTAAAGCGGGTAAGCACAATGTGATAATGGGCCGTTCAAATCCCAGGATCAAAACATTCAACGATTTCACCACTGGGCCCATGAGCAAGACCCTTAACTCCAGGTCCTCCTGGAACTCGCTGATCCAGTTCTCATTTGGTACAAAAGTTCCATTAAATACAAAAAATGTATTAACATTTCAATACATTTGCATTAAACCCATCTTTCCATCTGTTTATCCTGGACATATTTAATCAGTCAGAGCTATATTTAAAAAGTAATAAACCAAAGATTTGTAGGTAATCGACTGCAAGAACTAAGGCTGTCAACTGATGCTCTTCTTGAAGATATGACATCATAAAGCAGATACTTATGAAGATTCCATCGTAGGCATGAACTTTTAGACAGAATCATCATACCGCGTGGTAAATCCTGCAAAAGCACAAATAGTCAGGGTGGAGGATGGAAGTTGCTGTTTTTGGCTGTTCATCAGCTTTGCTGGTCAGGCATCTGAAACGCATTAGTGTGCACGGTGGGGGCGGTGGATCCAAGGGCTGCAGGATCTGGGCCCGCTCGCGAATGACCCGTGTCTCTCTGCAGAAATAATACTCTTCCCCGGAGAGGCATGTGCTGCTTTTTGGCGGCCAGTGCTTGTCCCATGTCTCGTAAAGAGAGATACGTAAGGAACTATTTAAAGGGGATGTGCTTTCGAGGTTACACTTTACGGGCTGGTCGCTTGCTAGCAGTTCCGTGGGAGCCAGGAGGCGGCTTTACGTGACCAATCTGGTCGCTTCTCCAATTTATGTCATCAAAGAGGTTCTCAAGATCAAGGAATCTAAACCATAATTTGCAAAAATTTCACTTAAGGAGAAAAATAATAAAAAATTGATTTAAATTTGTCAGTCAGCTGGAACCCTCTTGGGGCCACCTGTTTGTCTATTACAACACCACTCTTAATAGGTGGGTCCCTTATTGCTGGAATGTTCTTAATCCCCCCGTTGGATAATTGTTTTGAGTCAACTAAGCCGTCTGCCAGACTCCTGGCCCTTATTTGCATTCATGTCCTGACAGCTGAGAGCAGTGGTCATCCTTCAACTATACTTCTGCCCCAACAAAGCCAGTGCCGTCGCTCACCCCCTGGATAGACACCCATGAGCCCCTGATTAGCTTCTCTGATCCACAGCGAGCCCCTCTGTTAGATGATCGCCTGATTGGATCAGGGCCAGACGGGACCGGACGTGTGCTGATACGTCTAACAGGATGAGCAGTCGCCTCATTAAAAGGATGATAATACACTCTTCTTTCCTTCAGAAACCTTAGTTATACCACCAACTGTGGCTGACTGCATGTCTGATGGAGATTTAAACCATCAGAGTTTTACTTATTAGTTACAGTTCAAATTAAAACCGTATATACAAAAACCTTATATACCTTTATTTAGTATATATAGACTTAAGTATTTTTTTTACAGCCACCTGTCAAAATTATTTAACATCAGAAAAACTAAATAGGTTTTGCTGCACACCTCAGAGGTTATGGGTTTAAAACCAGTAAATCTGTGTGTGGTTCCTTCTTCGTAACCAGTTCCCACCCACAGTTCACATATTTCTCAGGGGAACCAGCGACTCAAAATATTTCCCTTGGAGTGGAATATTTCACATATTAATTGTGATTCTAGTCCAGATACAAATAGTCACACATATTTCTTTTCGAAAATCTATCAAATTACTATTTTTAAAACAAATTCTGCACAATTTTTGCAAAAGTCTGACATTTCACATGTAAAGCAAATTAGCTGGTCTACATGCATGATGTAATACACATAAACACACATAGAAATATCTATTCCTATTTCAAATGACGTTTTGATCACCACCATAGATGCAACCCCTTGGTTTAGGGGCAATTTGCTGCATGACCAGGACAATAACAAAACTCACATTTCAAAGAAAAGGCACATAAGGGCTAAAACAGGACTAATTCCCCTCCCCCACCTGTGCTGTTACAGCAAGACCATAATACACTCATGCTAATTAGAATTCAAGGTTCTCCTGGTCCATTGTGGGGACATATGCACACTTATCCTGATTAATTCTTTGTGCAAACCCAGGCTGTACTTAACCCACACAGTAACCCCTCCACTTCCCCATCATGTGGAGATGCTCCACCCACCAGATCTGCTCCTACCCCTTCCACCATTCGGAGGGCCATTTCATTCAGCTAAAAGCCAAGCCATTAATTCCAGACTTTGCAGCACAGCCTTAGCTATACAAATGCACACTGTACCAGATGTTACCCACACAGAGTGATTGCATTTGCGGTAAAAGACCCGCAATAAACATTATGCAACAGTTCCTGAATTAATCACCAGCACTGTAACAGTAAACATTCTCTAAGAAGTGTAGGCCATGATAGTTATGTGAGAGAGAACACCTACCGAAACTTAAAGGTGTCTATTCCACAATGTCAAAACCATCACATGTCGTTTGGTGTTAAGGGTTGGACATATGCTGGCTGGTGAATTCAAATTTAAAAAGCTTTATTGGCATGACAACTGTTTTCATTTTGCTAAAACGCAACATGATTTGGGGAGTCACATTATATGTCATAATATTAATACGGCTTAAAAATGAAACAAGAATAAAATATATTTCCTGTTTGAGATCAATCTCTGTCAAATGGCAAAATCCCATCGGTGTACAACTTGCCCCATAAATCTCATCACTGAAGTGGAATTAATCTGCATACAAGATAAAACTCATGATCACAGCTCACTTCACATGAGCAAACAACTAGTACAGCTATGACTAAAGTTGTCACTCACTGAAAGCCAACAGGAAAAAAAAAATGCACGAATTCAGCAGAAATGCAAGGTATTATTTCCTGCAGAACCAATTAAAGGCATTCAGCCCACAATGTACAGAAGGAGTGGAAAAGGTAAAGTCCAGATACTTGAGCTATCTTGATGGAAAACCCAGTATTCCCACAAACCAGTCTGGTTAACCAAACGCGGCATTTAGTCATTCCCTTTTCAGACATCCTCAGTTCCCTCTAGTGGTCAAATGTGATGGAAAATATATTTTTTAAAACTATCAGCAAAATAATTGCATAACTAGAACAAAAGTGAAGCAATCTAACCTGTTCCTCAAAAACAAGGATGTTTTTATAGGAACTGAATGCATTCCTGAGTATTTCACAACACAGTACAAGCCTCAACAGAATAGTCACATGTCTGTGGGCCATTGAACAAGGCCCTTAATCTGCAGTTCATGGGCACCACAGATAATTAAGCCTGTACTGTGAACCCCAAGCTTTCTCTCACCTGTCTCTGTTACATGAATAGCACAATGAGGCAGGTTCATTCATTTTCTGTTCTACTCAGGGTCATGGGTGCCCAGAGCCTATCCTGGAGGCTATGGGTGCAAGGCAGGGAACAACAGGTCTCTCTCTCTCACTCTTGCACACACACACCTATGGGACTCAACCTCTTTTGGACTGTGGCGGGGGGGAATCCAGTACCCACAATGACACAGGGAGAAAATACAAACTCCACACACATGGACTAAGGGTAGAGACTTGAACCTGGGCCTCAGTTGTATGAGGCAACAGTGCTAACCACTGCACCATCGTGTCACCCCCCCATCAAGACCAATAAAATACTATTATTATTAATATTATTATGAGAGAAAAAAAACAAGATATTACTGAAGCATCAGAATGGCCTCAATTTCAAACATGTGACAGACAGATGTCAAAATGAGAAACTGGCTTGTACAAAGATATTTGTCTCCATGAAAGCCTATTTCCTCACCTCACATAAATAAATAGAAAACCAGTACATCTAGAGGATAGGCAGAAATTCTCCACTGGGGAATTGCGAGGAATGCCAAAGGACCCACGCAGTACAAAATGATCATCAAATTCACACGTGTCCAATGAAAAAATGTTCAAAAACACAGCTAACTTAAAACAGGATGTGAGAATGTATGATAAATACCAGTGGAGAATGACTTTCCAGCGAAAACACAGAATTTCATTATGTTTATTTTGATCCGGCACATCTGCAGTGATTCTGAAATGTAATGTAATGCTGAACCTGCAGGGGGCAATACAGAGCCTTATGTGAGCACCGCAGGGCTTGACAGCACAAAAACTAGATCAGTAAATCAGAGTGTGTGTCTACATTTATGACTGAATGTGTACTTTCAGAAATGCACTATTTAACCTAAAGCACTGAGCTTGAACTACAGCTGAATCCCCTTGTCATATGTAGCATTGCTCCATAAGTTACAGCCTTTGAGGAAAGAAAAGATGCCTACAACACCTAAACTGGGGTGTTATTCGGGTTATTACCTCACACCTCTGGGACCAGGGTTCGAGTTTGTGTGTGGAGTTTGCATGTTCTCCCCATGTCATTATGGAATTTCCTTCTGGTTTTCTCACACATATGCTGACGTTAATGGGAGTTACCAAATTACATGTGAGTTTGCCCTGAGATGGGTTGGCACCCCATCCTAGAAAATTCCCTGCCTGCTACCAATAGGCTCTGGACCCCCTGTGACCATGAATAGAACAAGTGATTAAAATTGACAGGTGGGGTCAAATAAGCTAACTCTGCTCTTTTGAAATAAGCCGGCTTATACCACCCAACAGAGATAGACAGCCTAATTCAGAAAAGCATATATGAGGTGTCCTAGTAGTTAACCAGTAATTACATTGAGAGCTTCTGGGAGCTGATAATGGACTGTTGCTTTTAAGATAATTCAGGTCCGTTTTCGTAAAAGGAACCAGAGACAGCAGACCAAATGACAGTCACTGACATTTCCCAACTGAGCAATATAGTCATGAGACATGTGAAATATCCCAAGTGACTTGAGGAAGTATGCACACGTCCACTCTGCCACCCTCCATGGGATGCGCACTTCTGTTTTCACAAGGATGGCGTCCTTTGATCTGGCCGAGGTACAGTGGCATTCTGTGAAACACCTCCCCCCCTTAACTTCTTGCCGAATTCCTATCTCAGCGCCGTCACCCAAATATCGCGTGTCAGCTGGGCCAGCTGAAGCCTGGGGATTCCCCCTTTCCACAGCGGATGTCCCTTGGGCGTTGTGGCCAACAAGTCAGAGATAGCGGCTTCTCTGAATGGGGACACACAACAAAATAGCCTTTGTATTACGGCCACAAACACTGGCTCGCTATAAATTAGACAAGGTGTCTCTCTGGTGTCATGACAATGCTGGTTTCTGATACAGCATGTCAGATACAACCTTTTCCATCACGCTGAGGGTGAGGTTGGAGGAGGAAGATCGCAGGAAAGCCATCAAGAAAACTTTGCAAATCTGAACAGTGGTAAATGATTCCTCATTTAGACCAGGGGGGTTCAAATCTTTTCTGTATTCAGTTGTGCACAAGACCTGCCTCTCATACGTGCCACAGAACATTTTCTAAGGCTGAAACAGTGCCATAATCCACTGATATATGTTCTGTATATGAAAGATATGTAGATAGATGGGCAGATGAAGTGGATTAGGCCTGTGACCAGAAGGTCGCAGGTTTGAATCCCATCTTCGGCAGAAAAGTCACATATCCGTTGACCCCTCCAGCAAGGCCATTAACCCCCCCCAAAATGCTCCATTGGTGCCAGATAAATAGCTAACACTACGCTCCAACCCAAAGCTTCACCCTCAACTGGATTCAAGTGTGCAAATGAAGAAGATTATACCAAAGGTTATACCAAAAATATAGAATTCCGATGCACCAGTACTAGTGCAAATATGGCACAATTTCATTTCAGATGTTCCTCAAAAATGCTCACATATTGCCAAGATGTATTATTTTTCAGCTTCAATCTTGTTTTTGTGTTTAGATAGATAAAAGCAAAATCCACAATATAAATCCAGTAAAGACATACTGCATGAGTACTGTGATCTGCCCTGCGTTACTCCCTGAACAAGATACAGCTTTACAATTTTTTAATGTCAGTTTTTATAGTTTTCCATTGTGGCACTGTTTCCAATGTACACCCTCTGGCAGCAAAGGAGTGGACTTCAAACACCTCCCAACATGCTCACCCCCCCCATGTCAGATCAGAAACCCACAAACCACTACTGAAATGGTTATGGGTTCTTCACTGCGTTTTGGTTGAGACTTTATTGTCTATTGATGTAGGAAAGGAACAATTACAGGCAGCGTGAAAAAAATAAATAGGAAACAGGAACTGGCAAAATCTCTATTATAATTCACTATATTTTTATTATAGAATTTGAAACATATTGACTTTTTCAGATGGGACAGCCTTTGATGCTGTTGGACGTTTAATGATAATTCAAATCTTTTTTGTGATTTGTGAAAGTGTCTGTTGAAAGACTCATAATTTAGATCACAAGATAGGACTTTAAAAAGTCAAATTTCAATATTTATATTCACCTTGAAAAAGATCATTTGATTTCACAAACTTCTGTTCATTATTACTTGCTTAAAACAAAAAAAAATACTCATTTAAAATCAGTATTTTGCATGTTTGTGGTGATTTTTTTTTCCCAACTCACCTTTATCATTTTTTACATTTTTAAAATGGAGCATTCATTATCTAAAATACCATTATAAATACTGCAATATACCAGTGTATAATTAGATATTTATTTTTAGAAGCTTATCAACATATAAAAGGCCATTGACACGAAATGTAAAAAAACGTTCAAATGTAACATGGTTGAGATGAATATCTTCCGGCTCCTGAATGTTAATCCGTGCCTTCGGAAGCATGAGGTCGCATCTGGAATAGTGGTGGTTATTTCGAGGCCTGAAAGGCCGTCTTTGTCTATCCTAAGAGGTCTCCCGCAAGCTCCCTGCGCTGAAACTGATGAAGTGGACAGATTCCGGAATGGGGGCCGGAGCCAAACTTCGGTACCACGCCATCGCCCTGCCGTGAAAGTGCCCCGGTGGGGGGGGGGGGGGGGGGGGGCGCGGGCCCCCCTCGCCTTTTTCCCGGGGGGTTTTACGTCCCAGGGCCCAACCAGTAGTTTTAGGGGGTTTTTTTTAAATTAATAAAAACAAATA
>JABFDZ020000045.1:6506525-6533928 GCA_019775955.2 Pollimyrus isidori | reverse complement strand
CCCCCCCCCCCCCCCGCCCCCCCCCCCCCCCCCCCCCCCCCCCCCCCCCCGCGGGGGGGGGCCGGCCCCCCAGCCAGGGCACACTTCGCCTTTTTCCAGTCGGTTTTGACGTCCCTAGGCCGAACCAGGATTTTCCTAGGCTTTTTTGAAATTTAATATCAACAAATTACTTCCTTGCTAAAAACAAGGCACAAAAGGGAAGTGTTTCACATGCTTTGAGAACCACAAGTAACTGTTTTGTATTTGACTGAGAAAAAAACTGTTTTCAAAAAAACAAATTCATTATGCACTATGTACCTTTGTTCAGAAGGCTAAATGTAACCAACAGCTAAAATCAAAAGCCAAACCAAAGTGCAACAAAAAGATTCCTCTGTATATGTCTCTCTGTGGAATTGATTCTAGTAAACTTCTGAAACACATGTACCCTAATTCAAAGCTGCCTTGTATATGTATCGAATGCTATATATTCAATTTCAAAGAATCGATAAACACACATCGAAGTTACAAGGATGGTTTGCGGCCTCTTCTTCGGCGACAATTTCCACAGATGTATTTCCCCAATTTGTCCTGTATCAATTACACCCCTCCCTGACTGGAGATCAATCTTAGGCCTGAAGTCCCGGGAAACTCTAACCTTCTCCAATCAGCAGGCATATCCATGTCAGAAAAAGTGTGACAACCCTGAGTTCTGGAAATTAACTGCATTGCTGAAAATCACTGAGAAGGACCAGACTTTTAAAGAGAGTTCTCCCAGCGCAAAGGCGAAACGAAACAGTACACTTCTGGGCCGCAAAGTCATTTTTCTTCAGGGACAGTCGTCTCTCTGTATCCGGGGGGGGGGATTGATTCCAGTATGCCTCTAGATGCCAAAGTCCATGGATGTTCAGTATGGACGCAGGTTACAGCAGGGAATGCCCGCACGTGCTCAATATGGATGCAGGTTACAGCAGGGAATGCCCGCACGTGCTCAATATGGATGCAGGTTACAGCAGGGAATGCCCGCACGTGCTCAGTATGGACGCAGGTTACAGCAGGGTATGCCCGCACGTGCTCAGTATGGACGCAGGTTACAGCAGGGTATGCCCGCACATGCTCAGTATGGACGTGGGTTATTTTCAATCCGCGATTTGTTAAATCCACAGATGCGGAACCTGCAGATACAGAGGGTAGGGTGCATATACAGCTTACATGCACACAGACCAGTACGAACTTTTCAATAAATCAAGGTCACTAAACCTAGTGATTACGAGCATGACATGAACCTGATCCAAATCAGAAGTCCTAGAATGGGTCCTGCTGTTGTACCCTTGAATGGGGAGCTTAGTGTGAATATATGCAGCTGTATACAGATAAAATATTATTTTAATGATTGTTTAAAATTATACTAAAATTATCTTTTTTTCCCCCATATATTCAACTTATGTATTCAAACAAAAAATGTGAAATTATTCATAAAAAGAGGGGTTCTATAAAGGGAGATACAAATTAATCATATACTATATCTATTTAGCAATAAGAGTATAATAAGAAAATAAAAATAATTAATTTATATAATTTGCAACAAAAAAAAAAATCAACACAGCACATTATTAATATACGACACCAGCATCATATGACTATACCACCTCCTAGTGGACAGTTTGATTATCTAAGGAATCTCAAGTAGCATGTTGCTTCTCCTGTTTTTATACAAATGTTTCACATTCCGGACAGCATGCAGCTCCTTGAGCCTCTCTACCAAGGTGGAGGGAAATATGCTTTACTCTCTAATGCTCAAAGAAAGCATGCAGTCTGAGAAAGGTCACAGTTCACAAAAAGAAAACAAAAAACTTGGTGACAAATATAGCAACAACATTATACATCTCCCGGAGGAGAAAATTGAAAGTCATACAACTTTCTTTGGGTTAATTAAATATGATTCTGTTGTTGTAGAATCTTTTTTTAATGTGTTGTTATGCTAATTATGATCAGCTTTGATAGCCAAAGGCCTCACTTTTCAATCAGTTGCATTTTACATTTGCAATTCTTTACTGTACAGGAACAGATCCTCAGATTTTTGTCATTTACACAACAATACTTTGCAACGCAACAGATAACAACCACGGGAACAAGATGGCTGTGAGGTGATTCTACATTTTCCTGCTTTTTATTGAATTGTCTGAGCATGAACTGTTGCTCTTATTCTTACAGTGAACCTAGCTGAACCACAATCTCTGGAACAGCAGACACTACATGATTCCTCGCAGCCCCAGAGGTAAGGTACACCACTGCCACAGACATGCATCCAAACCATGGAGAAAGGTCTGCGTACTACAAAGCCTCTGTCTGCCAATGCAGAGCCTCTAGTGTAAGCGTGACTGGATTTACCAGCAAACAGAGCCTGACTACTCTAGTGTGTGCGCTACAGTGACCTCTGCTGATCGACTCGATTTTCCGGGGATTACCAGGAGCATCCCAGTAAAATGATACACCGTCATATGTGGGACACATCTCTGGTGGTGACAGGTAACTTTGAATATGTCTAGTAAAAGAGCAAAAGGACCAGCTTCTCATCATCCTGTAAGAAAATCCAGGGTATACCAACAAAAAGACTTCCAGCCTATCTAGGTTTTAACTGAAGTGCACGCAAGTCCAATAATACTACTTTTACCATTTGTAAGACTGAAACTAACTGCGAATAAAATTCGTAATTGTAATGTACCAGTGCCTGAAGAATTTAGGGTGGGGTGTGAAGTTTGTTTGCTCATCCAAAATGAACCGTGTATCGTGCCACCCAGGATGCAGATCTCAATCTTTTACCAGGTTTCTGTCTTTTTCATTCCCCATATTATTGGGTTTCTTCTTTTCTTGCATTCAATGTATGCATGTGTGTGTGTGTGTGTGTGTGTATGTGTGTATGTGTGTATATATATATATATATATATATATATATAGTATTTACAAATAATAATGAAATTCTCACCCACTACATTGTGAACCATGGTGCTACAGTGGTTAGCACTGTTGCCTCACACCTCTGGGACCCGGGTTCTGGTCTCCACCTTGTTTCATGTGTATGGAGTTTGCATGTTCTCCCCGTGTCGTCGTGGCGTTTCCTCTGGGTACTCCGGTTTCCCCCCACAGCCCAAAAACATGCTGAGGCTGATTGGAGTTGCCGAATTGCCCGTAGGTGTGCATATGTGAGTGAGTGGTTGGTGTGTGAGTGTGCCGTGCAATGGGCTGACCCCCCGTCCAGGGTTGTTCCCTGCTTCGTGCCTGTTGCTTCCGGAATAGGTTCCGGACCCCCCGTGACCCAGTAGGATAAGCGGTTTGGAAAATGGGCGGCTGGATGGATAGATTGTGAACAAGAAAAGACCAACACAACCAGTCATACTATAGATATTACATAGAGAACAGAGAAGACAGCAGTGTTCATGGTGGAGCTAGAGTGTTCACTTGAGGACACATTCATGAAAATCCCGCATTTAGAGCCAAAGTTAATATCTGTGCGGTCTTCTGCTGATTGAATCAGAGTGAAACCCTTGCTTCCTTAGTTCAAAGTCCCCATTGTAAGCAAACCTTTCAGCCTTTCTGGGACACTTTCTGGGACCTCAACAGAAAAATAGACAATTTCCAGCCCCAGATTAAATATCACTTAGTACAAACTGCTCAAAATTTCACCACAATGTTCAGCCTCAACAAGTGTCACTTCTACTTCACCTTCGGTAATATCACAGTCAGGCAACTCAGATGTATGAATAATATACATTTCAGCTTCATTATCCCTGATGACTCAGAGTAACCAAGATGTAAAATGTGCAAACAACGGCAACACTCACTCTTTGGGGGGGTTGAGGTCCTCCTCCTTGGTCTCAAAGAATCGCAGCACATCCTCGCTCTGGGAGATCTGCGGGGGCAATCGCACAAGGGCCTAAGAAAGAAGGGGGGGGGGAGCAAATAAGGTCAACTTGTCCCACAGTGAGAAACTGTATGAAGTCATTACTGACCCTCACTGCAAAACAAAAATATATCCGTTTGCTGGATAGCACAGAGGGAGGGTCACAAGGGTCATTACCTTGGCGATGCATTCTATATAAAAAAAAACAAAACTAGGCTTGAGCTAAAGAAATCCTGTATTGAATTTTTTCTGAAGACCTCAGTAATTATCCATTTTACATAATACGGTTCAGCTGAAGAGCAACGCTTACATTAACACCATCACCATTAATAAATCACAAGCAACCGAGAAAAAAAAAAGTTAATACAGTAGTCACATTTTATTTAGAAAACAGCTCAAAAGATCCTCATGTTTTACAAATAAATCAAGGGAATGTTCTGAATTGATCAAAGAAATAGTCTCATTAACTGAACAATTACATTCTTAGTGATGGTTACTTTCCCAGACTTATCTTGAAGTCTGTACAGTTTATTGTATTTATATATTCAATTCACCACAACAACCCCCCCCCCCCCCCCTTTGTATAGCACGCCACCATCTTGTAGAGTTACTTCAGCATCTGGCTCATTGCACTTTTCCAGGATTTGTTTACATCCGCCAGCTGGGGTGACATGTGAAGCCTTGGCGTCGCATCCAAAGGAAGAGGGGGGACGAGGGGGTGGGGGGGAGGAAATGGGACCAGGGAGTCAGAATTAACCAGAGGAAAACAGATGGTGACCGGTAAGATTTGTAGTTTGCCTCGTCAAAGGAAGACGCGCACTCCTTGCATCACTTGTGTGGCCTTGTGTTGTTACAGTAGTCAAGATTCTCTTTGACTATATCAGGAAAATAAGTTATTTCTCTATATTTAGATGTTAAAGAACGGATCTATTTATCTGACACGTCTATCCAAAGCGATAGGTTTTTATAAATGTATGCTCTGTGGAACATGAACCCACAACCTTTGCCTTGTTAACACGATACTCTAATCGTCGAACTATGTGAACACACCTATACACTACGCACGTCTCAGTCAATTCAGGTCTGCTATAAATAAATACAGTCCGGCGGTTATGCTTTACTCCCGGCATTGAGTATGTTTACAGCCATATCCAAGTACTCCAATGTATTGTTCTGAATGCCTCTGCTGCAGTTTTTTTCTGATCCCATTTACTTCTCCAAAGGAAGTTACAGAAGCCGCCGGAGTCTGTTTCCTGATGATACCAGCGAGCGGAGATATCGCCAAAGGCCACACACCTCTGCCACGGCACATGTCTACCGACATTACAAATGCAGCTAGAACTATAAGTGTTTCACAAGCCGCTTGCTTGTGGCTATAGCCGACCGAAAAACCAGCTGACGGCTAAAAGATTGAACAACAAGGGTGTCGCCACATGCATACTGACATCACAGGTTCAATACCGTGCCCCCCTCTCTCTCTCTCTCTCTCCCCCAGAACACTGTCAACAGAAGGAGCCATACAAGTGACGCCTTTCCTTTGCAGCTGTGCCAGACTAGGCCCCGTTTCCAGATGAATCTACTCATCATGGCTCTTTTTGCCGATTTCTTGCTACATCAGTCAGGAAACGACGAAATGGTACATGAACAAATGGACGAATTCATTGGTTTTTGCTTGCCAGGCCTTGTTCTAAGAAGCTGCACATGTCTGAATTGCGGACTCCCCAGGTTACACGCCTGGACGATGGCTGCTCCTTAATCATTATGACATCTTCAGACAGACTATAACGGTTCGGGCGCAGGGGATGAAAGTCAGCAATGCTTGCATGTTTAACCTGGATTCTCAACATATTCGACACTGTGCTGCAAGAGCGCCAGGTAAGAGACAAGTCCAGGTAAATACATTTGCAAAAAAATTAAAAATATAAATGTTTACAATTAACTATTTACACATTCATAGAACTAACATAAGTCATATTTTGAAATATAACTTTACAATACAATAAATTTTTTTGAACTATTGAATATGTTTTATAGCATTTTCAACTGACCAATAGGGGGTGCAATTGAGCCCCCAGGAATTGAGCCCCGCATTTGATTCTCAAGCAAATAAAAGTTCCTCTGATGTCTAGATAGGAACAGGACTTTGAATCCCAGTGTAGAGTGCACTGTCAATCACAGTGTGACTTGACCAACTGGCTGCTGGCTTATTTATTGCATTTATGTAACCATATGAGCAAAGCAGACAGTGATTGACAGAATGAGGCAGTCGCATTCACTGAGGATTTATCATATTGCTACCTGCAGCTATGTACTGGCGCGAAGAGCAGAGCAGACTCCTTACCCTGCAGTAGTCATCGATGAAACGCAACCTTCTAATGGCCACGTCTCGCACATGACTCCGACGAAACAGGATTTTACCTGCAAGAGTCAGACAAAAAGACAACACAAATACAATTTTAAAAAAATGTATATATATTTTTGTATTTTTTTGCAATCAGCAAAGATGGCAAAAAATTTTACCAATGCAAAATAAAAATGTTGCATTTTAAGATGACAAAAAATTATAATAAATGTCAGGGATCACTGACACATCCATCCATCCATCCATCTCCCGCTTATCTGAGGTCAGGTCGTGGGGGCAGCAGTCTCAGCAGGGAAACACAGACTTCCCATTCCCCAGCCACTTCAACCAGCTCCTCTGGGGGAATTCCAAGGGGTTCCCAGGCCAGCAGAGAGACATAGTCCCTCCACCGTGTCCTGGGTCTTCCCCGGGGCCCCCTCCCAGTGGGACATGCCCGGAACACCTTACCAGGGAGGCATTCTAATCAGATGCCCAAGCCACCTCATCTGGCTCCTCTCAATGCGGAGGAGCAATGGCTCTACTCTGAATTCCTCCCAAATGACCGAGCTGCTCACCCTCTCGCTAAGGGAGAGCCCAGCCATCCTGCGGAGGAAACTCATTTCGGCCGCTTGTATTCGCGATCTCATTCTTTCGGTCACTACCCACAGCTTGTGACCATAGGTGAGGGTAAGAACGTAGATCAACTGGTAAATCGAGAGCTTTGCCTTTTGGCTCAGCTCCTTCTTCACCGTGACAGACCAATGCAGGGCCCACATCACTGCGGACCCCGCACTGATCCATCTGTTGATCTCCTGTTCCATCGTCCCCTCACTCGTGAACAAGACCCCGAGATTCTTAAACTCCTCCACTTGGGGGAGGACCCCATCCCCGACCCGGAGAGCGCATTCTACCCTTTTACGGCTGAGGACCATAGTCTCAGATTTGGAGGTGCTGATTGTCATCCCAGCCGCTTCACACTCGGCTGTGAACTGTCCCAGCAAGAGCTAAGGGTCATGGTCCGATGAGGCCAACAGAACCACATTATCTGCTAAAAGCAGAGACCTAATCCTGAGGTCACCAAACCGGACACCCTCAACGCCTAGAAATTCTGTCCATAAAAACTATGAAAAGAATCGGTGACAAAGGCCAGCCCTGACGGAGTCCAACCCTCACCGGAAACAAGTTCGACTTATTGCCGTCCATGCGGACCAGGCTCTGGTACCAGTCATACAGGGACTGAACATCCCTTAAAGGGAAGCCCGGCACCCCATAATCCCGGAGCACCCCCGCAGGACTCCCCGACGGACGCAGTCAAATGCCTTATTGAAGTCCATAAAACACATTTAGACTGGTTGGGCAAACTCCCATGAGCCCTCCAGAACCATGAACCCCGATGTCCATGCAATGCTGCAGAGGCATGTCAACCAGGACAGCTCCACTGCATCCAGAGCCTTAAGGAACTCCGGGCGGATCTCATCCGCTCCCAGGACTCGTCCACTGAAGAGCTTTTTAAACCACCTAAACGACCTCCGCCCCAGAGATAGGGAAGTCCACATCCAAGTCCCCATGCTCTGCTTCCACACTGGAAGGCGTGCCAGGGAGATTGAGGGGGTCTTTGAAGTATACCTTCCACTGACCCAAAACATCCCGAGTTGAGGTCAGCAGCACCCCATTCCCATCATAAGCAGTGTTCATGCTGCACCGCTTTCCTGCCCGCAGCCGCCGGAGGGTGGACCAGAATCGCCTCGAAGCTGGCTGGAAACTGCTTTCCATATCTTCGCCAAACTGCTCCCAAGCCCTCAGCGACCACTGAAGCCGCATCCCGCTTGGCCTGCCGGTACCTGTCAGCTACCTCTGGAGTCCCACAGGCTAAAAAGGTCAGATAGGACTCTTCCTTTGTCTTGATGGCATCCCTCACCACTGGTGTCCACCAGCGGGTTCAGGAAGTGACGCCACAACAGGCACTGACCACCTTATGGCCACAGCTCCGGTCAGCCGCCTCCACGATTGGAGGTGCGGAACACAGCCCATTCGGACTCAATGTCCCCTGCTTTCCCCGGGATATGGGAGAAGTTCTGCTGGAGGTAGGTGTTGAAACTCCTCCTGACAGGGGATTCCGCCAGATGTTTCCAGCAGACCCTCACCATGCAATTGGGCCTGCCAGGCCTGGCTGGCTTCCTCCCCCACCAGTGGAGCCAACCCACCACCATGTAGTGATCAGTTGACAGCTCCACCTCTCTCTTCACCTGAGTATCCAAGACATGCGGCCGCAAGTGCGATGACAGGACTACAAAGTCAATCATCGAACTGCGGCTTAGGGTGTTTTGGTACCAGTTGTACGTATGAACACCCTTATGCCTGAACATGGTGTTCATTATGGACAATCCGCGACTAGCACAAAACAGTCCTCGGTTCAGATCGGGGGGGGAGCAATAAGTATGGCCACCCCCACTCAGCGCCTATCCCCGAAGGCAACTCCAGAGTGGAAGAGGGTCCAACCTGTCTCAAGGAGGCTGGTTCCAGAACCTAGGCCATGCTTCGAGGTGAGCCCGACTATGTCTAGCCAGAACTTCACAACCTCGCGCACCAACTCAGGCTCCTTCTCCATCACAGAGGTGACATTGCATGTCCCAAGAGCCAGCTTCTGCAGGCAAGGATCGGACCGCCAAGGTCCCCGCCTTTGGCCACTGCCCAGCTCACATTGCACCCAACCCCCTATGGCCCCTCCTATAGGTGGTGAGCCCATTGAGCCCACTCTTCGTCTGGTTCCTCACGCCGGATGTGTTTGCCTTGGGTGACCCTACCAGGGGCATAAAGCCCCCGGCAACTTAGTTCCTGAGATCACTGGAACACACATACTCCATCTACCATATATGTTTTAATTAAGCCCAAATTAAGTTTTTTAACAAATGTCTATAAGATGTGTGATGCCCATAATCACCACTAGGTGTCAGAAAACATGTGATCTTGATTTCAGCTGCCAATATGGTAGGCTGAAAAGTACATTGAAAAGCACAAGTCAAGCATTTACAGTACAATAGCACCATTTAACAAAATCTCCACAGGAGATCAAAGATATTTTGCATGTATGCAGATACGAGATATTTTATATAGACTTTTAAAACCCTACTCAGATTTTTTATTCAACAATCAGAATCTTTACTGGCACACAACCAACATTGGTGGAAATTTGTGTTGGCACAGAACGGCACAGCTGGAGATGCCATAACAACAGACAAATAACAATTAGGTCTTAAGCAAACAGAGAATAACAAGACGCAAGATACAGAGAACCGTAAAGGCAAGGTAGGTGATAAATGCAATGGTTTGTCAAATAGAAAATAAGCATATTTGACAATGCACAAAGTGTATGACTTTATCCAGTGCTGCCTATGACTTGCCATGAAAAACATCTGAGCAAAGTTTCTTCAACCACAAAATCACTGGAACGACCTGACGTGATGAATCAGTTATGCCAGGCCCTGCATGGATACACGGCGACGTCTTCCGGAATGTTTGCAGGAAGGTCACGCAACAACCAGGCTCCCTGCTTTGCATCATCGCTGTGCTCCAAATGTAAACATCACAGTGTACACAGCAGATAGAATCGGGCCACCAAGGTGGCCACAGTTTGAGATATATATATATATAAAATCTGCTGTTATTTGTTCACCTGGTATAAATATACTATCCTTAAGACCAAGGATCGCGATTAGACTCTGTGGAATCTGCATCTGTAAACACAGCTCCAGATTCAGTTACTGAAAGAAGGAAAAAAACCAATAGCAACAATGTGAATGTGATCATGCTTGTACAAACATTAGAGGAATAATCACATCCTTGTCAGAAAGTTGCTAAGCCATGGTACACAGATACAAAGAATGCATGTCATTGTATGTTTCACATTTGTTTGTCTTGGGAAAATAGGTGTGAAAAATATTAATCACACAGTGTTGGCATTCAATTAATAGACTTTCTCAGTGTTTAAAGGGAAACTCAATTTCATCACGTTACCAAGCAGATCCCTCAGGAGACTTAAAAACAGCTAATAAGTTACACATTTTAAGATGGTATTTTAACACTTTCTGACAACAGTTCTCTGCTTTATTTCATTTTTCCTCCCCCCAGAAAGAGCACAGGGGGAAAGGACAGACACTGTGCAGCTCTGGAGGCGATTAAACCAGACTTCAAAAAAATAACACAACAACTGCAACACAGCAGATTTTCAGGCCTACTGATGGAAGCTGGATGAAATGTATCAGCCTCAATCAGAAGTGAATTAAATTACAATAGATTGTGACATTTAATTCTCTTCTCTCAGGAGACATGGCTCCATCTATGCTGATGGATGCTGCATTAAATTGGCAAGGCTAATAATACAGCTACTCGACACCAGTCATTCAAGGCTGCCTATACTCAGTTTTGGGGAATAACCTGTAAGGGCATTATGTAATAAAATTACAAAACAAATGTAATTGTAATCCATTACAGTTACTGAGAAAAAAATGAAATTAAATTGTAGTCATTAATCATAATATTGGTAATTACAAAGGGGTTACATCTGAATATATTCTTTTCAGTAAATAGCTGATATGTAGAAAATAATTATTTTGTTACTTTGCATCTTTGCACTGTGCCAAAATGTCTTCTTTTGGTAAAGCTGTTGGGATTTTCAGTTTACATTACTTTGATCAAGTAATCAAAATAGTTACATTACATTACTTATTCCATTGTTATTGGGATAACCAGTAACCTGCAACCTATTACATTTCAAAAGTCACCTGCCCAATACTGCATGTATTTACTGACCGTGTGCTTCTGTTGATTACCATGCTTAATACATTTATTATTTCTACCAACCTGCTTGTCCACTGGCAGAAATGCATATGGCAAATAAATAAACCTAAACACGATTGGTTGGGAGGCACAGTGCCTCAGTGGGTAGTGCTGTTACTGCACACCATTGGGGTTAGAATGCCACCAATGGGTCGATTGGCTTTCTTCTGAGGTCTCCGGTTTCCAGCCACAGTTAGACAGTTAGGCAAACTACCGTTTCTAAATCGCCAGTACATGCCCTGCTATGGAATGGTATCCTGGCCCAAGTGTACCCCAGCCTTGCACCCTATGCTGCCTGGGAGAGGTTCCAAGCCCACTGTGATCCTGGGCAGGATAAGCAGCTGGAAGATGTGTAATCATTTTCCAGATTTTTTTAACCCACTGAGGGAATGTATGTCTCTGTACTTCACTGACACACTGAAAGATGCCAAGGTCATAGAGCAGAACATAACCTTGGTCGAACCTATTAATATGGCACTGTTTCCCTACAGCCTAATGTTGCAGATAGAGGTACACAGAATTCAGGGTGTACCAGGACACTCAGGGGGTCCTCGAAGATACTGAATATCTTCCTCCTGTCAAAATATACAACGCTGAGCAGAGCAGAATTCTCTATCACGCCGACAGCAGCGTCCGCAGCCCTGGGGGGTGGGGGGGGGGCAAGGCTTGGGGAGGCATGAGTCACTATAAGCCATCCGCAGTCCGTTAAATTAACCTATTAATAAAGTGTTGCCTAAAAATTCCTTTCTGGCACACCTGCTTTCTCTGGTTCCTGCGGCGAACCACAATGGACATACTGACCTAAACAGCGACTTCAGCCGAAAGCGGGACAGCAAAGAGTACAAAGAAAACTCAGAATGGAAGACACTGCCATCAACACTTAGTCATTTCCACTAATACGTAAGGCCTCCACCTTTTATATCTAGCGGTCTACTTGGATACTAACTAATGCAGCTTAAGTATGTTACTAAAGAATATTAAAGAGTATAGTTACTGGGCAAGCAGGCTGCATTGAATAAACAGATACTTGCATACAAGCCACAGTTTAAGCTTTTAGCATTTAGAGCTATTAATTAAACATTATTTAGGATAATGTTGTGTATGTGATAGTGTGTTATTCTGCCATAACAGAGAATTTCCGGCAGGCAGTTATGCTCTGACACGTTGCTCACCGGGTAGAAATGGGATGATGCGCTTTTTTGGGTCTTTCTGCCCAGCCTCAACGGGAAACTTGTCCAGAATCTGCATCTGCAACAGACACAAACAGAGATTAAGGCCATGTGAAATAGATCAGTCTCTGCTGAATCCAAACACCGAGTCTTAGGGATTGAAGACCCAAAATAAAAGCTCTCTTTCAGTGAATAACTATAAATCCAGGAATAATTCTCAGAAATAACGTGGAGAACCTTTAGGTGATCTTTACTACTACAACTACATCGGTTGTGTTTTGATACACAGAAGTTACTGAAATTGTCTTCTTTAGAAATAATTAAAAGTGTCAAAAACCAGCTCTTCTTAAAAGAAGAATCACATCATAGTATTTGTTATTTTGATTCTACTCTCATAAAATGATAACTTGTAAGTTAATATCAATGTGTGTAATTAACAGCATAGAGGCTTCTTACTCTCCGTGGACATGCAAGGGCACAGCGAGGCCGCCTGATGTGTGAGCAAACGAAAGCAAACGCGATCTGACCCTAGAACCTAAAATGTTTCTTTGCTTCAGATGTGTTGTGCAAACGCAGAATCGCTGAGGGCAGCAGCCACGGCCCACACATCTGGCCGGGCGCACCAGACATCAGCAAAGGAACCAGGTGAACAAATAGCAGCAGGCTGCTGGGAACGAGAGAGCGAGGCCCGTTTTGTCTGGGTCAGCGTGCGAGTGCATCGGCTCCACGCTCGACCTCTTCCCATTGGCTTTCTTGTGGGCACCTCTAGTTTTGCTGGGTTCCCCCCATTCCGCTGTCGTTGCTAAAACTAAAAGCTGCCTTCCATGTGTGGTTTTGGCTTTCAGGGAGACCGTACGGCTTTAATTGGAGCGGCTTCCCCTAAAGGCCGCACTAGCTTGTGCTTAGCATGGGTAAGGAGGAAATGCTCTGCAAAGACTGCACTTATGGTCAACATGCTAACAAAACACTTTTATTCCACTGGATACTAAAAGCGGCCAAATCTTTCACCCGCTGCTGCACTTAGGATCCTTCAGATGCTGAGCTACACAAGGGGGAACGAAAACACATTTCTCTGGTGTCGCCATTTTCTTTCATCATTTATGTCGATGGTAAGAGGAAACATAATCTGTGCGACCAGTAATGTCTTTTAAACTTAAAAATGTCTGCCATTGTGAAGTAAAAATAAATGTTAAATAATGATAGAAATAAGATTTTAAAAGCTAATACTTGTCTATCTGTATAAAAATATTCCCTTTTGTTATGCTAACATTATTAGAAAGCCAAGGGATTTAATCTAAGAAATAGTCATCCAGTAAATGAAAGTATATCTTTTCTGTACTTCCTCTTCAGGATATGTATAAAAAAAGATAAATGCACGAGTTGTAAACTAAAAATGCAATTTATAAAGTTCCATATTGAGTTTCTTCTCAGTGTAGAGCGATTGTTTCCTGCCTTTGGTGAGAGTGACTGTCCATGTGACCATGCCTTCCCTCATCAGACAGATTCCTGGCAGATGGCGCGCTCATTTCGGACCACGCTTTGCTCTCCCAGTGGGGGGGGACCCTGGGGCGACTCTCCCAAGAACAGGTGGAGCATCGCAGGAGGGGGGGAACCCAGTACGGCAAGAGAACAGGTGGCTGTCGCACTTCCCAGGAGGATACGCGCAAAGCGTCGCCCCCCCCCCAATCGAAAATGAGGCTGGCCTTCACCTCCCACAGACTCGGCGGCTAATGCTACGCAGGGGAAAGACCTTCTACAGAGGGTTCGGGAACGGCAGTCCCCCAGTGATCTACAAAACTGACTGTAGGTTTTATACCAAGTGATATAATGACCTATAATTGTACCTGGTGGCCTGAATCACCTTAGCTGTACACCTGCCTAAAGCAAAAAAGCATGTGGCTTTGGGGGCACACACAGTTAAGACTTTACACCATCACTAACACCTTACAACGTCAATCAGCAAGGAGAGTGATGAGAAAAAGTCAAGACACACCCCATAAATTAGGGGTTCCCAACCCCTGTTCCACATACAGATACCAATCCAAGACCAGTAATCAGATAGCTGGGAGCCCCTATTATAAATAACCCACAATAAACCTACAGTATCATGTAACTCGGCACTTCACTTATTTACATTTAGTCAACTTATCTAGGACTGAATCAGATAAATAGAAATACTCAAATTATGTTGCAGAATTCTGGAGAATATTACTGTTCGACGATAACAGTGCCACTGGATTTTCCAACAAATGGAGGGAGAGCAGAGTAACGTTTGACTTCTGTATAAATTATTTTTTCCATTATATCTCCTTGACTAGTACTTACAGAAATACAATGACATGGTTACATTTTTATTTAGGAAAGGTATACCCATGGATGGCTCAAGAATTGTTTATTGCTTAATAAAAAGAGAGTTACAGATATAGTGTTATAATTTAATTGATATTTATTGATCCCTGAGACAAAACCCTTTTAAAACCTCCCTATAACTTGTTCTCTGTAGGTGAGAGCAAACTGGTCCTATCAATGACCAATTAATGAATCTATGTGAATTCATTTACCCATTGAAAAAAATGTAAAAAAAAAAATTAATTAATTGAATATTTTAAATATACTTCCATGTCTGACAAGAAACCGCTTTTAAAATGCCCTGCTTCCCGGAGAAACGTCAAACCCTTTAGAGACTGTCATGTACCATATATCTCACTTCCTGTTAAATATCATGTGACCATTCAAGTCACACTGCAGCTATTGTGGTAGGAGCTCCAGGGGAGAGAGGTACAGCGAACATGGGAAGTGTTAATGCATCACTACTGAGCCCCCCCCCCCCATCTCACATTCGGTGACGGCCCAATGCATCAATGTTACACAGCCCCAGCGTCACAGTTACACCCCGGGGGGAGGAAGTACCCGGCCGTCCGTCGGAAACAGTCAGTCATCACACCCGACTTGTCTCTACCAAACAGCCCATGAGCCTGACTCAGCGCGTGATACGTTTGTGTTTTGTTAAATTAATAACAGGCGAGTATTCACACCTCATTCTGTAAAAAGAGGCAAGATTAACATTATTCCCAACAAATCATGTGCAAAGAGTGGATGCTATCTGAGACACACTACCCACATCAACAAATGTTGGGATCACACACAATTCAAAGAAAAAGGTCTTATAAAACAGCTTCTGTAGAAAGATGACGATTAACCCCAGAAGCACTTCAATTTCCCAGTAGTTATTACACAACGTAATGCAGAGTAGAAAGCTTGCAAAATAGGAAATCTTAGTAACAATATTTATAGTTGTATTGTTTATCAGTGAAAATTATTTTGTTTAAGAAATTCCCTTGATACCAAGTTGGAAGTAAGATCTTCATGTCTGTGCACATATATGCGCTGTTCAGGGCAAGTTGTGTGTTTTGACAGCATCCTACTGAGAGGTAAATTTGGCCAAACGTTACTCTCCAATGTGTACAAATGCAAGCGTCTCATGAATTTCCTGGCCCAGGTCCAGTTGCAGCAACTCAGCAACAGGTGTGGCTTCGCACCCGTGTCTATTTGTCAACCACCGCGGTCCAGGGCAGATCTCAGCACCTCCATCCCTACAGGGAGAGACTGCACCCACAAAGTAGCAGCCAGAGAACGGACCTTGCGGCTCCTGAAACACAAGCGAATTCCTTCCTAATCCTCAGGCCACCATGGCGAGTTACCAAGCAGATTCTCCCAAGCAGGCCAGATCCCCCCCCCCCCGATCCCAGTGCACGGATTACCAGGGTTGGTGGTCTTTACTTTCATACCAATGAAAACCAAAATGAGTAACTTGGAAAACATGGCCTGAACTGTGAAGTCTCAAAGATTGTGAAAAATCCTGGAGTCTGCAGGCACAAAGCAATTTCATTTTACAACTGCCTGAAATATCTAGATTTCTTCCAAAAACGAGACAGAATACATACATATTTAGGCTACTGTGTACCAGTGCAGCACCATTTTATATTATTGACACTGAATTACATTTAGTGCTCAACAGACAAAAAATGTAATAAACCATAAGACTTTCTTAAATCAGCATGACAGTTTCCCAAGACCCAGCGCTGCAATGCTTCGTGGGAAAGCAAATGCTCATTTGTGTCACTGCAACAATCAGTGAAGTCATCCCTGAGGCACTGGAACAAAACAGATGGTTCTATTTAACATCAGAGGCAATGTATGTATGTATGTATGTATGTATGTATGTATGTATCTATCTATCTATCTATCTATCTTAGAACAGAAGCGTCAGGTCTGGACAGAGGTGCAAAGGGGCTAAATGCAGGTTGTACCCGAGTTAAGAAAAACATCATTGAAAGCCACTGTAAACTGAATGTTGTTTATTGTACAACATTAGAGTCTTACCAGAGCACTCAGGCACACAGGAGGTGCAGTTGGGTAGGACAATGAGAAGATATACCAAAGCAATACATGAAAAACCGGCAAATCAGCAAGCAGGGAAACGTCCTTGTGTAAAATGGCTGTAAGCCATTTCTTAGGAAAATCGTGATATCTGTGACCTGAACAAGAATTTCAAAAGAGGATGAATGGATGGATGGAAGCAGCTATTATATCATAAAAATACCACGTTGCACAAATGACTGCCATTAACAGTCTTGTGTAACAGTGCCAGCTGGGAGCCTGGTATTACATATTCAACCAGGCATGAAGCTGATTAGAAATTACATGCAGATTCAGAACTATCACAGTTTACAGAAGTATGTTCATGTGCCAATAGTGGACGTTGATTAGCCTGTAACCAACCTCTGAATAAATCACGATGGGGGTTTATTTCATGTACAAAGAGACGCACAATGTCTCTGTGACACCTGTGAATGTCCATTCAGCAACCGTCTGTCGTTACATATAATTCAACTTGATCTTTACCCTGTAAATTTAGCCTGCACAGTCTGATATTTTGGAGCCCATTTTGATCTTGCATTCATCCATAACTGCTTATCCAGGGACACAGAGGACCTGGAGTCATTCCCAGTAAACATAAGGCACTAGGCAGGGGATGCCCTGGACAGGATGCTGGTCCATCACAGGGCACATGCATGCTAAAACTGAGCAATTTAGATACCCAGTTCCCCTAGCCACACGTCTTTGGACTGTGAGAAGAAACCAGTCACAAACAGAAGTAAGATTCTAACCTTCAACCCTGGAGGTGGGAAGTCATGCTGACACCTACTGGGCCATCATTATGTATTTTGCTACAGCTTTAAAAATGAGGAGTGTTC
Source organism: Pollimyrus isidori (assembly GCA_019775955.2). Taxonomy (NCBI): domain Eukaryota; kingdom Metazoa; phylum Chordata; class Actinopteri; order Osteoglossiformes; family Mormyridae; genus Pollimyrus; species Pollimyrus isidori. The sequence goes on along the minus strand of JABFDZ020000045.1, from coordinate 6,516,447 downwards.
ACCTAGAGTTAAAGTTTATTGCCCCAAATTCTGCACTAAAAACATTATAAAAAAAAAAAGAGCCAGCCAAGAAGGAAACCTTTTTAGGACCCAAACATCTTTGGATAACACAGAAGATTACACAAATGCAAACACAGTATGGAAAGGCTTATTTATCCAGCGTCAGTCACTGGAAATATATTAACACATCAAAGTCCAGAGCGATGCGGCAGTGAGAATAAGAGGGAGGAGGGTAAGTGGTGGGTAGACGCGCGCGCACACACTCACGTGCGCGTACACACCCACAAACTCCCTGCAGGCCGCAGTGCACTCAAAGACTTCACTAGAATTCACTGACCAAACTTTTCAGTCGCCTCAACTTATTTCTTATTAAAAAGAGAGAAGTGTCTCCTCTGCTGAAGGTTTTCTGTAGGACACCAGCTTTATGCCATGGAAAAACAGTGAATTCTGATATGCATGTATTTTTCCTAAATATAGCGCGTCTCTTAATCTAGCTATCCAAGGTTGTGGGAGCTGCGAGACATTTCTCTGTTTTTGGGCGGGCTTTTCGGTGAAGCGTGCGATTGTGCAGAGAGACAAGGCCAGGGCTGTGTCCAAAACATGGGTGACCTTCCCCAGACCCTCCACTAGCACAAATGCCGTCACGGTCACAGAGCAGCCCTTTATCCCCAGCGCAAACAACCGAATGCGCTTAAAGAAAAAAAAAAAAATGGTTCAAAAAGTTCAGCACAGCACTTTCAAGGCACCATGTCAAAAAGAGGAGGATTGGAGCTGAGCCTCTAAAATAAATAATCTGTGTAATGATGCATGCAAGTAATGTTAGTTACTATAAATATATTTTAATCTTGTACCATACAGGGAATGCACTACTGTGTTTATATCCCATTACAGATAGCTGGGAAAGTGAAATTTGCTCTTAGTTCTCCACATTTCAGCTAAGACAGTGAAATGTTTTTTTTCTCCAAAAAACAACTAAACCTTGAAGACAGTAGGGCCAGACTAATTAAATATACTATGGAAAAACAGGATATGTATGGCTGTTAGTGTCACCAAAAACCAGGAAATGTGTAAGTCTGACTAACCCCATTCCTGCTTAAGATGCTTAACCACACCAGTGTAAATATAACAGTTTAGTTCCACACAAGGTTGGAGAAGGAATCACACATTCCAGAAAGACTTGTCAAACATAGTATCATGTAATTACAAGGTCTGCCACCTTAACAACAGCCCTCTGCAGCCATATCCACCAAGAAAGGCATCCCTTCTGTCACCTTGTTGAAGGACACTCTCCATATGACAGGAAAAGGATCATTTTAAAGGTTACCCAAAAAGCTGATGGAGACTTACTGGAAAAGAAGTAAATGCTGTGTGCTTTATGTACTAAAGCATTAAACAAATCCAAGTAACCAGAATCAAGTGCTCATTAAAAAAATGTACATCACTGTTGAGGGTCTGAATTGAGTGGCCATTTCATTATGTATGCGTCTCTGTATATATCTCGCTAGCAGTGCATATGAACTGTTTTTGCCTCCAGCGCTTTTTCAAGGGTAGATTAGTCATATGTTCAAAGAAGCTCCCCTATACACCACTGAAGCTTTTGACCATGTCCGCATGCAGTATGTATTCAGTAGCAGACACATGATTGCCTGTTTTGGAGGAGCAGGTTGTCTGCAATAACAGAATCACCTTCTGGATCCTCATCTGTCTGGTCCCAAAGCTGGACACTCCACCATGCCCCCTGATTATTGTGGACACCTTGCAACCTGAATCTTAGCCCTCTGTTCTCAACCTAGACCCATCTGCTGACTTTGACAAAACAAACCAGATCCTCTTATCTACGCCATAATCTAAGGCCCAACAGGTTTCTGATTCGAATCAGGCCACAACTGGTGTGGCTCAAGGTTTAGTTCTTAGATTCCTCCTCCCCGCTCTATACATCTGTCAGTCAGTAACATGGCTTCTCCTACCACTACTGTACCTGGCCTTCCTTCCAAAGGATACTACATGCTTAGATTTCGGTTTTCCTAGCAGACATCGTATCCTAGATTGCTACAGTACATCCAGCTGAACCACTCAAAAACAGAGCTTCTTGTATTCCCTTCCAGCATTAACCCTTCATCTTGACATAACTTGTCAGCTTGAATCATTAACATTGTTTCCTTCAAGGTTTGCTAGGAACATAGGGGTAATGCAAGTCAATCAGCTACCCATCTCTGATTATATTGTATATATCTGTGGATCTTTTAGAATTAATTTGTATAACATCAAGGAGATCAAACCATTCTTTCAGCAGTTTGTGTGGTCCAACTGTTTCTCCAGGTACTTGTCATCCCACTGCTAGACTACAGGAACTCTTTATAAACTGGGTTACTAGCATACCGATGCATAACAATGGTTTGAATGGCTCTTGTTCCAGCTTCTGCTCGTTACTAGTCACTCACTGGAAACTCAACCAAGCAGCACTTGTACTCAAGGTGACATCCCGACAGCAATCCCTCTGCCTGGATTATACAGTTCTTTGGACAAAAGCAGCAGCTAAATTTAAAAATGGCTTGGTCAACTTCTGTGTTACATTAAAAAGTAAAAAAAATCCCCGGATAAAAGCAAAAAAATATTTGCCTTCAGGGCGGCAGGGTGGCGCAGTGGTTTGTGTTGCTGCTGCCTCACAGCAAGAAGGTCCTGGGTTTAGTCCTGGGTCCTTTCTGTATGGAGTTTGCACGCTGTTTGTGTTGGTTTCCGCTCCAGTTTCCCCCCACAGTCCAGAAGGTTGATAGGTGACTTTAAATTGGCCCTGTAATAGTATGTGTGTGCGCAGCCTGCTGTGTTTTGGTTCCTGCCTGCTCCCATTTTTCCCAGGATGGGCTCCGGTCCCCCCCCCCCGGCGACCCTGGTTGGGATTAAGCGGTTACGGTGACGGATTTGCCTTCATTATAATGTCCCAAATTCACATCACAAACTGGTGATACCAAGGCAGCATCTCAGCGCAGACATACAACAAAAGTAAAACATGAACCTCAGTACACAAAGCTTACATTACAGGTAATTCCAAAAAACGCAAAACACATTTATTATTGAGAGAGTCTGAAAGCCTAAACTCTCAAACACAGGTTAGATATCCTGCATTTAAAACCCCATGTTTCGTTGTTCTTCCTGTAAGAAATGAGGTTGAGGTTCCAATCCAAATTTTGTTACTGTCAAACCTCCTCCCTATTTTACTTCGGTATATGGTATTACCATGAATAATTAAAATATTGTGACAATAACAAATAACATATGCATTATGATTAATAACAAAGAGCAGCTTCTAAAACAGTGCAAATAGACCCACAAGTCAACCAGAGTTCAATTAACATAAACATAACATAAAAGTACTGCAAAGCAATAGTCCTAAACAAAAACTTCTTTCCAGCCTCATTTCCAATATTGTTTTTAACGTAAACCAAATAAAAATACCTGAATCGATTAAATAAATAAAAATAAACACAGTGTAAATAGGAACGAATGGCAAGTGGCATCAATCTAGCCAAGATTTTTTGCTAGAAAAATCAGCATGTTTACTTTGTCCAGCTTTAACAGGGCACGTTGTGGACCGACAACTTTACCTGCGGTGCTGAAAACCCGCCCCGATGGTGTGCCTGTTGCACAGACACACAGGTACGTTCGTGCCACTCGCAACATCGTTGAAACTGTTGCACTGAGTGAACTCAGGTCCATCCTCGCAGCAGTGAGTGGATGGTGGTTTCGTAAATGCGACCTTAGGTTCGAGGTATTTCCATCTCTCGCGGTCACCTTTTTATTGCACAATTTGCAAATTGCCTCGTCCGTATTTACCGCCTCTCCCTTCTCGTTCGGTCAAAACCCGAAATACTGCCAAACCGCAGAATTTGTGTTCTTTTTCGAGACCAGGTCACTTGGTACGTGACTGGCCATCTTTCCCCACCCCTCTATTTCTCCTCCACGCTGTCACATGATGACAGCCATGCATACGCATTTTTAGGCATTAAATAAATAGTATTTAACATTTAATTCTTGTCTCCGATATAAGTGCATTGTTATGACGGTATAACGGTATTGAAACTGATACCGTTACGATTTTTAGATCCCGCGGTATACCATATTACCACCCAAGCCTAGTGGAGGTACTGTCAAATTCACCTTGTTCACGTTTTATGAGGGGGTACATTGCTCATCATCTTTGCAAGAAAACCAGTCTTTAGAAAAACGTGCCTGACAGAAAAAAAACATGCACAGAAGGGCTCCAAAGTGCCAGCAATCACAATATTATTTCTCAAGCTCTTGGAAATGATCCCGGGCAAGTCATCAGCATTTATCAGCCTCTACAGCCATGAGCCTAATCTAATACCTCTTGGGCATTAAGGACTATTTTCACAGGATGTTTGTAAGATGCAGGCTTGATGGACCTACTAACAGGGACCATAATGCATATGAGCATGTCTCTTAATCACCAACAACTTCATCTTCATGCATTTAAATGTCAAAAAGAAGACTTTCTCCCACACTGCGATCTAGCTGCATTTATATTTATTATTATTCATTATTTTTGCACACACGTACATTATAGCTATGTTCATTATGCACATGCCTCCAAGCAGCAGTTTAATCAAAATCAAACATTAAGATATTTGTAAACAAGATGGTAACTACCAGCCAAAACTTAAAGCAGTCATATAAATGCATTTTATAATGGTCAGTATAATAATTATTGCCTTATGGAGGTATTTACAGGTATCCTAAATATATAGGTATCTTAAATTTGTTCTTAGGTTCTATTCAATTTTGTAGAAATAGATGATGGAAGCACAATGTGGAAGACGACAAATATGAACGATGCCTGGAAACATTACTTGATTAATTGTACAGTGCCTATCTTAATTGGTTGAAAATTAAAAATTATGTGCCTAGGCATAATCAAAATATTTGCATCATTGATAGCATGTTTTATAATTTTCTTCATAAAAAATGGACATGAGGAAAAATGAGGACGATGAGTTTATGCGGATTGCTGTGGATTCCCTTGAAGACAAAGTAGAAACAGCTGAATGTGTTCCTTCATCTCCAGAATAACAATAAAATGTCTTCAGATAACTTATATTTCATTACAAATGAGTCATGATTGAGCAGCTGCACAGCATCTCTGTGGAATATTTAACCGTGCCAGGTCAATACTGGCTCACAGCAAGGGCACAGCCTTTTAAGCACGGGTGAGGAGAATTAACTACCAATGACATATTTTCCCATAAAATTTTCTCCGCCTCAGGCTAAACTATCATTTACTACGCTGATAATAAAAGGACAATAGATATGGATTTTGCCCATAAATAATCAAAAGTGTAAGTATAAAGGCCATGTAGTAAATGTGCTAATATTATTAAAACGCAGCAATGCACGGAACGAAGGATTGTTTCACAGAGCAGAGAACTAGTATTATTGCTAGAAGCAGACTGTGTTGGCTTTTCATTTTTTCCCCTGCTTCATCTTTTTTTTGGAAGTTAAGAAGTGACATATCCAGCAGAGGCCTCTTTGGTTATCAATGGGACCTTTCAGCCTCCATTTCCTCTGTGTCACTTCCTGTGGGGCACACTGCAACCATTGATACTCAGTTCTTCCTTGGTACTTGTCCAAAGACACTAAGATGAGCGGGAAGGCCTAAACACACAGCTAGCCCATTCCCAACCCATCATGTGACAGCACACCAAACATGTGGAGGGGGAAACCTGAAAAACGTGCTATATACAACAGCTCCCATGAATAGTTCCTATGAAGCAGACTGGAGGAGAAGAATGTAATGAAAAGCCACTTTAAAAAGACCCGTAAATGTTCACTCAAACTCACTGCTGTGTTCTGATCCCAATAAAGGACTACATACCAAATTTAAGTGTCACTAAAATCAAGAACTTCCTTTGAACTGAAGATCACAGGACAAAAGTTAATCCAAATTCATATGCACGTACATCAATCAAGCTTAAATTATTATTTTGCTATTTATAATGTTTAATTTACATACCACGGTCATTATTTCCTCTTAATTTTAGTAAATAAACCTTCTTAAATCTCAGTTCATTTACAGAGTTTGGAGAATATACAAAATCCAAGAGTAAATAATTAAAATAAGTGAAATTACCTGGAGGTCGAAGAATTTACTGTATCTTCGGTAAATGATGTGAGAAGTGGAGTCTGAATATGTTACGTTAATTAGGTACACCTGAAAAAACAGAGACAGATATATCAGTGAGGCACAAATTATACATGAGTAGCCTACTACTCCCACACACAGAGCAATTCAGAAATAACAGCAGGTGTATAGGGGATTTGGCAGCAGAGATTTGGATGACGACTGGCAGTTGACCTTGCTGGAAACAGCCACAGAGCTGACCTACCGGGATGGGAAATTCCCCCATAAGAAGGACAAGGACTGACTTGGATATCTGTGCTTATAACCCAACAGTGCAGAAATAGCAGTGGTTTACACCCCAGACAAGAAATTCCTAACATAGCACACAGCCTAGAAGAAATTCCATCTACTCCTTATTCTCTGTGATCATTTTTGGGCACTTTGGACCTGGCATTAAACTACTGCCTTCAGTCATGACAGCCGACACACACATTTGAACAGGCGACACTGACGCTGCTCACAAACTAAAGCTTTCAAAAACTACTGTACCACACACTATATGACGATCAACGGATAAAGACAATATTTTAATTGCAAATTTTTGATAACTATAAATAAGGTTTAATTACATAGAGTTTTTTTAATAAAAATAAGTGGGCAGCTGCTAGCAAGTGAAAAGTATACAGTTGATTATATTGCTATTTTTCTGAAGACTGAAACGAAAGTCCAAGTAAACTTTATTACCATTCGGACCACACAGTTTGAGTGTGCATGGTAGAACGAAATTGCGTTTCTCCTGGCTCAATGTGCAAAACAAACACAAATACTACAGGTTACACACAATACAATACAGAACTACACGGAGACTACTATTCAGCACAGAGATAAATCTCAGGAAGAGTAAATAGTGCTCAAACTTAAAATTTGCAACGAAACAACGCTGTACTGATCAAGAACTACAAAAAGAAAAACAAAATCACACAGAAACACACAAATCACATATTTAAAAGCTCACTAAACAAATCTATTCCATTCATCCTGATGGATAAATAAGTTTCCTTTTCCTTTTTTGGGACCACCCCTGTGACCAATCATGCATTACAAATACTGCACGTAGTGCCAGAAGGTCTCCAGTGAATTGAACTCGATTTCAGTACGAAATATGTGACATGCCACAGACAAAACTTAGAAACAAGGACCCGTCTAGTCAAAACTTATTGTTAGCTACTGTGGTCCTTAGTGAAAGTCACTCTTAGGACGTCCTCGAAAATCAGGGTGCAAAATCAAAGGCTATAAAGCACACAATGGTGGACAGAAGCTAAATATGCCAGTGTGGGGGTCTTCAGGAGATTCTTAAAGCTTGGTTTATTACTGATTATAGCTATAGATGAAGGGGGGGGGATGCTGGGTAACAGCTTAATGCATTATATTGTACTTATAAGGAACTATAAACATGGCTATAACTATTTATAAAAAGGCATAACACATCATAGCTATGTTCATTATGCATTATGAATGATTTATGAAGCCCTCTCATCTATAACGCACTAAAGATACCTTGACAATGCAATAATTCTTATACTGACAAATCTATGCATTTATATGACTGCTTTAAGTGTTACCAAATGCTGATTCAAGGATTCAGAAAAAGAAAAGAAAAAAGAAAAGAAAAAAGAAAAGAAGCCACCGGCCATCAGATCCAGGGCCTACACAGCTCCCATCCAGAGACAGTAGTAGTGGGTTAGGCTGTGGAAAGAAATGCCACAGACAAGCTTAGACGGGGGCCCTGAGGGGATGCCCAGCTGTGCATGTGCGTGTGACATGAGGACGGCAGATTCAGCCAAGAGATACTTATGTCACACGTGCTTCTGCATGCCCCGGAGGGGGGGGGGGGGTGGCTAACGTGTTATAAAAAGGCCTTTGACCTGAATGGAACGTGGAAACATCAACCCCACCCCTACGACTCAGTATCTTAATTCTACTATGCAGCAAAACCTCAGCATGGAAAATGAGGGCTCTCAGAAAAGCCTCAAGCCTTGCGCCAGATGGATATGCACTCATAGCAACTGTGATCGAAAACAGAACCAGCTCCCAAAATATCACCTCGGCACTCTTCAAACCGAAGCTTCTAAATAGTCCCGTTGACGTTGGTTTCTGGTGTATCAACCTTCCAGAGTGACGGCAGATTGACATTTGGAGTATTTCTGCCCACTTCATCTCGGAGGCTAAATCTACAAGGAGAAGATTGCCGGATTCCTTACTCCTACCAGCAGGAGGCGCATTATCACATTGCAGCTCACATGATATATGACTTGAGGGGAAACTGGAACTTGTGTTCCATGTGCCTGCATGCGATTCTGTGAGTAATACTGAGTATGTGGGTGTGGACAGTTCCCATTTCAGAGTACTGGCCAGTGAGGTGTTTCTGCCAGATGTATTAGCAAGTATCCCACTTGTACCACCTCCACTGCACTGTACTGTATACTTTCTTACTATTCAGTTATACGTTTGTTTATCTATATATTTATCTATTGTGCTTGGAGTTATTTTTGCAATTCTGCTGGACATAAAACACCCCCGACAGTAGGGGAGATCGATATGCATCTGTATTATCTTACCTTATATCCAGACAATGTGGATATATAGTTTCATTCTGTGGTTGCTAGATTAAATAGCAGTGGTGTATGTGTGCACTTTAGCAATAGATTGCAGGGTTCATAATTTTATCTTAAAACCACTCGACATGCAAATATCTTGCCATATCCCTAAGATATCATAGACAGAATTGCTTTTTATGCCCTACATTTAGCAATGATTTTCTCTAATGGTCCAAACTCAACACTTTCCCTGCAAGGTCAAATATATATATTGGGAAATTTAGAAAATCATGTATATCTATTACGTAATGGCCAAGCAGAGAAAGACGGCTTGCTGTTTCACACTAATGAATCAACCTCAGTACAAACAGACGCATAAATAAAAGTGTGATGTTCCAGGGCACATTAAACAAAAACATGTAATATCTTGGAACATAGCAGCAAGACTGCAAGTAAATTCAGTCCAGTTTGACTTTGAAATTTCTTTAAAAGGTTCCCTAATTAATAAGGTCAAATTTCGATTAATGAGTATCAGACACTGAAGCCTCCCCACGCATGTTCTTTCCACTTTAGATCTCCCAGGACAATAATAAGCAGTATTCATTTTTTTCTTCATTATATTCTATAACTATGTCATTTCTCCTCAATATGGCATTCTTCAACCCACACGTTTAAGCATCCTTTTAGACTTTTCACTGAAATGTTAGTCTCACTTGGCCAAAAACTGAATTCACTCTTGATCTATGATTACGTTTTATACACAATACTGAAACATGGCTGAATTCTTTCCTAGGATATAATCTCCTACAGACTGCACAACAAAATGGTCTAAAATATGCAATTTGGAAATAAAATCAGTCCTAAATAACAAACATTTTATGTTAAAGTGTTGGCAAAATCATTCAGTATCGGTATAGTGGCTTGATTCCTAAAACTAAGTCAAGTGTGGATATTTAAAATACAGTATGAGATCACAGACACTTAGACAGCTGTTTTAAATTATTTCCCAAACCATATCCAATCTGAAATTTAATCTTGGCATTATGTTTATTTCTTAGGTTTTGCACATATATATTACTCATCACGGGGCGGCATGGTGGTGCAGTGGTTAGCATTGTTGCCTCACACCTCTGGGACCTGGGTTCAAGTCTCCGCCTGGGTCACATGTGTGTGGAGTTTGCATGTTCTCCCC
>JABFDZ020000045.1:6469646-6487117 GCA_019775955.2 Pollimyrus isidori | reverse complement strand
GGGGTTTGCCGATCAAGCTATTTTTAGCCAATATCGGCCGATCATGATCGGTGGCCGATCAATCGGAGCATCACTAATAAATTGTCCCTGGAATTATTGTGATAAACAGTAATATTGTATAATTATATTGCGCCCACAATGCAGTGATGTCGTATCCACCAGTGCGAAATACGACTCGCTTGCTTCTGGTTTGAGTAACTATGAGCGCAGGAAAGGATAAACTTGTGTTTCAGAAGCTGAAAAATCAATAATTTCACCACGTCCTCAAAATACAATCAAGTTCTAAGTTTACACACAAACACCTCTGTGAGAATTGGCAAATCCAAATACTCGCATTAAATATAATTTATTGCCACATTTTACTTTACCGCTTACAATGAACATGTCTACCTTTGCAAAATTGATAATTATAATCTGATGATCATCATAACTGATTTTTTTCTTCGTGTATCAGTCTGACGTGTATATTTCTTACATGAATAATAGGTAATAAAACAGACAGCATCACTAATTTTGATTGCAAAATATAGTACAACAGTTTCAAACGATTTTCAAATTACAGCATTGTACAAATTAAATTACTGAACTGTGTATAACCAAAATACGCTATATAATACAGTGTAATGCTGTATCTAAATATTCAATTTTTTTTATAGCGTATTTCCACAACATTGTCTGAAAGCATTCGCTGCAGCATTTCCGTAGCTCGTTTTATGGCGGTTTATCTTAAGCTTTGATTAGTCTATATAACACATCTGAATATTGAACAGCTTTAATTAGAATTCTGACAAATTATCAGTGCTGTCATACTTTTACACTATGATGTTTGTCGTGCTTCTTCATGGATCTAAAGCAGCAACCTCTCCTGTTCCTATGTCTCTGTTTGACACTAAGAATTGCAAACAAAAATTAACACAATGTGTACTTAAGCACATATAGAACATACTAAGTTAAACATTTTCCACTAGAATGACTGGGGATGTTCATAATTACTTCATAGCCACATGAATACACTATCACTGTCCAGGAGTAACTCCTGTTAGTGTAAACTATATCTAACGCCAAGCACAAAGTTGAGCAAATAAGATTTCCCTACGTATCTGTGGATGTAGGACAAGGGAAACATCTTAAAGCTCTTCTCTTATTTACTCGTTAGTACTTTGGAGAAGGATTTACAAAAGCGATGTACGCCGTTGATCATAAGTTTGGGCAAGTGCTATGAATGGCATGTATAAATCAAGGCCATTTTTCACAGACTGGAGATGAGCAAGCCGCACTTCCATGAACATGGAAGCTGACGTGCAAAGAGCCCACTGACACGAGAGTTCACACCACATTACTAGTTGTGTTGTTCGTGAACGAGACGGCTCTTTGAGCCAACTATTTTTAGTGAACGATGGGAGCCGGCTCCTGTTCAAGAGCCGTTTTATTAATGTTTTTAGAATTATCCGGGTTTTTGAGCTGCCTAAACATTAAGCACAATAATGGCTGGAATACGTTGTCTTCCGAAAAAGCCCGCCCATGAGACGGCGTCTTATTTTTAACAAGCTGAATTCAGGTCATGCCAATCAACATCAGGTTAAAGGAAGAGGGGCGGGTTTTTTTAAAAGAGCCGTTTAGGAGCCGAAAGAAGCGGCTCTTCTTGGTGAACTGAGCCAAATGAGCCGGTTTGCTAAAAAGAACCTATTTTCCCATTTGGTAGAGAGAGACACGAGCAAAACAAACAAGAATGCAAATGAAAATTATCGCGGCTGGGAAAATGATCATCCTCATTTTAATTATCGTGCAATTGATTTATCGTTTATTGCGTGAGGTATTCAAATGCAGCCTTAGAAGGATATGGCACCTGAATTTGGAGAGGACACAGCCTACATTCAGGCAGAGTTCCTGGTGTGGTGACACGACAGAAGTTCCTGGTTCGGAATAAAATTTCCTGTGAGGGGCAAAAGCACTGTATCTCGCTCTCATACACGCACACACAAATTTGCAACAGTTTGCACCAATTCACACTCTTTCTCCAGGTGTTTCACGTGATTATATGATGATGGTTAAAAAATAAAATGGGTGGCGTACTTACACTGGTGGACATAGTTATAAATTTAAGTTGCACTCTCTTAGCCGCACTGAGCCACACACTGCCCCATTAAACATGCTGAGCTGGCCAGATGTTTGAAAAATATTGAGGCCTTACCCAAAATCCTGTTTTTGTAACATTTCTGAAGGGTGTAATTGATAATTGTAGGTTAAAAGTTTAAGTTTAGGGCAAAGTTTTATGGAATGGCCATGATCTTATTCTGCACGAGTGTGTGAAAAAACTGCTATATGATATCAAACTATTTGAGTTTCAGGTACTCAGTGTTAAATTGAATACTTGAGCCTTTGGCCTACAGTAGCCTTAAGTTCTCTGTGTAATTTCATAATTGTTTTAAGAGTTGTCAGTTTTGAACAATCCACACATTACTCTGCATACAGAATAAGTTTTCTGTCTTCAAACATGAGTCACAGATTTCAGAGTATTTTTGTTAGCAAAGATCCACCTACTCAAAAGACAAAAAGCCTCTTCTGGTTTTATGAATATTACAGGGAATGTCGTGCTGCATGTCTCTGCTGTTTAATGTGTTTTCTGCAGAAGTAAAGTCTTAAAAAGCTTCTACCGAGCCAGAATAAAGCAGTACTCCTTGCATGGGTAATTATCCAATATTAATGCCTGGGTACGGTTTTGGGAACTTTCCTTGGGAGATCATTGTGGTTTGGGCACTTCAGAGGTCAAATTAATATTTGTACATTTGAAATAAAGACAGGGCTGCACAGCAGCTTTCAAAATGCATGCCAGTAAGCACATTTTAAAATTTAAATGCTGTACTGTCATGTAATTCAATATTTGTTTTTGTTTCCATTTGTCAGGCTCAGAACAAGCACACTGGTGTTTTGGCTGCTGCTAAGGTGATCGACACCAAGAGTGAGGAAGAGCTGGAAGATTACATGGTGGAGATTGACATTTTGGCATCGTGTGATCATCACAATATCGTGAAACTCTTGGATGCCTTCTATTATGAGAACAAACTCTGGGTAAGTCTCCGATCATAGGACACTAATTGTATATAACCATGTGTAGGATTTGGTGACTGCTGCCTGAGCAGACATGTGTGAGAAGCCCAGAAATAAGACTAATCCTGGAGGGTAATGAAAAAGAAGGTCACCAACACAATCCCAACATACAAAGCATCGTTATGCTGCGGTCATGCTTCCAGCCTGAGAGAGACGTACATATCCTCAGCACTATTGTTCGTCAAATAATAATGAAGCAGGTGAATTAAAGGTGTTTCTTTTGGGTTTCTGGGAGGTACGACAGTACAATGAGTATCACATTACATCAGACTCCTGCTGATAAATGGTATAGGAGAAAACGTTTTACGTATCACCTTGTGATATATACTGACCTAGTTAAAGATTGTACCTGATGGTTCTTGTCACTGACTTGAGCAGTGATGCTCATGGTAAATCTGGATGTACTACATTTCAAATAGATTCGGGCAGTCTCCTGTGGGGTACTGTATGTTGCTGTGGTAAAGCAAAAGAGACTAGAGAAAGTGTTCATGAATAAATTAGTAGTGAGCCTGGGGTTTTGTAATGGCTGCTCACAGAGGACTTTAAAGCATATTATTTTCCTTTGAGCTGTTTCGTGTTCTTTGAGATGTTTGAGGTATCTTAGATGAAAATATTTTTTTTCCATTCAACTTTTTATGTGATACTTATTTTAATTGTTAATTTGAGAAATGGCTTGTTCAAATTACATGAGTGATATGAAATTCAGATTTCTCTGAGATTATAGTTATTGACTCATTTCAAAAAACATTTGAAAGTTTTCCTGCCTTGATGCACATTAAGAGGAAAAGTGGTAACATTCCCCCCTTTGCCTTTTCCCTTTCAATTTGTCTTTTAAATAAGCATCGTTTTAAACTTTAGTGTAAAAAGTAGTGTGCATGAAGTATGGTGCCTTTGGAAGTGGGAGAGAAGTGGAATATGTATCATTGCAGTGGGTCAGTTTGTGTTTTTCTGTGCCGCTATTAAGCAAATGCCTCTGCTCTTTTTTCGGAGCCTGTGTTGCATCCAGATTTGACTGCTTTGAACATTAAAATCTGGCTCAGATGCACATTTGACCCCTGCATTGTTTCTGCCTTCTTAGAAGTAAACGTTGGGTCATCGGAGGTTATATCTACAGTGTGGGCGAGGAAACCACAGCCCTTTCATTCCACTATGGCTCTGAGTAGATTGTGTGGGCTATTGTATTTGAAGCAGAAGTCATGCAATGTCTGGAATGAATAGAGGAGCCTTTCTTTCTGATTCCTGATCCCATTTCACACTGAGCCCGGTTTAATAATGATAATGTGGCTTTTTTTGTTTTTCACTAAAAAAGAACACCTGTGGGAAATGTATGATACAAGATGTCAAGACATTAGGTAGCTGCCTGTTTTGATTGTGATTTCTTAAACTACATTACTCATTGAAGACTTGACCAACTGTTTAATTTTTGATATATTAAAACAAACTGCCTTTTATCATGACATGGATATATGGAATTGCCCCCATCTTTGTGGAAACGGCTAAGCTGTTCCAGTATTAAATTCTGATCTGGTGCTCTCTAGAACTTGTCTTCTTTCTTGCAGTGCATTGCAATGCAGGGTAACAGTATCGCATTGGTTTTAATCACCACATTACTTCTTTGTGTTCCTTGTCATACTTCAGTTCTGAAGTATGGGTGGGAAAATGGTAATCCTATTCAGAGAGCTAAAATCTGCTGCAGGCAGTTATGTGAAACATTAGATGACCTCTTACATTGCTGGCCAAACAGGAGCAAAATCCATTCAATACTCAGTTGTTTATATGATTAATCAAAGAAGGCCTTGCAGATTTCATCATAAATATTACATAAGTAAATGGCACCCGAAATTTCTATCAAAATTTTATTTACTTGTATTGTCCAGGTATCAGAAGGTTTCCCTTTTACAGATGTTAATTTCCCCCCCCAATATTTTTATTATATACTGTTGCTAGTTTGAGACCAACAAGTCTTTGAAATTAATCATGACCTAATTCTGAGGGTTACCACGTTTTAGTAGCTTCAATGCCACCTATTTTTAAAAAATTGTCAAAATCATGCTTAGTTGACTACTAACAATGCAAATATGTGGTGTGTGAAACAGGCAGTCAGAATAGTAAGACACATTGTTGCTGAGTTGTGAAGTTTTGTCCCTGTCTCCCATTTCTTTTCTTTTTTTTGGATATTTCAAATTTAAGCTGTCTCACCCCGTGCATGATTAACAGGTCTGATACTATTCAAATCATGAAAACAAACTTTACACCCCCTGGTGGTTTCAGGAATGTAAGGTTCATACTGGAATGGCGATTATGCTTGTTCGATGCTAAGGTATAACTGCATCCCTTAAATGTATTGCTGTAAAGTCGGCTTTTAAGTACTGTAGCTGCTATGAGAGCCGTTTCTTTTCTGAGCATACTGCATGCCTGCTTATCAATCACCTGACAATTTCTAAAGGTTCTTGATTGGCTCATAAATGATTAAGGCAGGTGATATTAAAGGGTACCCATGACAATTTCTTTTTCTAATAAATACAAATAAAGTGCAAACATTAAATGAAAATAATTAGTATGTTATCGTGTCTAAGTATGATTTTGTGAATTTAACAGAGATTGATGTTATTTGACCCCATCTAACCATTTTCTGTAACCACTTGCCCTGTTCAGGGTTATGGGGGCCTGGGTCCTATGGGTGTCAGGCAGGGAATAATTCAGAATGGTGGACCAATCTGTCACATTGCCCACACTATTCACTTACTCATGCACACATGAGTTCCAGTTTGGTAACTCAATTAACCTCTGTGTATTTTTGGACTGTGGGTGGAAACCAGAGTACCAAGAGAGAACCCCATGATGAAATGGGGAGAACATGCAAGCTCCACACTGTTGGAATTTGGGTGGAGACTTGACCCCAGGTTCCAGAGGTGTGAGGCAGCAGTGCTAACCTTTCTTATTTGGCCCTGGAGCTTATCTGTGGCTGTACAAGAAACATTTATCACAAAATACTTCAAATGATACTTCAAAAGCACTGGACGAAGCATATCGGGTAATAATTGTGTATTTGCTCAGTGGAAAAAACACTTTTAAATTATAACATGCAAATTAACAGTAACACAAAAATAAACAAGAATGTTGTGTGTTCTCCAAAAAAATACTGAGATCTTGTTGGATTGCTAGATAAACTCTGCTTTGGTTCTGAAACATCTCTCGAGGGATACCTCAGCCATTCTCTGTATTCATTAAATTCTTTGTATTCATAAAATCTCTATTGATTAACTCGATTTGTTAAACTCAGAGGGGTATTGATTAGCCAAACAAAGTGGGATAGTGGTCGAATCAAAAATTACATGAGTATACAGGATGGAAATGCTGTGGTGATTTTCGGTGAAGTTTTGAAATTTCTATGTTTCTACACTTTGACAGGGATAATATCATAGTTTTACACCAACATGAAGATCATTTAAACATTGTTTTATGTGACTGCCTGACAATTTTTCCACAGTAGGCATTTTAACTGAGACTATTTCCTACATCATGCCTGGCAGGCAGTAAGCATGAAATATTTAAATACTTTGAATGATTTGAATAGTGTCTGTCTCACACGATGCACATTATTAGCCCCTATCGCATAGCGCCTCAAGAAGTATTTCCAGACTTTTTCTGGTTCTTCTTTAATTTATATGAAGTGATGGTTTATTTTTCTAGTGGAAAATCACTCACAAATATTCTTCAAATGCTTTTAACTACCTAGTTCTGAATTATCATACAATTCAATACCACTGCCAGCAGGCATAAAGAACAATTTCTTATGCACCCTGTTTGGGGATGAATATTTAATTTGAAAATGATCAGTTCCTTCATGTGATAGAAATGTTTAGACGAAAACATTTGAGAGGGGAATAAAAATTGTTGTGCCAATACATACTCAGCAAAATAATGGGGTTGCTGCTGTACACAAATGGAAGAATACTGAAGATGCACTGATTTTTTTTTTTTTTTTTTTTTTTAGGCTTTGGCTCAAAAGTGTAAAATATCATTATAAATGTTTGTTTTGCTTAAACATTTTTTTAATCACTGCAGATTCTGATTGAGTTCTGTGCTGGGGGAGCTGTAGATGCTGTGATGTTAGGTAAGTGTACCTGTGTTTATAATCCATGACTGACGATGTTCAGACAGTATTTTAGCCAGTGTGCCTGTTTGAAAGGAATTTGTATTTTCCACATTTATTTTAAACATACTTCTCTCAATATTATCCTCAGTCTGATCCAGCGTTTACTTCTTAGCATTAACATTGCCAGTGCCTGGGGGACTTATGCTCTGTGTTAAATCTTGAAGGTTTATTGCCATTCAGACTCACTGGATTATGCCTCATGAAAATAAAGTTATTAAAATGAAAACGTGTGTAAATAATTGTGGTGTTAAACTTGTTGTGCTAAATACAAATGGCATCCATTAGAGAGTGTGATGCCCAGATGTAGAATAAGTTCATAAAGATGGTGGTCTTTGTGCAGGACATACAAGCGGGTCTTGCTCCCAATTGGAAGAATGTTAAAAATATGTTTTGTTCCAGAACTGGAAAGGCCCTTAACTGAACCTCAGATTCGAGTCGTGTGTAAACAGACCCTCGAAGCTCTCCTTTATCTCCATGACAATAAAGTCATTCATAGGGATCTGAAGGCTGGAAACATCCTCCTCACCCTAGATGGAGATGTCAAATTAGGTAAGATTGCTGCTCTTGCTTGAAATGGGAATCTTTTCCATGTCAAAGTAAGGCTTTTCTCTGCAAGTACATGTTTCTAATGATTATACAGCACAGTTCAAAATTTAGATTCTCTCTGTACTGCTTCTGATGAGGTCTTGGTGACGTGGGGAAGTTTTTTTTTTTTATATAAATCCATGATTATGCAATGAAATGTGCTGTGTTGGTAGAGTATTAGGAACTGTGTATATATGAATTTTGTTTCTATTGTATGACATGAAAAATTAAGTATCTAGGGAAAAATAAACGGTGTAATTCACTTGTCTGCTGAACACAATAGAAAAATGGGGGAAAATTTTTAGGATTAGATAGATTAAAATGTTGAAATGCGACACAACTTGACTCAGCTGCAATTGTTTTTGATTTTTTTTTTTTTTTTTACCGTATAGCTTTGTAAGTGGCTCAGTGGGTAGCACTGCTGCTTCATACCTGCCGAGTGGGGGTTAGAATACCACCATTGCTCTGCTTGTGTGAAGTTTGCATGTTCTCCCTGTAGCATGCAGGTTTCCTTTCTCATCTCAAAGACATGCACTTAAGATAATTGTCATCTCTTATTTCTGCACGGAGTATGATTATATGTGCACATGTGTGCCCTGTGATGGACTGACATCCTGTCCAGAGTGTTATTCACATTGTAAATATATCTTATCTGTCATGATTACAAGAATGCAATGTCTTGACAGGACATACAGTGCTTGAGGATAGTACAGTGTATTATATGTAGTGCAGCCTGATGCTGTTATGTTGTATACAGGTGTTGCAATATTCTGTATTTCCTATAGAACTAAAAACTATTCTTTATATCGATGTCAATTCACATTGAGTATGATATGAGGTTTAGAAGCTCATTCAAATAAATTTTCAACTATTGAATTATGAAGGCAGTATACATTTACAATCTTGCAGTGTGAATCAACTGAAAGGAAAAATATTTAGTACAACACCGTTATAAATTTGATTAAATCGATGACCGATTAACGACAAATGTGAATTTCAGCTGATTTTGGTGTGTCTGCCAAAAATACAAAAACACTACAGAGAAGAGATTCTTTCATCGGGACGCCATACTGGTGAGTCAAATGCTAAATTGACCAGTGGTTAATGAACAGGAAAGCAATGTAATTTGAAACGATGCCTGTTTAAGGCATTTAGTCCAGTCTGTCTTTCCTTCCAGGATGGCTCCAGAAGTAGTAATGTGTGAGACCTCTAAGGACCGACCGTATGACTACAAAGCTGACATCTGGTCCCTCGGTGTCACTTTAATTGAGCTGGCTCAGATTGAACCACCGAACCACGAGATGAATCCAATGAGAGTACTCCTGAAAATAGCCAAGTCAGATCCACCTACTCTGATGCATCCATCACGATGGTAATTTAAAAAAAAAAATTCTCTCATAATGAATGTCTGGAGCTTGGCTTTCCTATAAACCTAGATTAGATTATCTTGGAGCTCAACAGAAATCTAATTTGATTTGCCATGATTAATGTTGTACATCTTACAGTTAGTGTTTTAATTCATGTTAGGCTATTTTCCTTCAGGGTGGTTTTTCACTTTTTCCCTCATTTGCCCATATTGTTTTATATGTGGTATCTGGTGTTAAACATTATTTGGGTACTTGGTCAAACAGATGTTAAGGTACGTAACCCAAATGTTTTAAATTATCATTCTATGAAAGGATGGATAGTTTGTCACATTTGGCTTAATCTAGATTCATTGGCAGGTCCCCTGAGTTCAGAGATTTTCTTAAAAAAGCACTGGATAAGAATGTGGACAACAGATGGAGCGCTGTGCAACTTCTGCAGGTGAAGTAGTCTGAGACTTATCCTGCAGGTACCTGCTGTGGATGTGACAGCTGTTCACCTGTCAAGTGTGGTTTGCGTTGTTCATACGTCAGAATGGAGGGATTAAAGGAGCCTTGCAGAGGAAGATCTATTATCAGACTGAACAGAGACGCTTATCAGAAATCTCGTGTTCAGCGTGCATATACTCACACTAGC
This sequence comes from Pollimyrus isidori, assembly GCA_019775955.2. Taxonomy (NCBI): domain Eukaryota; kingdom Metazoa; phylum Chordata; class Actinopteri; order Osteoglossiformes; family Mormyridae; genus Pollimyrus; species Pollimyrus isidori. Next base: position 6,477,264 of record JABFDZ020000045.1, on the reverse strand, counting down.
ATTATATAAATATATAGATAGGACATATGGGTTTGAAAGTGTATGACAGAAGCCTTCTTCAGATGAAGCACTTAATATCTAAGAAATTTTACCTTTTTGCACCAGCAAAAAAATATGTGCAACAACTAATCGAAAGGAAAAAGATAAGGGTTATTCACATGTATGCAAAGAAAATAAGAAATGTATATTTACTGTATAGTCCTTTATTCTTATTGAAATACAATTTGGTTGGCCAAATTTTGGGTTGCATGTTTGTTTTGATTGTGTTAGATCTTTCTAATCTGAATTTCTAATTGTCTGTATGTGATAGTAGTTTATATTGTAGTTACTGTAGTTTATATAAAGTTTTACATAACCGAAAAAAACATTTTTTGGTTACTTAGTGTAATGTAGGGTATAAAGTATGCCAAAAAAATGTTACGTAATTTCTTAAACTCAAGATGTTTACCAGTTGTGCTCTAGAAAACTGTTAGTTGACATAATCACTTAATGACCATCTAGTTAGGCTACATGTGCAGCTGTATAATTTAGTATCTCTTTTTAGCATCCGTTTGTCAAAAATATCAATGACAGCAGACCGCTTCGAGAGCTAATTGCAGAGGCAAAAGCAGAAGTCACTGAGGAGATTGAAGAAGGTAAAGATGAAGAGGAGGAGGAAGAATCAGAGTCACAATTGGTGTGTACACTTTATTCAATTCAGTCAATAAAAAAAAAACTTTAGTATGATTTTATACTTTTTCATAAAATGTTCATTCTTTATTTTATTTCAGTTGGTGCCTGGACACAAGCGAGCTCCATCAGATGCTAGCGTTGTCAGTTCTGAAGATGAAAAACTTTCACAATCTGTGTCAATTATGGAGTCCGTCTCGGAGAAGGATAAGTCTGAACACGGAGAGGATAAAGCTAGTGACAAACTTTCCGATGAGGGTATTGGCAGCAGTGAAACTGAAAAAATGGAAAATGAAAAACTGAATGAGAACAGCATTCTGGACACCAGCAATGAAGACATTGACAACAAAGATGATATTCTGGCTGAGCCAGAGAAAGAAATGTCTGATGAGAAAATCTCAGAGGAGAGTCCAGACCTACCTGTATGTCCAAATGGAGTTGACAAAAGAACAGAAGAGCCAGAGCAGACACAAAAAGAACCACCACCAGAGGAGGAGAAAGAGTCGGACACAACAGAGATTTCAGATATCCAAGCAGAACCTGACAAAGAAGATGGTTCTACAGTGATTGATGAAGAAGGTTTGCCACCAGTTGAGGCTGAGAAACCTGATGAGATACTCAACTGTGTGGAATTGGCAGAAAAATCTGATGAAAGTTCAGAAGAAATTAAAACCATAGAAGAGGAGAAGGAGGAAGCAGAGATGTCTTCTGAAAAGGACATTAATGAGAAAGAAGGAGAGACTTTGCAACGAGATGAAGACATATCTACCAGTGAGACCCACCAGGAACTTTCCGAAGAGAACAGACAAGTAGACGATGGTTCTCCACCTTCTACTGAAGTAGCCTCATTGGTCAGTGCTGTTCCTGGGACTCAGAATGACATTGCACAGGAGAAGCCGTCCCCTGCACAGCTTCTAGAGGAAAATAAACAGGAAGAATGCTTGAAGGTGAACATAGCTAGCAGTGATGCTGATGTTGACCTTGAGAAGGAAACTGCTCCGCCGATTAAGCTTGATGTCGAAAAGGTCAAAGAGAAGGACACTGACTCTGGAAGCAGCTCTACAGCTGACAACAGCAGCATCGACCTGAACCTTTCCCTGTCCAGCTTCCTGACTAAAAACAAAGAGTCGGGCTCCATATCCATTCAGGTGAGACACATATACCTTTACTTCAATGATTTACGTGTGGTGTTAATGTTGTCGTAATATAATGATTGATTTTTGCCATTTTCCTACTGCAGGATACGAGGCGACAAAAGAAGACTCTAAAGAAAACTCGGAAATTTATAGTCGATGGAGTTGAAGTCAAAGTCACAACATCAAAAATTGTTACTGACAATGACACCAAGAATGAAGAAATGAGATTCCTCAGGTAAATTTCCCCAAAATCATTCCTTGATATTTAAGGCAGATTCTCACAGTCACCTAAACTCCAAGCATTTGCCTACTCTTTGTAAAGCAATAATAGCTACCTTGAATTAAATGCAACCTCGCATCCTTCCCTAGGCGTCAGGAGCTGCGTGAGCTGCGACTGCTGCAGAAAGAGGAGCAGAGGGCACAACAGCAGCTGAGCAACAAGCTGCAGCAGCAACGGGAGCAAATCTATCGTCGTTTTGAGCAGGAGATGATGGTGAGTCATGGCTAATCAGGTTCTGGCTGGGACCAGATGGACAGCTTCTGAAACATCACTCATCGGTGCTTCCACAAGCTGCTGCTATATCAGATGCTTGATTTTAAACTGGCTAATCAGCCCTGGTACTTAATTCATCATCTCCATACTAATTGGATATCTCATACAGATTTTCTTTGGTTCAATTTCTGTGCAATTATTTCCTTGTTGGATTAAATGTTTACATAGTTGCTAGATTATGGCAAAATTCACTATCTTGATCGTTTTGGTTAACACAAATCATGATTACTCATTGAATTTAGAAACATCGTGCATTTATTGCACAATTTTTTTTTTAAGTCTTGTTTTTTTTAAAAGTGGATTTCTTTGAACTCTAAATATAATTAAACCAAGAAACAAATAAGGGACAGGAAAGGGTTCAATGGATTTATAACAAGACAACATGGGAGCATCATTCCCAACCAAAGTGCAGCACAGTAATTGTTTTATTTCAGTTATTTTGTTTTGATAATCGTTAGAAGTTGGTAATTGAAATTTAATTTTGGTTAATTGTCCAGCCCTAATGCTATTGTGATAAACCAGATGCTTTTCTGGTAACACTTTTTGTTACTAAGCTGTTACAATATAGAATGTGAAAACTATTTCAATGCTGGATTTATTTAAATACATAGCATGTTCTTTGATGGAGTTGTGTCCTGTTGATGACTCAGATCAATTGCTGTTTCTGTAAGCCAATGGAATGAGGAGTTTATGGAATGTAGAGCAGATTGTCATATAACTCCAGGCTCAAAGTCCAAGTTCCAAGTCGTACTCGATAATCCAAAGACTGCCTGGAATCTCTGAGTCAAGAACAAAACCCTTCACTCTAAAATGAAATGGAATTTAGAAATGGGGCAGAAGAGAAAATGCAACATTTATTATCACAGTGTTAGTTATTGAACAAGATCCAAATTGATAGATGTCCGCAGGTTTACTTAAAATTAGTTTTATTTCTTAATTCTGTAATTAAATTACTTTAGGGTTTATTTTATGAATAGAATAAAGTCAGCTAATTTGTCATGCAATACAACAGTAAATCTTCCTAGAAGCTCAGCAAGTCCCACTTATGTCTGTTGTTTTCCTCATACTCTCCTAATCCATCCTTGACCAATCTTATGCAGAAAGATCTTATGTTCTGATACAATGCTTTTGGGAAATGTCTCTAGTACTCTTCAAGGATCTCACCTGTGTCTGATCGCAGTTTCAGGGTCATGCAAATCTTTTGCTGTCTTCGTAGGGCAAAAAGCGGCAATATGACCAGGAGATTGAGAACATGGAGAGGCAGCAGAAGCAGACCATCGAGCGACTGGAGCAAGACCACACAAGTCACCTTAGGGAGGAGGCCAAGCGGATAAAAGCTGATCAGGACAAAGAGCTGTCCAAGTTTCAAAACATGCTGAAGAACCGGAGGAAAGAGGTAAGAACATGCTGAGTGTCTGCCCACTTGCCATTAGAACTGTCACCTTCTGAATGGTAAGTGCCATTCTGTTCAGTTTATTTTTTCTTAAATATAAGAAATCCATAGTTGTGTCAACGTAACTGCTAACAGCTCAGTAACATACAATGGTTTTTATCATTGTACATGGTGAGTGCATGTGCGTGCTTATGTATTAAGGAGCAAAATGTGTTGTTTATGATAAGTATTGGATTTTGTTTTAATTGCACTGTAGGTTGAGTTTGGTGGAGTGCCAAAAGCTGAGTGGTTTGTTGTGGGTAATGAAATTGATGTAGTTTGTGTTTGCAGTGATTCGCATTGTCTTCTGCTTGGACCTTTCCTGGTGATCTTCCAAGCAAGAATGAATATAGTCATGCATTGGTGCTCCTCTCCTCTAAGTTTTGTACAGAAGATTTTCTGCCCTTAACATCTTACTCACAGCGGCTGCTTGTGTGCTACTTGCAAAAGGGAACCTTTGGCTTATAACCTGAAATGTTTCATTCAGTTGCAGCACCCCTCCGATATTCTTTTGTGTAGTGCTGCAAAGATTATGAAACCAAGCAAACAAAACTTAAGTTTTGTTTGTAACCTCTTGCTTTTAAGGTGTGTTGTTGATTTGCGCACAGTCACCCTGCATGTTGCTCGAAATTTTAGATTGCAGGGATTTTTTTTGGTGCTGATTTGGGAAGTCAATCTGTTCTAATCCACAGGGAGTGGCCCAAGTTATGATACAGTCTTTTCAGTTGTCCTCATGTACGCTCTTCAACGCTCAGATGCAGGACGTAAGTCTGCCTTCCTTGGTGATCTTTCCCTCTTTCTTTCTGAACTGTGCTGTTCTGGATCCATCGTTGTCTTACCTGTTTGCATCTTGAAACAAGCCAAAAGCTGTATTGTTGACTGTACTGTGTTCCACCATGGAAGCTCAGGACCAGTGTTGCATAACTATGCCATTGTCTTTTAATAATAATAGGGTATTCTTTGGTTTTGCTTTGTTGATTTCTTGAGACATCTAGGCCTTATGACGTAAATTAAGTACAGACTGAACCAATTTTGCTGCCATTTCCTTTTATTTTTGTACGCAAAGCACATGATTTATTTTATGAATGTTGTAGATTTCCAATACAGACACAAACGCTTCAGTTTTTATGTCTAGACCTCCACTTCAAGCTGTAGACAGACTCCAAGGGCAGTTGGAAATCTTTACATGCTGCTTTTCAGATGAAAGTGTGTTGGAGGTTAAAAAGTGCTGAACACACTTATTCTCCTTCCATTAACTGGCTGGGCATATGGATGGTGTGTTAATCTTGGCAAGGAGAATCAGACTAAATGTTACCACATGTCAGTTTATCGGCTACACAGAATTAATTTTTTTCTTAGCTGCCCCGAAATGCTGATTTTTTTTTTTTTTTTTTACACTGTTTACAAGCTAGGTACATATTCTGTGCCAGTTCAGAAAACCATGCTACCATACCTCTTCCTAGATCTTCCTTATAATCATATGCAATTTACAATAGATATACAGATCTATGCTTAAATTAACAGTCCATCTTAAATTTCATACTACGTTACATTCATAAAGCTGCACCGTCATTGTAATCCAAGAATAAGATGATCTCAGAGAGAAACACGTTATTCCAGCAGATTTAGTTTTTGCCACGTGTTTCTTTTGTTGTGCATAAGTCAAGTAGCCAATGGTAATACACTGTTAAAATTAAGTGTTGGAATGAGAAATGCATTTGGCACATGCAAGCATGGCAATGTATCTATTTGAGTAATGTTTCTGTTGGTGTGGTGATGTGTTATCTGACTCTCATCGTTATTCTGTTTGTGATATTCTGCACTTTGTCCGGTGACGTTCACGTTTGAGCAGTAAACCTGATGAAGCACGGTGGATTACACTGCTTGGTGGCTGAATCTTTTAAAATGCTGCTGTGTTGTTTGAGTGGGAGTGATCACACAACCGGTGGGTGAGCTCAAGATGAATAACACTGGTGTCAGTTTTTTGCTCATATTTTTCATATACACAGATGGATTGTGTTCATTTTCATGTTCTAGAGCAAATGAAAATGTTTTGGGTTTTTTTGAGTGGTTTGTGCCGCAGTGTTTCCTCAGCATATAAGACATACAGACTTATGACAATCAATAAGCAGAACAAAGCAAACAAGAATTCTTTTTGTGCTGATACTCATTTGTGTCTCATGGTTTTGACTAATGTGGGTTTCTTCGATTGACATGTGAGGGTTGGATAAAGACTGACTTCTAATTTTCCTCCTTCTGTTAGAGGCAAAAACATTTACCATATAATTAGGGAAGACTGAGCTTTGGTTATATTATGTGTTTGAATGTGATTTTATTATACAGTATACTCTTATAGTTCTCCTCTTCAAGAAGCTCATCCATCAAGTGTTTGGTCATTCGCAGAACTGCGGAGCTCTAACCTACAACTGGCTTTTTTGTGAAAGTCTTGCAAAGGCCTCGAGTTTACTGGCTGCTTGCAGCTGGTTCGTGCTCATACGTCTCCTGAGCCCAGCAGGAGCCGACGCTGACGTCTCTCTCTGCGCCTCGCCAGGAGCAGGAGTTCCTGCAGAGGCAGCAGCAGGAGCTTGACTGTGCCCTAAAGAAGATCATTCACCAGCACAAGAATGAGCTGGCCGCCATTGAGAAGGAGTGCCTGAACCACAAACAGCAGCTCATGAGAGGTCAGGCTGACACTCTGTCTACACCCAAGGCCAATCACAGGCCTGCTACAATAAAGCGCACAGATGAAGCATATTAATAGGAAATGGTCCCGCAGCTGACGTGCAGCTGCCTAATGTACTAAATTAGATTCATTCTGTTAACTCCTTACAAAGCCTGCGGCTTTCAAGGTTTAGCCTGTACATTGTCAGTCACAACGTCATCTACAAAATTGGCATTTTATGTTGGCGTGTCTAACTCATAATAATTGGAAATGACAAAGAACAAATAAATGAGTAGTTATAATTTGTATCTGGATCACTTTTGTATTTTTATCACTGATTGTGGTGAATAAAGAGTGTCTGTCTTGCTCTGCTGTAGCGCGGGAGGCAGCCATGTGGGAACTGGAAGAGCGCCACCTGCAGGAGAAGCATCAGCTTCTTAAGCAGCAGCTCAAAGATCAGTACTTCATGCAGAGACATCAGCTGCTGAAAAGGCATGAGAAGGTGAGGCCAGCGAGTGTGCCCTCAGATCTCCCTCCATCAGATGAACATCTAATCCCTCTGGGGAGAGCTGGCATGTTTTATCATTTATGCACCTCACGTGTTCTCAGCTTTGAACAATGTGGGTCAGATCAGTACTTTTCTTGTTCGTGAGACGCGTTTTCCCCAAACGTGAAACAAAGCTTTCAATGAATATGTAGTGTGATTTTCATTTGTAGTCCTACACATATATGCATCTGGGCCAATGTAAATACATAAAAAATAATGATATCTATTGGCCTAATGGTCCTGCATGTAGAAACAGCTTTTGGCCAAGGGGCTGCATGTGTCTGGTTTTAATCAAACAAATGGAGGTGGGGGTCAGGAGGACAAAGAGGCTTTGTTCAGGCCAGCTGAACAGTTTTTGTTCAAATCACTGGCAGATTAAAGGTACAATTTGGTTTCCTTGAGAAGGGCTAACCAGTCCAACCAAGAGGGTGGAGCTAGACAGCGCTAAATTGTGTAAATAATCCTAGCAAATCTGTAGCAGTTGGTAATAGTAGGCATTAGAAAATGTGTATGATATGATATATGAGGGCAGCGTGTGGCTCTGGGCTAAGCCTGTGTGCCTGTAATCATGAGGTCACAGGTTCAAACCCAGCCTCAGCATGTCTGCGGCTCCTTGAGC
>JABFDZ020000045.1:6450631-6469546 GCA_019775955.2 Pollimyrus isidori | reverse complement strand
TGCGGGGAAACTGTAGAAAAAATGTGGCTGTTGAACCCTCTCACCGGGAAAAGTGTGGGTGTTAAAACACCCACATCCCCCACGGGTGGAACGCCCCTGGTTCTAGGTGTCTGTCCAGCTAACCAGAAGCTTGATAAAGTTAGTACAAAATGCATTTCTTTTGTTTTAACTTTTTAAGGAAAGTGTAGATGTGTATATTATACCAAGGTATTAGACGTGTCTCTTCCTTTTAAGCATTAGTACCTTTTTTGATACATTTGTTTGATCCCTTTCCACAAATAAGATGAACTGCAAGTTTTTGTGTAACCTCCCACGAATCAGGAGATGGAACAGATGCAGAGGTACAATCAGAGGCTGATTGAGGAAATGAAGAACAGGCAAACACAGGAAAGGGCTAGACTGCCCAAGATTCAGCGCAGTGATGCCAAGACACGCATGGCCATGTTCAAGAAGAGCCTGCGCATTACGTCTGCTGGAGACACCCCTGAGCAGGAGAGGGAGAAGATCAAGCAGGTAACCCGCATGCAGCTGCCTTTATACACACACACACATACATTGTCTACAGCAGGGGTACCTAATGTGTATGTGGGTTTTCACTGCAACTTTTTTATTAGATTTCTAATTAGAGGAGTGATTGGCTGGTGAGTCCTCATACCTGGGTGTGAACAGATGACCTATAAGTTACCCCAAAAACCTGAATACACAGTGGCCATTTACAGATAAGATTGGCCACCCCTAGTCTTTAGCAGTGTTCTATGGTTATTTTTGTATGCAGTGTACCTGCGCATAGTAGGTTGCACAGTTGCCTTATTTGGCTATATTGTAGCCAGAGGTGTGCTGTGAAGTTAAGAGCACAGATCGAATACAAGCTGAGTGGTCTGGCACATTTCATTTTCTGTTATCATAATCTGAAAAATGTTTTACAGTGGCAGTAAGTATGCTAATGTGTCTCTTATGAAAAACAAATCATTTCATGTAAAATTCTGTTCAAGTAATGTTTTCAGTACTTAAAAGTTAACATCTAAACACAATACAAACTGATCATATAATCTATCTGAATTGGACAGCTGAGTTCTGTAATAACAGCTAGTCGTACAGTGACATTAAATTCAGCTTTGCCAAAAACCAGCTTGAATTAAAAGGTTGTGGATTTTTAAAGCTTTCATAGTAGGGCTGCAACAACTAATTGATTAAATCAATTGAAATAGACTATTAAAATAGTTGGAAACTAATTTAATAATTGATTAATTTGGTCTACGTCTTTATACACACAAGTACAGTGACTACCCCATAATTTGGGAGCAGTAAGCTAACCAAAGCACCATTAAGCTGGATGCCAACCGGCATAAGAAAAAAGTAGATGCCGTGCCTTGAGTAGCTTACATGATGAATTCTGGAAAAACGTTTAAAAAATGGCGGAGGCGGACACAGCAGAGTCTTGTTTTAATTCTGCCAGAAACTGTAGTATTTGACAATAATTAGCTGAAATTAGGTCAGAGAGACACTGATGTATTATGTTACGTTGTGGATTTTTGGATTATTTTATGCAATTATTCAGATTAACACAAATCCCTCATTCAGTGGTGTAGTGGAGGGTAAATGCACATAAACGCTGTTTATGCACCTTGTAAATTTCAAAAGTGTTTATGTACCTTTTTTGAGATCACTAATGTTAAGGATACAAAGAGTTACACACCGTTTTTACTGCTGTGCATACAGTTTACCCACCTTAAAATTCTTGTTACAACTACACCATGCTTCATTTCTTCATGATAGAAATGTATAGTAATATCAAATGTTAAAGTACTCAAGACCAATTTTCAGTCACTAAAGTCTGTGGTGTTTCACGAGAGCGCGAGTCGGCACATTTTTAGCGTAAAATGCGAAAAAGGCCTTTTCTGTGCAATAAATGTTTAATTTGTATGTCTATAATAAAGGGAGACACACTCCCTTGCGTGCTCTCTCCCCGGCACATATGTGTATCAAAATTAAATAACGTTAGAGTATTTTTAAATAAAATTAATAATTAATAACCAATTAATTGAAAAATAAATGACAGATTAATCGATTATCAAAATAATAATTAGTTGCAGCCCTATTTCATAGTCCTACACACATTTCGGATTCAGCCGTGTTATTGTTCAATTTGTAATTTAGTTTTAACTCCGATTTACTATGGATGATTTAGCTTGAGACAGATAAAAACGTAAAGATTATGAATGATGGGAAATAATGGGGACATTGTCACCGCCTATCAACACTGGCTGCTCAGTTAGGAGGCCTGGTACCAGATCAGTGTTAGCTGACCAGTCAGGTCCCGCTTAAGTCGCATTGTGTTGGTCCTTTGTGTGCGTGGAGCAGTTTGCCGCCCAGGAGGATAAACGCCAGAAGAGTGAGAGGCTCCATCAGCACCAGAAACATGAGAACCAGATGAGAGACCTGCAGCTGCAGTGTGACGCCAACGTGCGGGAGCTGCAGCAGCTTCAGGTGCGTCTGGCGGCTCATGCGGCCCATCTGGCATTTAGCTTACTCACAGTATCCACAAGCATCGAGCCAAAGCTTTTAAAACATGGTCTGGATCACCCCGCATGGCCATGCTAGCATATGCATTTCCTAGTTTATATGTAAATACTACTACAATAAGTGCACCTTGAAATGAAATGGGCACGTCATAACTACTAGGCAGGCCATACATTGCCGCAATGCGTGTCGCTATAAGATACTTGATGCCTTTCAGAATGAGAAATGTCATCTTCTGATTGAGCACGAGACCCAAAAGCTGAAGGAACTTGATGAAGAACACAGCCAGGAGCTGAAGGAGTGGAGAGAGAAACTCCGGCCCAGGAAGAAGGCAAGTGGTCATGCTGTTGTCAGTGATGGAGTTTAGGGTGGATGTGAGTTGTCCATGTTAAATGCTTTACATAAATGGTCTTACCCAGATCCTCATTGTATTCCCAGGCTCTTGAGGAGGAATTTGCCCGGAGGGTACAGGAACAAGAGGTGTTCTTCAAGATGAGCGGGGAGTCCGAATGCCTTAACCCAACAACCCAAAGCCGAATTTCTAAGTTCTACCCCATCCCAAGCGTGCACTCTACTGGATTCTAAGCCTTTTTGTTTCTTTGCCCCTCACTAGCCTGACATGAGTTTGCGGAATCATCCTCCTCTGCTCTACTAACGCCAATCAGTGTAAATTCTACAACACTTTAAATGCTTATCGCTCCTTACAGATGCTGGAACTAGATTAAACGGTCCAAAGACACCAAATATAGTTTACGAAGTATGGAATTGAATATTTTATTTTCCCTTTAAGAATCAACCCTTTATTTAGCTGCTAGCTTTAATTTTGCAAGAAAAGTCCACATTGATGTTAACAGAGTTTTTAATCATCTGTCAGATATTTTCAGAAAAATATTCAGTTAACATTTTTAGTTTAAAATTTTCCAGTATAGCACAGGCTTTTTCCTGTTTTTCATGTGATTTAAGAAAACATGGTGCCTAAATTAATATTTTGGCCTTTCTTGTTCTGAGATTTGTTTTTTTGCACTAAAAAGCTACAGATCTATATAATTCTGCACAATTCAAGTTAAAACTTGCCGCAGAAACCTAGAAAACAAATCTTTCTAATATAAGAATACAAACTTTTGATGTGATTGATGTGGCGGTTGCTTGAATTAGACTGTAAAATATTTTACAGTGAGACACAATGCACTTTGAAAGGCATGTCTTTAATGTGCAACTGAAATATTTCACTACATCAATGGATAAAGGTAAAGCGAGACTGAAATAGTGCTATTTGCATGACTGGATATGTACCTTTAGTTACCTTAATTGGGTATTTGTTTGTCGTTGGTATATCTTTTGAAGTTGCACATAATGGTTTCTTAAATGTGTGCGTGCGTGCGTGCGCACGCTCGTGTGTGCGTTCATACATTCGTGCATGTGTGTGTGTTTTTTTTATGAACGAAAGCAGCAAGGCCATTTTCTATTATCTTTAGCTAAAAGTCCCAACTGAATGACTTTGTCATAGTTAATGAGAAACCTTTTTTTCCCCGTTATGTATTATATCGATCTTCAGAGAATGAGTTGCAAAGGCAAGCGGTTTATTGCATATATTTTAGTAACGTATAGTAAGACATGGTTCAATGGTGTAGCTGAAGTGAGAATGAGATGAGAGATTATTTTTGATGTGGTCAAAACTGGGACGGCTGCCCAACATGTTTTTCAGAATTGTTTCGGGCCACCGATATGTATCATTAAGATACTCTTCCCCCAGTTCTCTTTTGCTATGGTAAAACAAAATGAAAGTTACTGAAATAATGCAGAGTTATTTACTTGCTATTTTACTATAATTAGGGGATAGCCTTAATTTTTTTTCATTCAAAGATGTATAGAAGTCCCTCAAGTGTAAATGTCAATACATCAATGAATCTATAAAGTGATTTTAAGATTTAATTTGAATAGATGTCCGTATTATTTACATTTTCCATGGACCATAGAGAGTCCATTTTATTTAGATGTTTGAGATGCATTGAATGCTGGATACATTGTTTTAGTTTTTTCTTTATGGCTATGCATTATTACAAGTGATAATCTGAGTGATAATCTCCATTGCTGTTCCAATATGTAGACGGTAATTATTTTTAGTTTTTACAAATTAACTTCTGAAGTGATCCTGTAGACTATAATATCAAGGGTTCATTGAAGTATTGTTATAGATGACAATAATTCCATATTTAGTTTTTCTTGTGAAAACGTACACGATTTCTGGCAGTAACAATGTTAGTGCATGTTTTGTTTTTGTCTGTAAAAGTTGTTCCCAGTCATATTCCTGGAGACTTGATGGATATTCTGGATCTATTTGCTGCATTTTTTTAACTTTATATTTAGCTGTTACTTGAATTTCGCTTTATGTTCAGCATCTTTTTTCTAAGATTTGTTTGTACTGAATAAAAGAGTATAAAAGTTGTTTTTTTTTTGTTTGTTTTTGCACTTAGACATAGTTTACATATTTTTCAACATTTCATTGATTTAATCTCATTAAATGAGTTAGGATCTGTTAAATATTAAATCCTTTTTATGTTGAACGCTGATAAACTGATTTACAATAAACAATGTAGAAAGCTGATCGAATTAGGTTTGGTATCTATACTCTATCCATCAATGTGCAAAGGGTGGACAAAATACAGAAAACAGAAGTGCCTAACAATATATTAAGAGAGGAATTAAGAAGCAAGATCACCCTTGGCCAACAGCATCAATCATTCTTAATTCTGTCAAGCTGAAGTTCTGTACTGTGTAGTAGAAATAAAAGCCCCCCGTGGTTCCTTTTGGTCTGAAGGGAGTGAAAACCCATTTCACATTTTGCACTCAAGTTACATGTTTTGATTTGGGTCTAGAAAGGTGTTTGACTTTATCCTAATGTTCATCAGATCGCCTTTAATTTGTTGAGCAGAGGGTACTGAGGCCATGTCATCTTGGAAAATGGGAACGTCGTGAGGGAATCTGAAGCTGATGAAGCACAGTTGTACCTGAGTCTGAGTCACCTAGCTGCTGAGTATTTCCTGTTGTGATTTCTGAGGCTGTATTTTTGTGGTACCCTGTGAGCTTTGACTTGCTACCAGTCTTCTTGCCGATAGTCTGTCCATGTTCAATAGATCCTGCCATCTCGAGATTTTCCCCATGTTTAATTTTTTTTAAATGGTCTGTTCAGGATTTTGAGATTGACGTACTTAGTGAATTCCCTGGAATTTAGTTAGTGGCCAGTTATTGCTATGAAAAGTCACAAAGTCCTAAATGTGAAATGTATCTAGCTGATACAATCTGCTAATTAGCATTATAGCTAATATGATTCACATTTAAAGTTTTATTTTTCATATGTTGATATTTAAGTCAGTCTTTTTTGCTATTATTTTGTCTGTCCCTTGTATGCTGTAACTGTCAGAATTAAATAAAATGGAACAAAAACCATTGAAGGGTATTATGAATCCTAAGGCTTGCGACTATGAAATAAATCAATCTGCTTCCGTCACAGGCAGACAGGTCTTTGCTTTTCTGCTTTATTGGCAGTGCTCCCAGTGCATAGAGGACGTCCCAGTCACATTATTACAACAGCTAAAATTCACAGTGAAATAGAAATGGGCTGTTAAGAAATGAATGTATGGCAACCTTTGATAATTAATGGTTATTTGAACGGTTTTGCAAATTTACAAGGATGTCAAGGAACATTGATGTAGAGCAGGCCATTTACACTGAAACTGTGCTGCAAATAAAGTGACTATACATGCAATGTTTTGTGTTTTATAACATTGGCTGAAACTGTCTGTTGCCGACAAGGAGAGTCTGTTGACAAGCCCCATTCACCTGTAGTGTCTCTCGCCAGACCTGATATTCGGACCTTGTTTCCAGCTCGGATGTTATCCTCCCAGCACCCAGCATCTGTCTCATTTCCCCCTGTTTGCTTCTAATTTTCCTGTAACATTCATAGCCATCTTCTACCCACCAATCTGTGTCACATGGGTCTGTTTTCCATCCCCACTAAAGCAAATCTTAAAAGGTAAAAAATACTTTGTAAGACATAACATTCCCCCAAAGCTAAACAAGACATTTGGATGTTTAATATTCTTTTTCCCAAAAAGGATGACATTTTTCTCTTTCGTTCTCTTATTTTATAATGTTTCTGGTAGTGCTTACTGAAGAATAACTGTCAAAGTACATATTTAAACTCCTGTTCCCAATTAAAAACAACTCTTGGAATCATACAGTAAATTTTTCTCTGAAAACAAAGCAATAATTCAGTTATCTTCCCTTGTACACATAAACAAAATACGAAAAATACTGTAACAGCAAAAAATATAATTCATCAGAAATACACCAAACATTTTCACCTGTTCCTTAATGTTTAACAACATAGCATTAACAGGAAGCAGTATGTTTGGTGAACAAGAAATAAACAACTTTATAACATTACCGAATTATAGGCCTGAACAGTATACCAAAAAACTATTCACTTTGCTTGTCCAATTCATGCAAATATCACCAGCCATATTGTTAAATGCTGAAAAGAATTATGACACTTTTTTCTATACATATGTGTTCAAGTCTGTAAGAAATTACTAAAAAAATGTTGTGAAAATCACATGTACCCATGCCTGGATGCTACTGGCACGAACTACATGAAAAAGCATGTTACATCTACCCATAACTACAGCTGAAGATGTTTAAAAACAAAATCTTCCATGCATACAAGCTTCCCAGTAGTGAGGAACTATATATGACTTTCAGTGGCAAATATGCTGTGTGGTTTGCCAAGCACAAAGAATTACAAGTTTCAAGTTTACCCAATATAGTTCCAAAAATAAAAGAAAATGACTTTCCCAGATGCTGACCTACACAGCAATGCTTCTCTTCTTCAAACGGGTAATGATTTGTCCTCCTGGAAAGACAAAAAGGAAAAAAAGAATCATCATTTGTTGGGTCAGATGCTGAAATCTCTTATTAGACAGATTTATTACAATCGGAACTGGATTTCACTGTTTATTATTTAGTTTTTAGCTTGAAATCTTTGCAAGTTAAGCCTTTTCAGTTTTGTACAGTGCTTTATGACTGCAAGGCGATTAAGAGAAGTTTACTTACATACATTGCAGATAAACAGTGGATCCCATTGTAATGTTGACTTAATAATCCAATCAATTTTGCATTGTCTATACTGTTATTAAGACATTTTAAGGCCTGAAATTAATGTAAAATTCACTTTTAAGAACCCGTGGAGACCCTGATGAATGCGCCAATATAAGCATTTATTTTACCTTTAACTGAAGTTACATTGATCCAGTGTCTGATGCAGACATTTTTTGTGACCATGCAATTTTGTTCTCAATGAAGGACATCGGTACCTTTTTCTCCTTTCTCTCCTTTGGGTCCGTCTTGTCCTGGCACTCCCATGATGCCTTGCTGTCCCTTTTGACCTAATATCAAAGAAAATTCAAGGAATATTCTGCAATCACACCTTTGCTTAATTTTGTTGTTTAGTCCAATGTTTCCCAAACTACTTCTCAGGAACTTGAGAGTCCACATTTTTGCTCCCTCCCAACCACCAACACAGGTATTCAGTGTTCTAGATTGGCTGGGAGCTAGGAGTGAACCAAAATATGGGCTGTCTGGGGTCGTTGAGGATTGGATTGGGAAACCTAGGTTTAGTATATGCATTATTTTTTTCATAGTTTACTCCCGCTTATCTGTAAGAAAGAGATGAAAAGTGTTAAAAATCTCTTTTTATTGAATGGCAAAAAGGGTATTTATAGCCTGACTTTTTGTGTTACCAGGCACGCATTACCAAAATAATAAAAACGAGCTGGACAGGGAACTATTTTATGCAAAGATGGGCTTATTTTACCTTTGTCCCCTTTTGGACCAATGTATCCCATCTCTCCCTTTTGCCCTGGGGGGCCTGGAGGGCCAGTGATGTCACCATGTGCTGAAAGATGTGTAAGTTAGAATCCCACATGACACATTAAAGGAGTTACAATACTCTGACCGACAATGTGGCTTTGTGTCCACTATAATCATTTAGATGTGTCTGACCGTTTAGCGTCATATTTCCTCACTTCTAATGAAGTCTATGAGTTCGGTCATGTTGCCATGGGAGCCAATGACTGGGCTGTATCCGGGAGCTCCAGGAGGTCCTGGTGGCCCTTGGATGCCCTGGAATTCTGCTCCTTCAGCATCACGAAGAATTTCCCCTAACAGACCCTGATCTAGTTATACGCACAATATTATGTCAGACAAAAAATCCATAACATTATTAAAAGAAAAAATATATATAAAAGTAATTACAAATCTGAAATTCCATATTATACTCTTACGGAAAAGTGTTAAGCTTCTCTGCCACCATCTCAGGCATATGAGCAATACAGTACAACATTACTAGAAGTTTCTCTTGAAAAAGAATTAAGTGAAAAACAGAGATAAAAGATTGTTGGCATAGTGTAACATTCACATAACTGAGAACCCTCCATTTAAATTACTCGGAGCAGCTGTATATGCATATTGTTAGGGTGACTCGGTAATCCATGTCAAGAGAAGACACTTTGAGCTACTTCAGATAGCTCACTTTACTTTTAAACTGAAAGGCTCCTGTGTTTGGCTATATAGTTCAGTTCAGTTTGTTTCCTTGATTGAAAGACTCATACAATGTTTCACACTAACATTAGTGACACATGCATGATTATATAACCAATCAGCACACAGCAAAAAAAGTGCTCAAGTGAAATCCAGGTCCTTTTAATCAAAATGGTAGTTTACAAACCCTGTCCTAACTCCAAGTGTCCTCCCGTTCATGGATTATTTGGTCACTCTAATATAGTTCATTTACAGAAACAATTCCTTGGGGGAAAACTGATTTTCAGCATTATGGGGCAACTTTGAAAGTCTGCCCTAAATATGGAGTCAGCTATACATAAAACATACTCTTGATATAATCAGCGACTTTCATAGCCACATTCCCATAGTCCTCTGCATCAGGCCATTGATGATGATGCCTGTCCACAGCATCACCTTTCTCTCCTTTCATTCCTTCAGGCCCTGGGGGCCCGGGTGGCCCCATGCCATATCTGGGCAGACCGTCAGCTATAAGAGAAGATCAGAAGAAGGCCTGCAACTCCCATCAAAGGCAAATCATTTGATGATATGTTTTAACCTAATTTAACAAATGTACTTACTGTAAATGATTAATGTTTAGCTCTTAACCGTATTCTCTGCTACTGATGACAACATGACTCTGCTAGCGCCTGGTCTTATGGAACTGAAATTGTCTGATCAGGCAATCGACGTGGAGACCTACACTCACCCATATAATCCTGACGTTCTGCCTGTATTCTATCTTGGAGTGTGTTCTTCACGTATGATACCAGACCTCTTGTCAATCCAGGGGGGCCTTGAGGACCAGGGGGGCCAGGAGGGCCAGGGGAGCCAGGAGGGCCATTGACGCCTGTACCTGGATAAAGTAAACAGAGGCACATCTTACTGTAAATCTCTGCATATCTCTAGTATAACTACTGTATATCTCTGTGATATGATACCATAGTATAAAACAAACCGTCATGGATTTTTTTGTTAGAAAGCAGATAAAGCCGTAACAACATCTAGAAAAATCACCTTGCATGTGCTACAACTTTACCATAAGGCTCCCTTTCGTCACTTATAAATGCAAGTAATTCATTCATTTACAAAAGTTATAATCATTAATCGTCTATTATTGATTTACAAAGTGTTACAACATAATTAATAGCCTGATTATAAACCATTCATAAACCCGTTATAAGGGTATTCTTATAGTGAAGTGCTACCCATTATTGTTAGGGAACAGAAGCTCACTCTGCAGGTAGTCCCTTATATCTTCCAGGCTATAGCCTGGACCAGAAAAGGAGGCCGGTCCTGGAGATCCTGCTGGTCCTGTTGGGCCAGCAAAGCCTCGTGGCCCAGGTGGCCCCGGTGGCCCCGGTGGTCCAGAAATACCTCGATATTCTGAGTCTTCAGGGGGGGAGAACACACCATGACTGCACTGTGGGATGAAGCTCTCAGCTAGGGGGCAGCTCAGGAACAGTAAAAGTGATGACTATAAATGAAATGTCCTTCTATCCATATCCATCCATCCATCAGATGGTCCACTTTCTACACTAGCTTGTCCTATGCAGGGTTACAGGGGTTCGGAATCTATCCCAGATGCTACTAGCACAAGGCAGCAAAGAACCCAGGACTTGAATTAAATGTATAATTATTAATCCGTTTATGAATAAATCAAACCACGAGGAAAGCAAACAGCAAGTTCAAAAATACAAAGACTGCACAAATAAATGTGACGATTATGTCATGAAACATGTGTGACTTTTTTGACCAACCATGACCATATACTGGAGATGGCTGAATAGATGGATATTTGAAAGTTATTTTAAACTTTTATGATATATGCAGAAAAATATGTCAGCATATCGACTCCATTTTACTTAATTTCTTGTTTAGCCTGAGACCTTAACTTGGCATCTATACAGACGATAATTCTTGAGGAGGGGCCACCTACTTTGAAGCAGAGAGGAAATGACATCATAATTTGTGCCAGGTGATCCTGGGGGTCCTGGAGGTCCAGGGGGTCCAGGTACATTAACTAATCCATTTTCTAACAGGAAGTAAGGAAACAGAGATCAGTCCTATTATAACCGTCTCATGTGGTCCTTCCTTAGCAATGAAATGACTCTTATTTCTTCTTAACTTGATCTGAGGTAGAATATCAAAAGTTTCTAGTATCTCATAGATCATTAGTACTTGGTAGAAGTATAGAGCAGTCCATCCAGATGATGGCAAGACGCTCAAGAAAACATTTCAATACACATGTGACAAACCATAAATATGTACAGAATTTCAACATAAAAGTTAATTGATTGTTGATTTTTATTCCCTAAAAAATAACAATATCTTGATAATTTGTAACAAATTGCTACTCTTTAGTTTTTATCACATTTCTTGGTTAATATGTGAACAAAACAGGGGATTAAAAACAGCTGTACCAAGTGCCTGTATATGAATACAGCCCTTACCATTCATGAGGTTAAGGACACGCCCAGCTACCTCGCGGGGGTTAAAAGAACCAAAGCCTGGTGGTCCTGGGGGGCCAGGGGGGCCCATTAGGTATTGCCTCACATCATCCCCTAAAAGCCATGAAAGAAAGCAGCTTTGCGGGTTTCTCCGTTTGACATGTGTCTCCATGCTAATCATGACTTCTTGACGTTTGCCAACATTAAGCAGGCACAGTTTTTCTTGGTTTTCCATAGACATTAAAAACATCCTTGACAAGCATTGCTGGTATATATTTTAAACAAGACATAATTATTATCTGTTGATTTTAGCTTTATCTGAAAATAGAGCTCTTAGGCGGTATTTCCCAATTTGGTCCTCAGGGACTTATAGACTGTCTGCTAGGGAGCTCAGGAGATAAGAACCTCAGAGGGAGCAGAAACATGTGGTTCCCAGGGAGTGGATTAGGAAATACTGCTTTAAAGTCAGTGATCATTACTGCATTAATACTGGACTATACAACCTTAGTACTCACTCTGAAGCAGAGACAGGACATCATCCATTGATACTGTACCAGGGGGTCCAGGTGGACCTGGGAGGCCACTGCCAACTCCACCACCTAAAATACCAGCCAGTCAATGATCAGCTTTCTGCGATGACAGCTATGATGATGATGATTACTCAGACTTGTACTAAATGGAGTTTTTGCAACCCTGATGGAATGAGCCGGACTTACTTTGGACATAAGCAATGACACGAGCAGCTAAGTCATCCACAGACTGTCCATCTAAACCAACTCCAGGTGGTCCTGGTGGCCCCGGGGGGCCTGGGGGTCCTTTCATGTACTCCCTGATGCCATCACCTGCATTGGACAGTTCACACTTTGATGATTACACTGTATCAGTTCATGACAAAAAAACTTATTTATTCTAAACAAGTATTGAAGAATTAGAAGAAATCAAAACACCTTCTAAGACAATATTTTTGTTTTGCTTCATGATACAGATGTCCTACTTCAAAATGCTTACTTCGAAGATAATCTGAGATGTAATCATGGAAATTAGGAACAGCAGACCCATCTCCTGGAGGTCCTGGTGGTCCGGGAGGACCAGGAGGACCAGGTGCTCCTTGGGAGAGTCTTGCAGATCCTAGTTAGGAAACCAAAAGAAATTTTATAGATTTTTGTGTCTCCACGTTATATTCAGCATTTTGAGTGTTTTTAGAATTTCTGGAATCCAAGATCATACCCTGTAAAAAGGATTCAAAAAAGCCTTCCCTTTATTGGTGGAATAATTGTGCACAGCTGTTTTAGATCACTTCCCATTAGTTATTACATACCTTACTTATACATTTTCCCATTTAGTTGTTTTATTAGATCCTACCAAGCAATGACTCATCAGATAAAACAATACTATCTAAGTAATGCAGACACATAACTTCTCTGTCCCTGAGAAAACAAGTGATTCAAGGGACAGCACCTCTTGTGGAACCTGGAATCCCAGGAGCACCTGGCACCCCAGCATCTCCTAGAAACAAACAAAATAATCAACTTCAGACAAACAAAAATCTGTTCATGGAAAACACCAAGCTCCCTATTAGAATCCTCTAGAGCAATAACCGGTCTTCCTTAGGAAGCATCACCTCTGGGGCCCTCTGGACCTGGGGGGCCTGGTGGTCCCTGTGGTCCCGGAGGTCCGTCCACTCCTGGGATTCCTATTTCAAAAACCCCAACAATTAAATATGCAAAATATTATGTATATTCAGTTAGCAGACAAAATTACAGAATTTTATAGTCTGATGACTCTTCTGCATGGTCATATAATGGCCAAGGAATAATATGCTATTTTACAGGAGCAAGTGTTCTGTTTGGTACAAACATTATTCCCTCATGATGCATCAATGCCCTCACGCACACTGCTACACATATTCCTAGACACCAGAGTGACTTTTAATACTTTCCTTGATCCCCCCAATCATCAGGTATACACATACCTGGATTTTATTACTGAATCTATAGTACAGAATGTGAAGCATTTTTCTACTTCCTGTAACTGGAGATTTTCCTTGAATAGCAGTCACATAATATCGTACTACACACAGTACGTGTATGACAACATTCTAAGAAAGATTTACCCTGTTCTGAAGGTCAAAGCCTTCAGAACCTTGTTAGATATCTCATATTAGTTTACCATTGTGTTTCTATTATTTAATCTACTCTGGCAGATTCAGGCGCCCCAGCACTGTATTTGAATATACCCCCCCACCTCGGTAAATTCTGCAGTATTTCAGATTTTTTCAGATTGATAGTGCCTGTCTTAGTGGCCCAAGTGGCTTAGAGGCCCAAGGTGATGATTTGCAAATATTGTAGTATAACAGTACCATGCTATTATACGTTATGCTCTAGTATATAAAACATTTGTGTTGATCTGATCTGAGGTCAGCTTTTCCATTCATGTATCCATTGTCTACAGATACAGGTACATTTCTAACTTACCTCTTCCAGGCTCACCAGGACTCCCTGGTAGGCCTGGTTGTCCTGGTTCCCCTAAAGAATATGCACATGATCAAAAATAAAAATTATAAAAATTATACATGTGACCCAAACCATATGTGTGTCATAGATTTCATCCTTATTCCCTGTAACCTATACCCCGGTAAACCATCAACAGCCATCATTTTATATAGAGCGTTATAAATAATGTAAAATGGTCGTAATTTCACTCTAAAATTATTTATTATACACCACATTCTTACCTTGGTACCCTCTATCTCCTTCGTCACCTACAAAAGTGAAGAGGTTTAAAGTGTTACAAATAGCTAAGAATGACATATTGATCGGTTTAATTTTTAAGGCCGGATTTTAAAGATGAATGTGGAATTCCATAAAATAAGAATTTTCCTGCAGGGGTCTTGTAGAGCCAGCCATTTCAGCAGTAAATTATTTTTTAATTAGGTAGACAATACAGAGGGGGACAGGTCATTGCCTCGAGATATATGTATGAGTCATCACTGTGCAGCATGCGCAGTATGAAAAGGTCAATGTATATTTATGATGAGCATACCTTGTAATCCCTTAGGCCCAGGGGGTCCTGGTGGACCAGGCGGGCCAGCAAAAAATGTTCCTGATAAATAGCATTAACAAATATGGTATTAGTAAAATTGAAGTCTGCCTCCTTCTTTATGTTGCTTTATTCACTGTCAGCTGAATTAAAAAAAAACAATATTCTTGATATATGATTTATTGCATTCTCTTGATAAAAAATGTCTACCGGAGTTGGGGACGAAGCTTCCCGGCTCGCCCTTCTGACCTGGTGGCCCAGGCTGACCAACTCCTGAGAAGGAGTGACGTCGATGTCAGTTAGCCGCACTACACTGAAAGCCCAGGACTATCAACTGTCACAAGGAAAAGAAGATTGGTTTTGAATGAAATGAGCTTACCCGGTTCTCCGGCAGGACCTGGTGGACCCTGCTTAGCTTCTCCTGCACAATAAAACAGCTGTTAGATATTTTACCATGCATTCTGCAAGCACTACTCTGCAATATATAACCCCCACCAGTAATAAATATAAAACTAAAGTACGCACCAACATGAACTACATTCAGTTTGCACGCACTAATATATTAAACTTGTTGCTTCACTTTTGAAGACTTTTGGTAAGCATCTGTGAGTTCCAGACAAATATTTTACCAAACAGTTAAGTAGTAAATCATATACAGTGCTCACAGAAAGTCTTGGGATGTTTTCTTAATTCTGTAAAGATATTGTGAATTTATTGGTTTCAAATCCTTTGACAAGAAATGTTAAACTTATCTGCACATCTCTGCACAGACATTTTCTTTTTGTCATATATTTTTTGACTGGCTCATTCAGTTCCTTTCTTGCTATTTCAATATTAATTGCAGCTGTAGTCATTTGCTCCCAAAGAGATCATAAACACAAATATTTGGTGTTTTACGTTATTGTGAAAGTGTTGCTCGTTGAAAATCACCCAACGGGACTGATTGTCAATGAACTTCTTAGCTTTTTTAGAACTACATTTTTTTACTGCTTTAAATTAATGTTTTACTTAAAACTACTGGTTATTATTATATATATATGAACTAAGTATTTTGTTATGAAATAAATCTGCACAATTTTTATTGAACTAAGCAAGTGCTCAAGAATTTCTGTGAGCACTGTAAATACTTATAGAGTCCACGGTATTGTTGGCACAATCTCATTTCTTCACCTATATGACCAATGTTAGTACCTTGGGGTCCAGCTGGTCCTGGGGGTCCTGGGGGGCCTGGTGGTCCTGGAACTGTGGAATGCAATAAACATATAACAGTTTTCTGTGAAACTCCACATATACTCTGAATAAATTATGCACTCAAGGCAACGGGTGCTGCAATAACATCCATTTCAGACAAGGCAGCATGATCAGACCTCAGCAAGCAGAAAATGTGTCATTAAATTAAAAAAAACATGCCAAAGGGGACCACTGCTTATGATTTTGAGCTCCGTTAAAAGCAGATAATTTTGGGCCCCCAACCCAGACCAAACCGATAATGTTCCGATTTTTTTAGGGCCCCTGTCACTCAGGGGGGCCTGGAATCATCTTAAATTTTCCTCCCTTTTTCAGCATTTCTACATATTAATACTAAGTTGTCTGAGCTTTAATATAAAATTCTACAAAATTTAGGGTCATACTGTATTACTGCGTTCTGTATCTACCGTGCATTTGGGCATATGCTAGATAAATAAATTAAATTAAATGGACTGAGGAGGATGACCACTTACGCAGAGTGTAGGAAGGGTTGATTGATTCCACAGTTTTCACGGTGATACCAGGCTCTCCTTGGTCGCCTTTATCTCCTTTAGGACCTGCATAGTATGATGCCTCAATACAAGGTTTTCTAGTACTAGCAAAAACACTGCCATTAAATTCTCAGATAGTTTCAATTTCACTTTTAAAATCGAATTACTTTATTTTTAATTAATTCATTTTAATTCTCATAAAAAGCACCAATCTGTACATTTGAAGGTAAAATAATGTGTGCTTTTGACTGGGGCTGTATACTCAAAGGGTCTACCAACTGTACTCTAGCTATAACTAAACATACCATTTAGTCTAATTTGAAGTACAGAAATGGACTCTGGGGAACATTTTTGTACCACTGGGGGTACATTAATGCACCTTGGGGAACAAAAGTGTACCAGGGCTGCGCCTATTTTCTGCCAGTGCAGTGTCACTGCTGCTCAGTGTCTGAGGAATTGAGACTTACCCCGGTCACCTGGGGAACCAGCAGGACCAATGGGACCTGCAAGTAGCCAACATCACAGGAATTACTACTTAATAACAAAAGCAAATACTGACTGTTCTGGATGGTTGATCTCCTGATTTAACCAGCTGCTTTGGGCCAACCTGACAATCCTGGGGGTCCGGCTGGGCCAGTGGGGCCTGGGCTTCCTGGGGGTCCGGGGATGACAACAGGGTTGGAGCCAGCTATGAAAAGAGGACAAGTTCCCCTTCATTTTCAAGATGCTGAACGTTTCAGGATCCATCCTTACAGATGTAATGAAAAACAACACTGGAGCAACTGCGTAAACTATACATTGTACTTGAGTGCAACTTCACCTGAACACCTATCATGCTATGAAAAAAAAAACAAAGTACCTTTGGAGTGCAATGAATGCATTTACATATTTCCTAAAGATTACAAATACGTTGTCAATTTTTGTATCACCTTTCAACGTCTGGGAATGGAGTGATCTACAAAAGTATTCAGACATTTTCACAACTGTCACATTCTGTTTCTGGCAATATTTGCACTTGAAGAGGTCAGATATAAATAAGTAAATCTAGTTAAGTCCAGACTGGAACTGTACTGAGAAGTGGAAAAAAATCATAAAATCTACATTCTGTAAGTAATTTCCAAGGAACATGAGAAGAGCTTGAGAAGATCTATTAAGGAGAGTAAACAAAATTGCATCAAACCCATACAGAATAAGCACAAAGGTTTGAAAACTTCTGATGAGAATGACAATATAATTACTTTACCTGCATTAATGACTCTTCCAGGTTCACCTGGTTCACCTAAAAGAGATTAACATCACATGGCTTGTTAATTTTTAGCAGTTTTTGACATCCTATTCAATAAAATGATGCTTCTGGCAACAAATTGATAGAAAAATTCATGCTCTGTTTGTGACTGAACTATTTAGAGTAGTACATCATACATTTAGAGTACACTACACTATTTAGAGTAGTACATCATACAAGGAAACCCAGTATCCATTTTCTGATACTACTTATCGTATTCAGGGTTATGGGGGGGGGGGGGGTCAGGAGCCTACAGGTGCAAGGCAGGAAACAACCCCCCCACAATTTAGTAACTCCAATTAGCTGGGAGAGAGACTGGAGTGTCTGGTGGGAGCCCTATAGTGACACAGGGAGAACATGAAAAGTCCACATGCATGGAACCCTGGTGGGGACTTGAACCCAAATCCCACAGCTGTGAGGTAACAGAAGTAACCACTGCACCACTGTGTTGCCCTCACTATAACAGTTTCCAGCAGCTATTGATATCCATCCATCCATCCATCCATTTTCCAAACCGCTTATCCTGACTGGGTCGCGGGGGGTCCGGAGCCTATCCCGGAAGCAACGGGCACGAGGCAGGGAACAACCCTGGATGGGGGGCCAGCCCATCGCAGGGCACACTCATACACGCACACCTATGGCAACCCAAATCAGTCTCAGCATCTTTTTGGACGGTGGGGGGAAACCGGAGTACTCGGAGGAAACCCCACGACAACACAGGGAGAACATGCAAACTCCACATACAGGAAGCCCAGGCGGAGACTTGAACCCAGGTCCCAGAGGCGTGAGGCAACAATGCTAACCACTGCACCACCATGCCACCCATCTAGTGATATATTATATAAAACAAAAACACTTTTTAACCTTTAGCTCCGGGGAATCCAGGATTTCCTTGTATCCCTATAACATGAAAATATAATCATCAGCATGCATTTTCATACCAGAGATACACATATTTGGAAAGTATCTGTTTAAATTTATCTAAATTAAATTTTAATTTATAACTATTAATTTGCAAGGTTGTTTTTACATACCTGGTGGTCCCTGAACCCCAGGAGTGCCTATAAACACAATTTAAAATTGAGATCTAATGCAATTAGTCAATAAAAACAGTTGTTCTAAATTACAACTGAAAATTTTATTTAAGTTTTGAAAGCCATCCCAAGATGGTAGACTAGGTATGTAGATAGAGAAGAAGGCATAGAGGGGCTGAATCTTTACTAGGGGAAGCTGATGGCAAACTATTCATGACTTAAGCTAATAAATA
>JABFDZ020000045.1:6417845-6440696 GCA_019775955.2 Pollimyrus isidori | reverse complement strand
GTGGCTCATCAGAAGCCGGTAGGATAGAAAACCTACTGGACGGTAGCTCTCCAGGACCGGAGTTGGACACCCCTGCCATACAGAGTACTCAGAGGTACTCTGAGGCAACTGGTTGGTTGAATATAAATTCTGGTCTGCATTTTTACTTTCTGGACCTGAAATTGCCACCTCATCCTGTATTGCACTGCTGTATGTCCTGCAATGTTCTGCGGTTTGTCTGTTATTGTCATGCTGTTTGTCCTGTATTGAGCTGCTATTGTCTTGTATAGTGCTGCT
Organism: Pollimyrus isidori; assembly: GCA_019775955.2. Taxonomy (NCBI): domain Eukaryota; kingdom Metazoa; phylum Chordata; class Actinopteri; order Osteoglossiformes; family Mormyridae; genus Pollimyrus; species Pollimyrus isidori. Next base: position 6,440,420 of record JABFDZ020000045.1, on the reverse strand, counting down.
GTTTGTCCTATTGTCCCCCATGCACCTGTCCCCCCCGCAACTGTGGCATGTGAGTTTTATTGTGTTCCTCCAAATACACCCCATAATAAAACTGGAAAACCTTATGTTGCACCCATAACCCTCTCAGGCTACATCTGGAAGGTCACTAAATAGGTATAAAAGTTAAAACTATAAAAGCTGTATAAAAGTTAGTGAGCAGAGTCAGAAAATTGCAGCTAACTAGCTGGTTAGCAGAACATGCTACTTCAGCATCTCCTAAAAAGCAGCGCTTTTATCTGATGTTTAGTGACTGTTTGTGGCCAACAGGGGGCCATGGGGGCCCCATGCAAATACTTGGTGTGAATGGTGGTAAACAGTGCCGACCAACCTCCCACTGGGACATGTGTGTTTTCTGCAGTTGATGTTTCTCATCGTGCCCATACCTGATCGTGGGTCCACAGAGGCTTTCTTTGGGATGGGGAGGGTGTTGGAGGGGGACCGGGGAGGACTACTACTGCTGGACCGGCTGCCTTTCAGCAACCTCTTCACGTCGTCCAGCTCTGTCCCTGAAACACAGGCTCAGCATCATTGACAAGCCCCCTGCAGTTTTTATTTTTATTTTTAGTCACACTCAGACAACACAAGTGTTTTCTCACTTGGACTGAACATGATATGGGTAATTTACGTAACCTTTACGTAACTGTACGTAACTTTTATGTAACTTTACGTAACTTTAACTTGCGTAACATTTAATTATACATGGCTGCTTCAGTATCTAAAATGGGTGCTTCTTCACCTGTATATATCTCACCACTTATTACTGCACTGGTCTCCGTTAGAATGGTGCAAACATGTTTTGTCCCATACACCTTGCAAACAGCCCAGCAATACTACATAAACGGTACCTTCGATTAATAACTTACATCTGGTGGAGGGAGAGGCGCTCTGCAGTCTCGCTCTGATTTCACTCTCTGGGGGGTGGGTGATGACAGAGGAAAAAAAACACATTGCAGCACCCTTGCTGAAGCATTCAGTCTTATAGCCCAGTCTACATTACATCAATTGTTTGGATATGATTTTATTTAAAACACCTTACAAGAGCTTGCATTCCAATATGATGTGATTTTAACAAAGGCCAGGTTTTATCAGATTATTTATGAGACGTATCGTGGATAGACACGATTTTCCATAACAACGGTGAATAGCTACCTCTACTATGGCTCCTCCCTCTTGTGGCTGCACTAGCAGAAGCTAAAATAGAGAATTGCAAATTGGTATCACATTAAAACAAAAACAAAACTTTGTCCCAATTTGCTGCTATAAATAGGGATTCACGTAACTGGTATGCAAGTACAAATTCGACAGATAAAGCAATACACACAGCAATTTCTTTTTGTAAAACCACAAATGCTCATAAATTATGTCAAGAAATTCCCACAAATTTTAACCTCTGCACAGCTAATGCATATCTCATTTGCAGTATAAAGCTTAAAATGCACAGTAACTCCTCGACATAACAGTGCAAATGCACATAAAATAACTATGCAATTGTACTGATAAGATATCGCCTCACACATCATTCATATGGCAAATGGATAGTTGTGTACCAGTTATGTCCATCAAACAAACACATTCATTACAAACAAAATCATGATCATTCACAAAGAGTGAAACAATAAAACTAATCAACCTCCCAGAGGCTATTTCAGTCAATGCATACTTATAAAAAATAATGAAGAAATATTAATCTGCCTTCATCAGCACATGTTCATTATTATCAAAATCAATGTATATCACATGTTATAACTCACCATACTCTTTCCTTGTATATTCTGGTGAGGAATTTTCACTTGAACTTCCTACACATGCAAATGAAAAAAGACTTTCTGAATATCTACGTGTAAAAAAACATATCTGCTGGTACGTGTCAGTACCGTTAGAAAACTTCCTCAGACATCCATTCTGCTGACCATGAAGAGTGCTAGTGCTACTGGTTTTAATCCCAACAGTTAATAAACACACATTTACTGAACTTTAAGATAGTAATTATATTGCAAATTTAACTCGACACTATAGTTAAGGGCTCCTTGTAAATTGTTCACTCATAATAAAAATACCGTAAAATCAAAGAATAGCTATAATAACATTAACTTTTACAAAAAACAAAATTTTGGCTTTTCAGTGAATAATACCAAAACTTAGTTAATCAATACTTACACACTTTTTCTTAAAAAAAAAAACATACAAAATGGGTTCATCATTTATTATCTTAAATGTTCATTAAGAAATGGAATAATGAAACCATGAATTTGAATAATTTCATCAATAAAGGCACATTCACATTTTCAAAAAACAAAAATAAAAGAACAGACTCTTCAGTGTATATTTAATTCTTCTGCATATGTGTACTTGTGATTTAAATAATCTGATTTAATTACAGGTGACCAATTAGCATAAGATGATCATTTGCTTACCAAGCCACATGTGAAAAGTTTGGCACCCCTGTCTTACAACAGTGTTTCCCAGCCTGGTTCTCAGGGACCCCAAGACAGCCCAGGTCTTTGCTCCCTCCCAGCTCCCTGCCAGACAGACTACATTTTTGCTCCCTCCAAATTCCCTAAACCAAAAAAGTGGACTATCTGAGGATCTGCAAGGACTGATCATGGAAATTTTCTACCATGACTCCGCCTCAGTCTTACATACTGTACTGTAGGTGCCAAGGGCAACCTCAGCCTCACCTTCGTAAGACAGCGAGTACATGCCAGTGGCCTTCTTCTCAGTAGTGGCAGAGGAGTAGCTGGCAGATGCGGAGGAACCCTGACCTCTCCTCATGCCCCCCAAGCAGGCAGAGCTAGCATTCCCCTTGGTGGTGACTGTAGTCATGGTAACCACACCCCCACCAGAGCTAGTCACAGAGGCACCTCTCGAACCACCTACGAAGCTGCTTCCCGCGCCTCCCCCAGAAACACTCAGCGAGGTACCTCCCACAGAACCCCCTCCTTCACCTCCACCAGACTTTCCTATGGAAACCCCACCAGCATCTGGAGGAATGAAAAAGAGGTGACTGATGAGACTATGATATGAAAAAACCTGAACATTTATTTCAGAACAACACACTGCATGCAACTCAACTTTTAGCCCATTTCAAGATTCCAGGTGTTATACTAACAAGAATTGCTTTACAAAATCATGCAGTTGTACTGTTTATTATACGGCAAGTTCCAATATACAGGTATGTCATACATGCAAACTATCAACGTCAGTTAAAATTGGTATGAAAGTGATCATATTTTAGATTTTATTAGTTTGAGGACATGGAACTTTGCTGATTGAATTCAGTAAATGGTAAATGGACTGCATTTATATAGTGTTTTTGTACTCCCACGAGTACTCAGTTTACAATCCTTGCATCACATTCACCCATCCACACACACATTCATACACCGGGGAAGGCTGCCATGCAAGGCGCCAACCTGCACACTGGGAGCAATTTGGGGTTCAGTGTCACGCTCAAGGACACTTTGATGGGATCAGGAGGAACCAGGGCTCGAGCCTGCAACCCTCTGTGCCACCATGTTCCCCACAGTGAACATACTCCTTACAGTGAACATATTCCATAAAAAACTTATGCTTGAAAAAAAACAATCAATCCAGGAAGAGTTACAAAATGATATTATGACTTTGATTATAAATTATGAAATGGCCACTTAAAAGGTTCCGAGTAGGAGTCACATGACGTGACATACTTACTGCTGCTGTGTATGATGAGTTTCTTCTCCATCAGCCCCCCCTCAGAAGTGCTGCTGCTCATGATCCGCTGGCTGCTGACAGAGCTACTGTTGCCCTCTAATGGTCAACAGTTATAGTGGACATACATAGTTTCATCATATTCTCAAATATATGGGCCCTGTTTACATTTGGTCTTAAAATTTGTCTTGAATGATCAAATCTCAAGTGGACAGCACTAAATACACAAGCGTCTCAGCTGACACAAGATCTGATTGCTGAGACACATTTTAAAACCAAGTGTAAACAGAGCCTATGTTTCCTTTTCATTTTTCCCAGATCCCAGGAGGAAGGCAAAAAGTGGACCGTCTGTGGGTGCCCAAGGACCAGATTGGGAAACCCTGCTCAAATTGCTCTGAAACCAGTAGAATTTCATGGTGCGTGAGAGTGTGTGTCCTGAGATGGATGCGTTTCCCTGACTTGTAGCCCGTGTTTACTAGGATACACTCAAACGTTCTCCTGGGACACTGTTCTGGACAGAGGTTGGAAGACGGATCAAAAAACTCACTCGGTGGAAGAGAAGTCAATCTGGTTGTCGTAGTTACAGTTTCAGTCAAAACTGTGGATTTCACATACAAAGTCAAAAGTAAATGTTTAGAAATGTTGTCGCAAGTTAATTAAATTTACATTCTTTGCAATTCAAGGGGTGGCCGAAACCAATCCGAATTAGAAAATATAGCTAGTTGAATATGAATATAAGATTCATGAATAAGTAAATAAATAACTATTGTAACTAAACAAGTAAATAAATAAATATTGTAACTAAATACCAATTATTGAAAAGAAAATAAATGTAAACAAGAAAAAAATACATAGTATGATATGTTGTTTAACACTGTGTTTACTCCCAGAGACTGCAAGCATGGCTGTCAGGATGCTACCATCGCTCTGTCAGTAGAACATATCGTACAGCATATTCGGCATATAGCCGAAGAACAGATCAGAATTCAGAGCTGACTACTTAATGTGCATTGCTATCGCGCCGCAAGTCAAAATGACACGAGTCAAAACGTCATAAAGCGGGGAGCACCTGCATACATGCTCGAAACAGAGTTTGACAAGGATGGTTAAAATATCACCGAGTCATATCTGCCTGGTGGGCCTAGATTTTTTTCAAAAAATTATCGTCTTGAAAATTCACATCAAAGATAAGGAGGAGAGTTTAACTATAATTACTGAAGAGTTTAAGCAAGAAGGCTAACGTTATTTTCCTGTATGCAATGGGATGCTGGCAATTAGAATAAGCTAATGGGCTCTGTTTGGGAGAATTCTGTCAAGCGGCAAAGTAGAACCAGAATTATTTGGGGAAAATTCTGGAGAAAGATTTTCATAAAACTCAATAGGTGCTGAATAGCTTGTACGTTTAACAGAATTCAAGGTTGATAAATGTCGATATTGTAAGAAGCACCAATTGATTTCTTAGGCAGCTGGCAGATTCCTTCTCACCATTCCGGATCTTCTTCCCATTCTCACCTTTTCCAGACATTCCCGAAGTTGCACCACAGTGGCTTTTACTCTGGCTCCTTAAGTTGTCCATCCCATGCTAGCTGTTCCAAACTAGAGCAGAGTTATACCCGTCAGCCCTGGAAAAGTCATATTTCTTGTCCACAGATACATAGTAAAGCATCAATGTGCAACTTGCACAGACATGCATGTACAATACGAACTCTGGTGCAAAATAGATCAGCAGTATTTGTGTCTAATTCTGAATGTTCATGTATTTTAAAATGAAACAAAATTTAATCAGTTCAAGATTTTCCACCTCAATTCCCACAGTGGATGAAATTATTTTTCTTCTTGCACAGAAATGTGCCCTTACCACCCCAGCTCTGCATGTGGAGTTTGTGTGTTCTCCCAGGGTCGGAGGTTCTTCCAAGTCCATAAATTATTAGTGTCTCTAAATTGCCCATAGTGTGTTTGCCCTGCAATGCACTGATATCCCACCTTAATGTCTCCTGCCTTGTGCTCTGTGTTTCCTGGGCTAACAATCACCCTACAATCTCAAAAAAGGGTCAAAGTTTGTACCTTTGCTTGTCACTGAGGCTGTACCCTTGTATTTGTACCTTTTAAGGTACAGACTTGGATTCTGAGGAACATCCCAAAAGTAGAAACAGCATTATTGTACCATTAATGGTACAGAAATGTTCCTCCACACAGGGGAGTCCATTTCTGCACCTTAAATGGTATAATTGCCTACAGCTTTGGATACAATTGTCAGAAGGTACAGCCTTGAGGGTACAGCCTCAGTGACAAGCAAAGGTACAAATTTTACCCTTTTTTTCTGGGAGTGTACACTGGATAAGTGGTTATGACAAGTAAGTGGAAGCATGAAGATCTGTAATGTAAATATTACTTTATGAAAACATACAGAAGAGAAACATTAAATTGATAAACTCATACTGTGTTGATATATAGACAGTTTTACTTAAAAGCTACTCCAAGAACAAAGAAAATTAAACACCAAATTAAACACCAAAGTGCTTGGGCCTACATATTTAAGAAGTGAATGACCCAATTAATAAATGCTCATAAAATAATCACATTCAAGTTTTTCCGAGAAAAAACAGGGGTCAATTTTAATATTTTAAAAGTAAAAAACTTTTCTTCTGCCCATCCTCACTGGCGCTATGACATGCATCCGGAACGTGCGAAGGTTTGGCGAAGGAGCAAAGCTGCGCATCTAAAGAAACTCTCAGAGCGTGACCGCAGCCTGCAGCGGCGTTACTTAAGATTACCTCCCAAGTTGCGGTTATCTTCGTTTTCCCGGTATACACATCAAAACATAGAATACCGAACACTTAAAAAAAAGACGTAGCCTATTTCCCAGTATGTAAAATCCCTTGTCTGATGTTAAAAAATTCTAATCATTCATATAACTTACATTTCATTACTGAATCTTATATATGTAAATCATTTACATTAGAAAAAACAATATATGAGTATATATAACCTAATTCATATTACAAGAAAATGGAAACATTTGTGTTTACTGTACAAATATATGCTGGCACAAGCTGTAGGCCTAGAGTAGTTTGATATGAGCCAGTACCGCTTTTTCACGAATAACACTTCAGACAACAGATCATTTAAACGATTTCAATTAAGCCCGGCCTCAGATAAAACCTCAAATCGGCTCATCATAATATCTATTAAGCTGCACTTGTTTCTACAGCCTAATATCCGAAGCCGACTTAAATGCATCCTTAAATTGCCCACCAGATAAAGCTATAAAGCCTTTATACAGGGTCAGCTGCGAAGATCCATACCTGTGCGATGGTAGTTTCTCGGATAAAAAGTGACTGTTTTCGTCTTTTATAGGTAGATTTCCCGTCCGTTGCCGTTTTGTATCCACTGAGCTCAAAGGCGTGACTCACCGTGCGGGGGTACGCTTTGACTATTTTGTCCCTTACTTTACTTTCCTATTACATGCATATTTTATATAGGCTAGGCAAGTTTAGACAACTCTGTCGCGTCGAGGCAGGTTTTTAAAATCTCCAATAGGCCTACTCAACTGCAAATTAATCTAACGCTTCTACCGATTATACTTTAATTGTATGTCAATGTTCTTTATTGCGGTTATAAAAACTGGCATTTGTTTTGGGGATAATTTCAAGCCGCGTTGATGTGTAGTTATTTCAAATTACGCACCACGTATAAAAATACCCTCAGGGTAGGGATCTCTGAACGAGAAATTAAGTTACACTTTTACCGGAGGAAAATGTTTTTTAATAGGCATATCATATATATATATAGCTGGAAAGAATGGAATTTTGAGTTTTTAAGGACAGGTGTTTCTGTTCCGTACTTTATATGCTGTACGTATTTATTGAATTTATTGACCTTTGTAATCACAGTCTGGGGTAGCCAGGGTTTAAAACTAGTGAGGTCTTGGACTAGGCTATATATTATACATGAATGTGCTTTACTGAATTAATTGAAGTCATAAGAATATTACAGAGCGGTAAAATATGCATATGAAGCATATGTAACTTAAGGTTATTTGTTACCATAAATAAACATATGAATTAAGATAAAATACACGTGTTTTGATATCCGAGTTTGACTTTGAAGTGTTTCTGTCGACACTATTATCAATATCGTGCCTTTCAAAAGCTTTATTTTTATTAATGTTGTTATGTGAAACGTTAGTAAGCCAAATCTAGCCCATGTTAACCCAACCTTTAACCAAGTAACCTGGTCTATTCGGCTATTCTTATATTTAACATGTGTCAGCGATTCTCAACCCATGGGTCGCGACCTAAATTTGCATGGGTCACGTACGGCAAGTTCTGAAAGGGTTGCAAGTAGGGATGTGAGGATCGATCCATAAAGTATCGATATTTTCGATACTGGCATTGTATCAAACAGATCGATTCTCAAAAAGAAATATCGATTCTATCTGTTTTTTAACGAGTGATTTTAAGACATTTTAAAAATGGTAGTATACGCCGTATATTGTTTAAATATTTATTTAAATAGAAACGCAATGAGAACTACATCTTCTTCCGCTGTGTCTCCGCTTGTCAATGCAGCGCTCGCTCACTCTGTCAAAGGCGAACACGCTCAGCGCTGGCTTAAAAAGGGAGGCGAGTGCGCGGTCATGACTGAAAGAAAAAGAACCATAATCTGGAGTTATTTTACTCCAGTTAACAATGATGAAGCTTAATGTGACGTTAGTCAAAAAACAGTACGCCACTGTGGCCATACCACAAATATGATAAAGCATCTAAAAGTAAAACACCCTAAAGAGCACGACGAAGTACACCTGAGGCGAGCAGAGGAGGTAACAGAGACACGACCCCCATCTTCTTCTGAGTTCTTTAGCAGAATCCTTTCAGAGAGGTGGACATTATCCAGGTATCAAGTGGTGATTAAGATATTTGATTACAAAAAGTCAAGTAACATTTATTTATATACTTTATACGATGCAGATTATTTCATATGAATGAATTTTATTTCACGGAGAGCAGAATAGTAAACTACATATGAGTAACTTGTTAGGCTATAAAAGTGATTTGATTGAAGTGATTGATAAATATTTAAACTGGACATTTTAGTTTAAACTAGGATTTTTATTTTATCCTTTTTTTAGCCTCTCTATTTTTGTTACCTAGTGTCTTATGGATATTCTTAATTGAGTAGTTTATATATTAATTATATAATTTAAAACTTAAATTAGTTTAACTGTCAAGTAATACCTGGGACAGATTTACCAAATTCTTACTGCATGGAACACAGCTTTAAGAACATAATGTGTACATGTTATATTTCATAGATGCCTCTCAGGGAGCATTGGCTATCACAAAAAGCATAGGCGAGATGATTGTGAGAGACCTCCAGCCAATCTCAGTGGTAGAAGACAGAGGATTCATTGCACTTGTCAAGACTCTTGATCCATGCTACCACTAGCTTGGTGGAGAAATCATGAGCAAACCTTCCCAAATCTCAGCAAACTAGCAAAAAAATATCTTGGGATCATTGCATCATCTGTTCCGTCTGAAAGAATTTTCTGAAAGGCAGGGGAGTTGATCAGTCAAAGAAGAAGTAGACTAAAGGCGAAAAATGTTAACATTCTCTTGTTCCTTCACAAAAACCTACAAACCAGTTTTCATGTTTTTTTCATGGAGTACAGAAATATCAGTATAAATTAAGACTGTGACTTAAATGTAAGATTCAACCTGTTCAGCTGATTTGACATTTAAATTATTTGTGTTTGTAGCCCCAAAGACATCCCTGGTTTGATTTTCAGTGCATTCCAGTCCATTGGCTGTTATCAGAGTTTTGTTTATTTTTTTATTATTTGTGAGATTTTTATTTTTTATTTGTCAAAAACAAAAGATTTCGATCAGTTAGAGGAAAACTAATCGAAGAGGGAAATGTCAGCATTCACTATAATGGGAAGAAACGTAGAAACATTATGTAACACTGAAAAAGGTTTGTGTGATGTGTTACATTTTTTATTATAGCCTACAGTGTCATCTATGTTCAATATCTTTTAATAAATGTAAAAGAAAAAAACATGGCCATTGCAGTTTATTTTATATTAATGATGGCTATCAAAAAACAATACAATAATAATTACATAAAAATATTCAATTGGAGTGTTGGTATCGGTATCTATATCGACGATACTTGTCTTAAAAGTACTTGGTATTGAATCGGAAAGAAAATAATTGGTATCGCCCATCACTAGTTGCAAGTCGGAAATGTAAGCATTTCAAAACCAGCAAGATCCTATGCTGATCCACGATCATGTTTCCCTGCCCCAATCCTTCAATGAATTTCAGATCTGCATATTCTTAGAGTACAATTACTGGACACTCAACCAATCCAAGAAGCCAAACCACAAAGGCGTCGTTTAGAATTCACTGACACATCCAATAAGATGTGTGCGATGGGTATTGATTAGCATAAATTAGAGTGCACTGAGCTCTTGATCAAAGCGTTAGGATAGTGACTGAGCTGGCATAGTAAAAATTAGGTGGCGGTTAAAAAATGCTGAGAACCACTGACATACAATTATCTTTACTCCAGAGCCTATACCAGGTCGCTGTTTTGTAAAAAAATTTTACAGATAATGATCACAATTTTGCCTTGGAGAACAACACCCTGCTTGTGCACCCTCCCTCACGATGCTGCATGGTCCACATGCACGTAATGTGCGATCGTGCGACGTCATAGCTCACCACGGCCCTGATCACGATGTTTACATTTAATCTACTTGTTCTGTTGCAGTATTCTGTGCTTTCTTACTTAATTGCTTTGAAACCACATAAATAAACATTAATAACTAAATGAACACCCATCCATTCACCCATAGCCTTGCCATTTATCTTGTTTGGGGGATATCCTCAGTTAGCATTACCCTGGATGAGAAATCCATTTGCAAAATTTCTCAAAACACTTTAAAGCAATTTAGTGTTTTGTTTTTTTTTCATGTGAAACAAGAGCGTCCATCATGCAGTGTCTATACAAAATATAAATCACAAATCCAGCTCCATACAGGGTATAAAATGCTGATGGAGAGGACAGGAATGGCGGAAGATGGATCTGCTGATCCACTTGTTAGCCACAGGAGACTGAGTGCGTGAGTACAGGTGACACTTGTGCTTAAATTTCTACAAAACAGTAAGCATCTTGTGACCAAAGTAAACACACTCTATTGTACAGATGGATTATGGCCCTAAATGTGTGATGCGCCATTTTGTTCACTAGTAACCTGCCACAGGTGAGGCCAGTCCTCATAGCCATACTCACCACTAGAGTGTATAATCACCCACACCTGCACTCAGCGCAATTCAGTTCAGTATGGTTAATGGTTCATTACCAGAGGTGGAAAGTCCAGGTTCAGATAGTACAAATCCAGACCAAGATTGAGTACTCATTGGAATGTGTCTCTTGGTTGGTTGAAACAAAGTCCTGGTCTGAATTTATACTTTCTGAACCTGAACTTTCCACCTTTGCCCATTATATGACGTTGAGGTTGGGTCTACCAGTAATCTTAACCCAGACTGATACATACCATAGAGAAATCTTATACACAGACACACACAAACACACGTGCACACACACACGCACGTGCGCACACACATGCACACACACACACACAGAGCTGTCCATTTGTGAGTAAATCTGATTTTTTTATCCTAATTTAAGGCAACGCTAAGCAGTGAGTTGCTTCCAGGTTAAACATTTTGAGGACAGCAGTACGTAAGGCGAAGCAGGAGACACTGGGAATGACCAGCCAGGTTAATGCCAAAGATGAATGTTAACTTATCCAACAGTGCCTCATAAATCAAAGGATAACTTTCAAAAAGAATGGTGTGTTAGGATAATTTATAACAGACTTCTAGAAGCAGGACAGAATTCCCATAAAGCTTGGATGAATGAGAAACATGTAAGACACAGCAGCAGACCCGTAAATTGAGAAAGGAGGGAAACTGATTTTTTTTCCTGCGGTCTCATATTTTTTTCATATATTACATGTATAATTTTTATTTTATTGTGGACTCACAATTCCATGCTCTGTGTTTGTGTCTGTGCAGATTTAGCATATTCTGCCTGTTCGTCTGGTCTGGCTCTAGCTGCTGCAGTCTCATGTTCATGTTGTGTGGGTTTATGCCCTGAGACGGATTGGCCGCCCATCCATCATTTCCAGTGCCTTGTGCTTACTGGGAGGGGCCCCAGACTCACTGTCACCCAGCACTGGATGACTGGTTATGCAAAGCAGATGGAATTCTCCTCATTTCAAATTTTATGATGCTCAGCTTTGTTATACTTTGTTCACCGTTGGTAAATTTCAACAACACATTTAGTCTGCTGAATGAATAAAAATTGTACCTACGTCATATACCTTTGGATCTCTGATTCACATTATTAAAAGGCAACAACCTCAGTATTTATGGTACATTTGACATAAACCAAAATTGTGGCTCTACATGGACTATTCCATCATAATAAACTTCAATTTAAATTTCAGATATTGTCTGACATTCTCATTTAATAGTAATTTGGCTAAAATGATTACATTTTTACGGATCCTTTTTTGCACACGACATCCTGAGGCAGCAGCTGCATCCATTTTCTCGCACTGATGCATCACCCTCAGCCACACACATGCACATACAGGCTCACGTGTGCACACGTGCACACATTTTCTCCGCTTCATGCTTCCTCCTGCATTCACCTGTGAACGACTGACATTCCATAAACTGCCCTTTAAAGCCCAAGACTCTCTGAACAACAGTGCAAGCTAAGGCTTGAATGGTTATGAATTCTTAAAATATGACTCAAGTGCACACAGATCCCATCAAATCTGTTTTTGCTGAAGTCAAAAACACCGAAAACAGGCTAAATGCACTAAAGAGTGTTAACCTTCTGCTCAACATACTTTTAAAAATATTTCATGGATCTTGTTTGATCATCACAAAACACAACCTATCACAATGTCACAATGCTCGTATAATAGTGTCATGGATTGAGAGTAGGTGTATGATGGTTAATCAGTTAGAAATCCAACATACACTGCCCGGCCAAAAAAAAAAGTCACAATTTGAATTTAAATCAGCAAATACTTAAAAGCCAATGACTGGATCATTATTACAGCTCTGCAACTTTATAAAACAATAAAAAGAAGTCAACTGGGTGCCTGAATCTTCTGGATGGCCAGGTTACACCTCCATCCGTCATCTATAGCATGGACATATTCCAGGATGATCATGCCTAGGTTCATCTCGTTTAAACTGTGAAAGGATGGCTCAGGAGCATGAGGAATCATTTTCACACGTGATTTGGCCACCTCTGAGTCTTGACCTTAACCCCATTTAAAATCTTTGAGATGTGCTGAAGAAGACTTTACGGAGTGGTCCAACTCAGCTATCATCAGTACAAGATCTTGGTGAGAAATTAATGCAAATATGGATGAAAAAAATGTTGAGATGCTGCATAAGCTTGTAGAAACAGCGCTGTGATGAATGTGTGCCATAATAAAGCTAAAGCGGGTCCATCTGAAAATTCAAATGGTGACCTTTTTTTCCATGTGTCCTTCCTTCACCACAATGTGTTAGACAAGATAATAATTTTTTTCTTGTATATTATCCTGAAGACTTTAAATTATCTAAATGTTTCCTGTCCATATTCCAAATGATTTTCATTATTAAATTACCTGATGGCAAGTGAGCATTGATGTACAGGGATACCCAGACCAAAGTCCAGGGGCCTCCACTGAAATGGGGCCATAACCAACCTTGTTCTATAAAACTGTAAACCTGGAGTTTCCACTTCTGCCGTATTATACATGATTGTCCCGTATTTCATGGAATTGTACAAATAAAAAATAGTAAAATATAGTAAATAGTAAAATAGTAAAAATAAGTAAAATGCTTTGTCTCATTCTGAACGAATATGAGTTGCAATTTCGATATTTTTCACAGCTTGATTGAAATAGAATTCAATCCAAATTGTGCAATGGATTGCCTCTAGTGCTTTTTAAAATCTTATTTCCAGGCCCCTTTGTACTCAGCAAATGACTCTCATCAGGGGCCTTGTGACCACTAAAATAGCCCACAGACCTCAAGCCATGTTAATCAAGTTATTTTCGTGTGAGTGTGATATCTGCTATCAGTTACATTCATTCCAGTTCCCATCAGCCCTGAAAACAACACTAATTCTTCTAATAAACACCGGCTCCATTGTCCAGCCCTGTATTTGTGTTCTGTCTCATACCACAGTTAAGCAGTTTTAAAAATTCCTTAATATTGTGATAAACAAAAAAAACAACATTATAAAGAATCCTCTATGGAACTGCATACCCCTCTTGCAAAGCATAGTGGTAATGTGACTCTACGGTGCAGATGTTAAGATGTTACTTTTCAGCAGGATTTGTCAGGATAGAAGGCAAGATGGTGCAAAACATGGTCAGGATCTTAAAGAGATCCCACTTCCCTCACTCAGGAAGCTAAAGATGGGAAGATGGTCCACCTTTCAACATGATCCGAAGTAAATCTAAGAGACAGTACAGTATCTGAAGAACAAATGATTCAACATCCTTCAGAGCCCTGTCCTCACTCCTATTAAAAATCCTTAGAGTGATAATAAAGAGGGCTGTCCATCAACCATCACCAAGCAGTAAGATTGAGTTGGAGCAATCCATTAAAGACGAATGGGCATATATCTCTCCTTCTACAGAAGTGTACAGAAGATGTATCCAAACAGGATAAAAGCAGAAATTCAAGCATAAGGTGCTTCTACTAAGTATAAACTTTGAGAGGGTCTTAATCTAACCCTTTATTCTTCTTTATATTGTGCTTATTTTCCTTTCTTAACGAGAATATTGACAGATATGATAACATTTTTTATTTGGTCTGGTGATTTTCTATATCTACTGTAGCTTTAAATTATGTTTGATTAAAGCCTACAGAATGTGCAAAATAATCATGTTGTATACAGTGTGGAGCTACATGCTCCCTTCACTATTTTTAACGACAGATAATTATCAAGGGCTGGACAATCGTGCTATATTAGCTCATCACAGATATGGTACTTTTATAATTATGCTACAATAGCTGGGCTCTGACATATATTCAATAAAGTATTATTTATTACTGGATGGATACCCTTCTACTACATTTATGGTGGGTTCTGTATCCCACAACCCTGATAAGGATAAATGGTTGAATGAAGGATGGATAGATTTTGTGTGAAATATCTTCACAGTTACAATTATATATTGTATCATTTAATAATGAATTTATTACAGTATTTGAATAATTGTACTTAATTGTTTTCTGACATATTAAACAATTAGAATTTTATCCCTCTCAGTATAGAGCATGAATACCCTGAATAATACTTTTTATATATGATTTTATATATATATAAATGTATAATTCCTGTTAAACATGCAGGTGTTGCTGTACTTATACTGTAAATATAATCAGCATACCATAGATTATATAGCTGCAAGGATGTATTCTGTTGTCAATATCTTATGGTCATTATACTATAGATCAGGGAGCTTTTTCAGTATTTTCTTTTAGTTATGATGTATTACCATGAACTTGGAATTCCTAATAAATTAGGGAGTGCTACAGAATGTTTTTGGAAAGCTTCCCCCAGAGGCAGATAATGTTAGACACTAAGGCTACATTCACACTGCCAGCCACATTGTTCAATTCCGATATTTTTCTCAGATTGGATTTGTCTATCTTGCGGATTCACATTCATAAGTACAAGTGATAAAGAAGTAAATCTGTCATCAGACTTTGAATTTTATATGCCACTGAAATTCTAACATTGAATATTTATGCATTGGAAATATGCATCGGAAATTTGATGGTCCAAATTCACATGCAAAAAAATACAAAGACAATATTCAATGTTGCTCCATTTCGACGGTCCAAATTCACATGCAAAAAATATATATGAGTTACACATCCGGGTTACCAAGGCAAAGCAATCAAATCTATGGCTGCGTTCACTTTCATGCAGCTGCTTACAGCACAACCGAATTGCCAGGAACATCTGTTCTGACATTTGTATCCCAGGCAGTTCCGAGGCGTTATCTGCTATTTCTCCCAAATATCACGTAAAGCAGTTATAACTGGTTTTCAGTTAATTTCCCTGAGTTATTGTAATGTTGCACTGCTTTATTTGTTTAATCGTCAAGTCTGTGAAGAAGGCATTCAATAAGAATTGCATTGTACTCAGTACATGACAATAAGGACTTAGATTCCTCGAAATACATCTATTTGATCTTTTTCATGGGAGCTATTTTTTAGCACGAAGCAACTATATGCAATAGTTTATTTTTTTCCACTAATAACAGTTTGGATTAGGAGTTACTTATTGTAAAAGAAATAATGTGTGTGTAGGTGATATTTGTATAAATTTATCTACAGTATCCTGCAATGCTGCCATGGCAGTCAGGTCTTGCACACTACGAGGACTAGAAGTTGTCAGACTTGGCTGCAGTCGGTTTATACTCCACCCCTGCAGCCGCAGCCAGATGCTCGTCACGTCAGCTGCAGACAGACCTAAAGCGCAAATCAAACGCAGCCATGGATTTGATTGCTTAGCCTTGGTATCCTAGATGTATAACTCGTATTTTTAACAACGTATTTTTTGCATGTGATTTCGGACTGTCGAAATGGAGCAACATTGAAATGTTGTCTTTGAATATTTATACACTAAACATTAAATGAATAAACTATAAAGTAGTGAACCCACTAAATGTGTTCCTAATGGTAAATCAAAATCCCCTGTCACATGGGGAAAACTCGATGAGGACTCGAACTTTTTAGGATTCGAACCCTAGTTCTGAAAGGATTCATTTTGAGTTCTGAGGTACCACTGTATAAATATACATAGAGAGCAAACTCCAGCCTGGTTCTTCTCTGGTTCTCATTAATGAAGGGCTTCTTCCTTGCTTTATGGGACTTCAGTCCTGCCTGTAGGAACCTGATACGAACTGTCCTAGTACTGTAGTGCACTTCACACCTTCATGTTTCCCAGTCCTTTTGAAGGTCTCCTATTCATGAAAAAACACGTCAGATAAGTCAATGGTTGTCTCTGGCATTAGAAAGTTGCTTCTGGCCTCTACTTTGAGACCCATGAAGCCACCGTCAGTTTCCACTGTTTAATCGTTTGGGGAGGTACCTGCTTTCTATAGACTGAACAGCATCCCAGTGTTCAAAGATGCCAGGCATGTAGAAGAAAATGTCAGTGGACACTGAAATAAGCAAAAGTGATATATGGGGGCATAAAGGTAGGATCGTGTGAGAGTTGCAACAAAAGAAAGGGGTTCAAACTTTATTTTTGGCCAACCAAGAACAAATAACCAAAAAAACTACACATTTTGGGTCCTTTGGGTTCTTAATAGTACTAGGATGCATGAGCAGGTTCTGGGCTCTAGGTTACTTGAGAAAAAAAATAGTTACATACTTGCATCAATTTAAAATAGAAGCAAGAATCAGGGTGATAAACTGACAGGAACCTGTCAGGACCACTCCGTATACAGCTAAAATAGCGTTAGGAGAAATACCCTTGAAACACATGGTGATTGGGATTAAACTTCTGCCGATCAGTTTAAACCAATTGACCCCACGAAGTAAACAATGAGGAATGAGTTCATGTGGCTGGTGACTGACAAAGCATAATACTCCAACCTGTACTCCACTGCTTTGTTTCTTTCTTGAAATATGGCAGCTGCCCTCGTTTCTGTCTTCTCCACCTTGACTTTTTCTTCTCCTCTTTTTGTACAGTGTGATTTACACAGCAGTTCGGTCTCCTCTTCATAAGCAAGCCTGAGGCTATGCTTTGCGGTTTTGCTCTTAACTCTTCCGGCACCTTCCTATGTATTTTTCTTCATTTAATGGCCTTTCAATCTGCAATGAATTAATTATTGTTGTGTTATGGTTCGGGTTAATACTTTGCAGCTGGTTAAATTTCATTTGTGTGCCATTTATAGACCAAAAATAAACCCTATGAATGCAATAGCTAAAAGCAGGGTGCTTGTTATGAATCATTTATTCACACGTCCAGTCTTGCCATGAATAACAACATGTTCCACTTATCTGGAGGGAAAAACAGGGTTTTGGTCTAAACACTTTTTAAAAGACTATTTGTATATTGTCAACATAGTTTTCTTTGGGTTAAACAAGTTTGGGTCTGTAGCATTTTATGTTAAATAACTTTTGTTATGTAGCAATTAATCTTCATTGTTTTATTGTCTTGCCAGAAAATGTAGCCTTAAACCATGTATACTAATTATACTTTCTGACAAGAAAGCAAACAAATGTACCACAAAAATGTATTAACATGGAGATCATAATGCCGTAAACACACACACGCAAGGACTGTGAATTATACTCATCATCAGGAATGATGTCAGTATATAATAATTGATACTTTTATCAGTCCTTGGGGGGAAATTCTCTTTATGCCACCCCCAACTTGCTCCTTGTGGGGAAGAGTAAGCTGGTTGTGAAGGACAGCCACCTGTTGCAGAGATTAAGGACCTCGCTCAAGGACCTGCAGATGTGCTGGGGCTGAACTGGCGACCTTCTGATTACAAGCACCCAGGGTTAGCCCACTGAGCCCCATCATGCCCCCCCTAAACTACAAAACCAACTACACGCATTACCTACAAGAATATTATCTCTATCAAGCACGTCTGTGTACTCAAGCTGTAAATATGTCATAAATAAAACCACCTTCATCTAAAAATGTTTATACTGGTATTAAATACAATTATAATGAGAGTTACTTTACTTCTTCGAAATACTTCAGTCAACCAAGTGTCACAATCTGAAGTGTTGTGACTGATAGATTAAGACTGGCCATCAGCTGGAAACAGAACTTAAACATCTTCAGTGAAATATTACATTTCATGTGTGAAGTAACACATAAAACTTGGAAGGCTACGGAAAGCTTCTTTGATTAGTACCATATACAGCTCTGGAAAAAAATTTAAGACCAGAGCAAAATTTTCAGTTTCACTCATTTCCCACTTTATGTGAATATTCATTGTTTTTTTGCAAACTGCAGCCTGGTTCTTCCCTGATTCGCATTTATGAAGGTTTTCTTCTTTGCTGTATGGGTCTTGAAGGGCTTCTAGGAGTCCTAGCAATACTAACTGTCCTTGCAGTGCACTTCACACCACTTAATGTTTCCCATTCTTTATGAAGGTCAGTTGAGGTCATCCTCCGATTTATGAGGCACTACTGGATAAGTTGACGGTCATCTCTGGCATTATAAAGTCACTTCTGCCCTCTACCTGGCTCATTTTTGGTCACTGCTAGTGCTTCCTGTGTCACATTGTTTCTGTGTACTGCTATCTTAAAAACTCTGAGCCTGGAAGCAGGCTGCCTCGCAGTGTAGCCTTCTGTCAGCAGAACCAGGATTAAACCAGGATTTAAAAATGCAGATCTTTATAGAGTGGTCTCTTAATCTTTTCCAGAGCTATGTATAGCAGGTCTGATTGCAAAGCATCACCTGTATGGGGCACATTTGGTGTCACTGAGAAAATTCAAAATTCTGCACCAATAATAGAAATAGGCAGTAAAAAATATACAAGTTCTGCACTTCTTCTCATGTCTCTTCATTAGAATCCCATTCCAGTGTTTCCCAACCCAGTCCCTGGGGACCCCCAGACAGTCCACATTTGGCAGGGAACAGGGAGGGGGCAAAAACTTGGACTGTCAGGGGGTCCACAAGGACCAGGTCAGGAAAAACCATCCTATGCAATGCTGACTTCAAAATGTGTCTCCTAACTCACAGGACATGTATGAATGTTTACTACCAGGAACATGGTCAAACTGTCAGTGCAACCCCCACAGAGGTGATTCTAGGGACTTTTGGAGCCCTTGGCAAAAAAAACTGCACGGGGCCCCCCAACTCCCCTTCCCCGGGCATGGTAAATTTCATTACCTTTATTTTACTGTTCAATGTAAAATAATAACATCAACAAAGAGAATTCAATAAACACAATATCTTGTTTTCACTTTTGTGAAAAACCAAATACACAAATAAAGTAGATTTGTCATTGCAGTGTACTGTACTATGTGATCGGCTTCCTCGGGGCCCCCCTCCCAGCTCAAGGCCCAGCCCATTGCCTGCTTTGTCTGTCCTGTCACTGCGCCACTGCCAGCTCCAGTATTTTAATATAGACTGAAGGCCTATGAAATTACTGAAGCTTATGCTAATTTTACTATACAGTAGTTTAAATCACATTGCTGCTGTCCTTGCATGTGCTAAGCAATGACAGGAACAAGGGCCACCATTACAGCTTTACCTTAAGTTCCAACACATACACAATGATTTCCGATTTACCTGATCAGAGTTGAGCGTTAGGTAACAAATTGACCTTGACTTTCGATTCTGTTTCCTCATTGTTTATATCTAACTGTTTCACCATTTTGTACTTGATAATAATGGTACGTGTACTTGTTTTGTGGTTTGGAGAAGCTATTACAGTGTTTTATAGAAATTAACTCAATCTGGAATTCAAGACCTACGCAGGAATTTCAAATACTTGTAAAGCAGTCACAAGTAGATGCCTCATCTTCACTGCTGGGCTCTGCTACTGTCTTTGGGGTGGATAATTTGCCATAATACTGCCCATGGATAATTTAATCCTAGCAATTGTAAATTAACTACGCACTTTATTTGTCAGGGCCACTCACCTAATTTCACAACTTTCAATCAGAACCGCAAAATAATTTCAACACTTCTCATCCTTTACCTCCAACAAACAATGGAAAACTGCTTCAAGAAGCGCTTACATAAAATTACATGGCTTCTTAATTTGTGCATTTGAACCACTTAAATCTATGTAAAATAATAGGAAATAAAAGAAAAGACAAGAAAATAGGCAGAGAAACACAAAATCACTGGAACACAAGTGTGATGTTTCACACTAAAATGATCACTTAATGTCCATGTTCCTTTGCTGAATTTAATATACAAATATTAAAGCTAATCTTAAAACTTATCTTCATCTTTCTTTTCTTTAAAAAATACAATACATAACATGCCAGGGTGGTTCTCACCTATGTGTAGAGTTTGTATGTTCAGCCCATAAGCAATTTAGTAATCTAAAAAACACCAGATGTAACTGGGATGAGTATACCTTCTTTAAATGGATTGTCTGAAACTCAACAGCATATGATATCCAGATTTTTTGGACACCCATGATCCTAAGCAAGATAAGTGACTGAAGGACAAAGGGGTGAATTTTACCATATTTCTCTTTAAGAAGTTGAATAGCCTATTGCCAACAGGCAAGATTTGTTAAATGTGCAGTGTTTCAGAAAAATGTAACCGGAGAATCTCAATATTTTAAAAGTGATTATAATATTAATGTCACAAATTCATAAATATGCACACAAGAAGGAATCCTAAGAAGTTACCTACAAGCAGGATTAAAGGGGAAGTGGAATACTGAGAGTAATTGTGTTACCTGACACCCAAATTGCTTAGTGTTTCTGAACAGAGCTGAAGTGGAGGTTACTGTCGCAGGAGTAACCTATGGGAAGAGTATGAGAGGACAGAGAAGGTCAGAAACAGCCTCCCTAGGGGGACACTTGCAGAATCTCCCTGGATAGAGATCCACTTGCGTGAGACAGACTAACTTTTCATGGAGATTGATGTGAGCGATGCGTGCTTCACTTGAGGTTTACTTGCTATGATTCATATATAGATCAACATCAGCTGAGCTCACATCACCTTAAAACATTCTGATGATGTTCTTAGTCATGTAGCTGCAGCAGGTTGTAGTTACAGCGAGCATACAGACCACCTCACAGGCTCTATATGTACAGAGGAATAGAGAGAATCCACACCTATTATCCTACTATTATTTTACTAATAGTAACACATAACTGAAAAACTCACATTAGCTGTGTTTGTTTCTTGTATTATTTTAGGTTTTTCTTTCCATTTGAATGTCTTCACCACCAGCACATAAATACATCAGCCCACCCAAGTTCCATAACCTCTTACCCAGTATAGTTTCACATTAAGGCTAGTACCCAAGGTTTGACCAATACCAAACACACCAGTTTGTGCCAGTCTTTAGAAATTAATCTGCCAGAACTGCATGTTTTTGGGTCTTGGAGGAAACTGAAGTGTCCCATGAAAAACCAAAAACAAAAATATGTAAAAACAAAGGATACATGTGGCCACAGTTCTATTCATAACGTAATCCAAATGCTTATTTGTTGTCAGAACCTTGGTTACTCTTTATTTTGTTAATCTCTTTCAGATCTAAGCCGAAACAACTCTAAGGTAATTTATTTAATGCTTTGTAGTTGTCAAACTAATTTGTTGCTCAATAATGCCATCTGCTGTCTGTACGTAAATAAGCAATGGATGCTATGAATTCTATTGCAGCATATTGCACAGTTAATCTGTGATACTGTAAATATGTTGAACTAGAGAACTTTAAGCTTCTCAAAACGACATGCATTAAGCAATAAAGACTGAGAATACAAAAACAATCAGAAAGTGTAAATTATGGGGTTCCATTAATGCCAAAAATAAGAACATAAGAACTATACAAACGAGAGGAGGCCATTTTATGGGGCTCCATTAGTGCCAAAAATATGTCGTCTTGGTGTGTCGTCTTCCTTGTCGTCTGACTGCGTCATTATGAATGTCGTCCTGATGTGTCGTCTGACTGCGTCATTATGAATGTCGTCCTGATGTGTCGTCTGACTGCGTCATTATGAATGTCGTCCTGATGTGTCGTCTGACTGCGTCATTATGAATGTCGTCCTGATGTGTCGTCTGACTGCGTCATTATGAATGTCG
>JABFDZ020000045.1:6379104-6392501 GCA_019775955.2 Pollimyrus isidori | reverse complement strand
TAAAAAAAAACCCCCCCCCCCGTAATCGGCCCATGGCCAACTTAAGGGAACGGCCCCCCCCCCCCCCCCCCTCCGATGCAGCGAGCGACACAGTTAAACCCCATAAACGACTACATAGAGTGAGTTAGTCTAAGTTACCTCTTTTTAGTTATTTTGTATTGTTACTTTGTTTCAAATAAAAGTGTAATGTTTCGGTGGTACAAATCAATTTTTACTTTCCACTCCACCCAATTATTAAGAACGAATGGTTTCTGAATGGCCCCCACTATATACAAATCATGAACGGCAAAAGCCAAAATGCCCTTCCCTTATATGGGGAGACACTATTCACAAGTTACTTTTGCTCATTTGAATGGCCATGAATTCGCCATCCTGGGCACTGCGCATGAATATCTGATCACTTTATACATGATCACATCACAGAACTGACCAGAAAACAAACTATGGATGTCTGATCCATCTTCAGTTTATAAATGTTATTAAAGACAACAGTGTATTTCGTGACATTTGGTTTGGTTTTTTCTCCCCCTCCCTCCCCCCCCCCCAAAAAAAAAGTTTTGCATTAAAAAAAAAAAGTATTAATTTTTAACCTTCAGTACATTCTTATTCACACTACATAATTTAGCCGAAAACTACTAATATCACAGATGCCAAGAACTAAAGAAGAATCTTGAAACGACACAGTCAAGGAAAATCTATTAAAATAACGAGAGTCCGTGTATTCAGGCTGAAAGGATGTGTGGTCCATGCTTTTCTGAAGACAAAGACAGTTCAACGGGAGGCGGGACATTACATCCCAGCAGCCAATCACAACACAGCCCAGAGCAGGAAACGGGCACATGCTGCTCTTCGGTAGGGCAAAACTTGCATGCTGGGAGGAGTAGGGAATCTCATTGGTGATGGTCGATTTGGGGCGAGGAGTGACGTTCAGGCGCCCCCCCAGTGACGTTCAGGCGCCCCCCCAGTGACGTTCAGGCGCCCCCCCAGTGACGTTCAGGCGCCCGTCCCTAGCTGTCTGCCTCGGCTCCCTTCGCCTCCACATACTGCAGCGCTTTCTCCTTCACGGCCTTCACGCTCTCTGCCGTGCCGCTCTTCTTTTCATACTCCAGGTACCTCTTGAAAAAGAACTTGATCCTCTTGACTGCCACACTCAGGTGGATCACGCGGTCAAACACGTCCCTGGAGGGAGAAAGGAGGAGGAAAAAGTGTAGAACATGCCGCCAGTGGGCCCTGGGACTGAAACGGTTATATTGTAACACAGCTGACTGAAGGTCCTTTAGTAACAGGGTGACTAACGGCCTGCCGGTGAAGCCTTTCCCGTCCAGACCTGCTAAACGACGGCCGATGTATCATGCATGTTCCAGCAGATGAGAGCACACGAACTGGAGGGGAAGTCCCCAGAAGTTCACAGACTATTTCATAAAGTAAGAAGCCCGGCTCAATCAGAAATGCATGCCTGAAGTGATGATTAAGTGAACATGAATTATTACATAAAGGCAGCGATGACTCAACGGATTTAACAAGACGATAGATTGGAATAGCAAGTGCGGAGGGGAGCTCTGAATATGACTGAGACCGGAGCGCACCGGCTCCAGGAAAGGGCACGCAAACAGAAGGTCTGCAGAGCTACTGCCACGGCTCCCAGGCAGGTGGGCGGACGGGGGGCCGCAGAGCCTCCGATCAAAGGCCGTCTTACCGCACTTCCTTCTGGGTGCCGTGCTTGATCATCAGGTCTATGTAGACGGACCAGAGATCCGTGCGCTTGGGGTAGCTGGTCAGGGTTCTGTCGAACATGGACTTGGCCCGCTCCACATCCCCGTGCTGGAACTCCAGCTGAGCAAACTTCACGATCAGGTCCACATCTGGGAAGGAAGAAATCACAAAGCTTCCATTACGCAAGACGGGAAGTCAGACCCTGTGCTCGGTAAGCGGAGAGAGATGAGAACCAGAGGAGGATCACAGCATGTAGCGGACAAACCCACTCAGCCCTGCGGCACCCAAAATAAAACTCTTCCAGCTATCGATAATAGAGAGACGGGTAATGGCAAGTCTTTAGCCTCTCAGGAAGCACATGGCAAGGGAACAACCTGGGCAGAATGCCAGTCCACTACAAGGAGTATGGCAAGTACACACAAACAGATGCCAAATTTGAATAATAAATTTAAGCGTTAATCAGGTAGTGTTTGTTTGTTTGTTTTTTAAACTATCAGAACAACTGCACCGAGCAGGATTTGAGACCACGATAATGAAACCTTACGCTCTTTGTCTGGGAGACTCCGGAGTGCCCTCTGGAGGACAGAGTGAGCAGCGTCGTTCTGACCCCGCCTGAGGAGGAACGTGCCGTAACCCAGCCACACGGACCGGTCCTGGCGGAAGCGTTTCACCATGGTCTTATACAGCGTCTCGGCCTCCTTTGGGAAACGGGGTGTGGTGTCTGTGTGAGCAGTGACCCAGGAAAATGCTTCCCTCGACTCACACGACCAGGAGGAAGACATGCAGGTTTCTCTTAAGTCCTACATGTCCCATTATTCACCTTGTGCTTGTCAGACTTGGCGTAGACGTCAGCCAGCTGCTGGTAGACGGCTCGCGGCTCGCAGTACTGCAGCGCCCTCTCGAAGACCTTCTGCAGGCTCTCCTGCGAGCCGTACAGGTTCTCCAGGTTGAGAAGGGCAACCCACACATTGAGTTTCTCCTGCTCCTCCCTGTAGGGGGGCGGGGTGAAGGACCGCGTAGGTTATCGACCAAGGGGGGGGGCGCATAACATCTGACTGAGTGGCGGGCGGCTCTGACCTGAAGGAGATGGTCTTGAGGGCCCTTTCCCCCACGGCGCGAGCCTGCTCAATCTCCGTGGCCTGCAGGTGGAAGGCCATGTACTGCAGCCAGACCAGCGAGCTGTTCGGGGAGCTGAGCACCAGCCGCTCGAAGCTGCCCGCCGACTCGGGCCTCAGGCTGGGGTCCATCAGCTCGCTCTCCAGCTTGGAGAGCATCTTCTCCGCCTGCTGCTTCTCGGCCTCCATGCCCTTACGGCTTTTCTTCTGGGGTTGTAGGTCAACGAGACGCCGAGGGAGGTGAGGTTGAGGAGGGAGCACAGAGAAGAGAGGGTGACAGGGGGCTTAAAATATTTGAACTTGATTGGATTGGTCTGCGTTGGGGGCCCAAAAATCTCTACCAGTGTTCCTGGGGTTTGGGGGCCATGGAACCACTTGATGTTCAGATCGAGTACTCTTGTGGCTCAACTAGCACAGCATTTTGCTACCCACACAAAGGTCGCGGGTTCAAATCCTAGAGACCACATATTAATTATCACAATTCCCTATATTATAGGCTGCTTTGGATAAATGAATAACACAAAATATGGTGGCTGAGATTCAACGGGCCCCTGTTACCTGGGCCTGCTGATCCTCCTCATCGCTGCAGTCGGCCCCCTTCTGACTGACGGCTGGTCGCAGAGCACTGAGGCCTAGATCCCAGGAGAAGCCACCTGCCACCTGTAGCCTCTGCTGGCCGGCCTTGAGAGGCTGTGGGGCCTTCTTGGGCTGGGGGGTGGGCGGGCAGGGAGATGGAGGGGTTAAGCTGCAGCCAGGCGTGGAACGGCGGCGACCTCACAAAGCAAAGCGTGTTACAATCTGACCTTCTTCGGAGGAGCCTCTTCCTCGTCCTCAGGGAAGTAGGCGTCCACCCCGCTGTCGTCCTCCTCCGACTCCTCGGCCGGCTCCGTGGTCCCGTTCTTCCTGTGTTTGTGGGGCGCCCCCTACAAGAAAGGGAGAGAAGTGACACGATGACGATCGGGGAGCGCGCCCGGGACACCAAGCCGCGAACGGGCACACAGAGGGCACACGATGCCCCTCACCGGCAGCAGCCTTCGTTTCTTTGAACCTTTCGTTACGTTTTCCTGCCCTCTCTCTCTCAGTGGCAGAGCAAGGGATTCTGGGAGAATGTCTGGTTTTCCGGTGTCTTCTGGCAGCAGAGAAAGCTCAACCCGACCTTCGTTTTTGTTGACTCTACAAAACCAAAAAGTACATTTATAACAACAATAATATGACCAGGAGCACCGTACTAAAACCAAAAAGTACATTTATAACAACAATAATATGACCAGGAGCACCGTACTAAAACCAAAAAGTACATTTATAACAACAATAATATGATCAGGAGCACCGTACTAATGACACAAAGTATGTCTGGTAAATAACATTAGTAGTTAATACAAAAAAGCAGAAATAAGTCTAAAAAGAAAAGCAGCTTGTTTGTGACTGATGTTCCTGTGAACACGAGCCGCAAATCTGACCTTACCTGAGCACCTTGGTGGTGTACAGGGCATGTAGAGGTATGTGCTTGGCAAATATATCTTTATCGGTCACATGATAGCTAGTCACATGCTCAAATCTGGCCAGTCCCGTTACAGTCCTGGATAACCTGCACAAAACAACCTGAATGTTACATATGGTACCAAAAAAAAAAAAGTATAAAAAAAACTAAATCAATTGATCCACCATCCGCCAACACTCTACCGCTCCCACATTAAGCGTCGAGCTGAGTAAAATAGCATCGTAAAATAATGGCGTCGGGAATGACAGACAGGGCTGGCAGGCGATGTCTCCTCGCACCGGTGTGTGGCTCAGAAAGCAGAAAGGCACAGACGCGGCCCATGAACAATGATCAGCCGCCCACGGTTTTCTTCACTCGAATCGGGATGCAGATTCCCTCAGAGTCTCTTTCCTTTCACACGTCAAGGAATAGACCATCTTTATTTAGACCGTTTAAGATCATACCATTGCGAAGTGCTCCCCCTCCAAAAAGGGCCAGTTATTTTCACTTTGTTGTAGAGTACAGGGTAGTAACTACCTTGTTACATCACAGTCATCTTCTTGTGAATTATAATCTATAAAAGACATACCTTATGAAGACACCCTGGGCGCCGACATGCTTGACGTAACCGCGGACAAGGCTGGCCCTCTTAAGGTCACTGATGGATGAGATCTCTGGATCTTTCACAGGAACTGTGGTTTCGGGCTCCATCCTACAGAACGGTACGAACGTCGAGAACCTTCACGTCTCCCGGCCTCACCGAACCAGGCGCAGCCACTAATTCATGCATCGTCTGCGTGAGCGAGACCAAACTTTAAAGGCGACGTTGCATTCTGGGAAGCTTTTGCGGCTTGGTTCTGAACGCACACGGTCACACCTCAATACCTGGACGCGCGGAGAGACAGCTGGAGATGTTCAGGCTCCTCTCCAACGACGCAGCACCTGGGAATCCCAAACAACAAGCCAACGTCATGGTCCAGGAAGGAAGCGGGAAGCGATTCCTGCCACCTGCTGCCCTCCTACATCCAGGAGGCTGAGGACTAAGGGTGTAAGAATGGGGTTTGGGGATTTGTACTTCGGTTCTTGGCATCGGTGTCGGTCTTTGGCAACGGAAGGTGACATAATACGGAGTTTGCAAGAACAGAAGTGCAGACTGCCACACAAACTGAGAAACGACCCCAAGGCTCGGAAGAGGAAGGTGGGCGGGGCGGCACGGACCTGACGATTTTGCCGACCCAATAGCCCTCCAGGGGCTCCGGCCTGTAGGAGTCGGCGAGGTCCACCACTGACACGTAGCCCGACCGGCCGAAGGGCAGCGATACCACCAGGCCGCTGTTCGTGAGCAGCTCCTGTACTCTACCCAGAGTGACCGTCCCGGGGGTGAGTCTGTACACACCTGCAGATCAGGGGAATGGAAGGATAACGGTATGGACTCATAGCAATACGGGGCCTTTAACAGCACTTGTACCACACAGAATGGCATAGAAAACATAATTACTAAAGAGGGGTGACCGTCATGGTGGATTAAACTGGACATTACCTGTAAGGGACAGAGAAAGACGCTTCTTTGAGCTGTCCAGTCCGACGACTTTAGCTGGGAGAGCTTGCCCCATCTTGAACATCCTCTCTGGATATTTGGCCACCTGAATGGAGGGGGGGGAGTTATTGGACATAAAACTAAAAAAGTGGTTCAACATAGAGTAACGTATCTCTCTCCTATTGTTACTTATTTATCGTTAAAAGTCAGGGTTAAGACTTCAGATATACAAGACATCTGGGGCTGAATCTGAAATCTCTCTCCTTGGTCAGATTGCAAGCGAGAACAAACAGGATATAAAAAGTGAGATGCATAAAGATAATATAAGCGCAACAACATTAACACATACACACTAAGGCACAGACAAAGCGATACAGCCAGTCATCTGATTGGCGGGGAAAGATTAATGAGACGATTTATTATATCAAAGGTTTAGCATGTTCCCTTCTACAGAGATCGGAAATTATTCTGAACAATGATTCCTAACTAAGGTGATCAGCCAATCCATGTCAGGAGGTACACTGAGGTACGATGGGGTATGTAAACTACCATTTCAGCCATTTCAATTAAAAGGATCCGGATTTCACTTTAGCACTGAGATGTTGCTGTGTGCTGATTGGTCGAGGAGACAAAACCAGTCAAAGCACAAGAAAGACCGAACTATTTACCCAAGAACAGGTGCCTTTCAGTTTTAAAACAGAATGTAAAACCTGAAGTAGCTGAAAGTGTCCCCCCCCCCCCATGAAATGGATTAAGTCGCCCCTCTACTCCCTACGCAGATTTACAAACGGAGTTAAGCCCCGGGAGCACGGCTTACTTGGCGATCTAGAGTCATGGCCAGAAGGTCCACCGTCCCGTTAACGGAGGGGGTGAGGATGACCTTCAGCTGCTTCTTCTGAACGTCATACTGAAGGTGAGAGACGACAAGCACAAGTAAGACATCCGGCAGAAACGGCAGGAGGAAACATCGCGCAGCAGCTCCCTGCCCGCATGCCACCTTCGACACGAAGCAGGTGACGTCCTGCCCGGCCTGGTAGGCCTTCAGTTTCTTGCCGGTGTTGATGTCCTCAAGATTGGCGTCCTCTTTCAGCAAGCTACGAAGGGATAAAAAAAAAGTGTAATTAGCTTCTCAAAAACATTAAATGGTGATTATGTAATGAAAGCTTTATATTGTCACTAAGGCCAAAGTTTGAACGGATAGAAATTAAAAGGTCTGGACTTCACGAAGATCCTACCTTGGGAGTAACGTCAGTTCAACTTCTGTGAACTTGGACTCTGGGTGGGAAATTGGTAGAAGCCTATTGTGAATAAAATATAAACATTAAATAATTAGGTGAAATGCATAGATGTTAATCGTGTAACCAGGCATTCTAAAGAGGTTTTGTTGTTTGAGGAAGTTTGTTAATCACTCAATAAAAATTCATCCATCCATCCATCCCAGGGTCATGGAGGGCCCTGGAGCCTATCCCAGGCAGCGAAATAGTCACATGGGGAGCCTGGAGCCTATCCCAGGAAGCGAAATAGTCACATGGGGAGCCTGGAGCCTATCCCAGGAAGCGAAATAGTCACATGGGGAGCCTGGAGCCTATCCCAGGCAGCGAAATAGTCACATGGGGAGCCTGGAGCTTATCCCAGGAAGCGAAATAGTCACATGGGGAGCCTGGAGCTTATCCCAGGCAGCGAACGGCACAAACACGGACACAATCATATACTACATACAATTTATAGACACCAATTAGCTTAACTGCATAAATGGAGATAATTATGATGTTATCAGGCAACAGTGACATTCACTGCATCACCGAAACTTAATTCTTGCTCGTATTAAATCCTGTCCAATGTTTGGCCGAGATGCTCATCACGCGTTTCCCGCACAGTTCCGCGTTCCACGTGATAAAGAGGGGCACTGACTGACGACAGCGAGTATTTCCTACTCACTTGTGATCGGCGCACGCCCTCTCCCCAATGACCCTGGCCGTGACCGACTTGCCCTTCTTCAAGGAGGCTGTGGGAAAGCTGGAAGTCTTTTTGAAAGTCTCCTGGATCTGAGAGACATGGATGCTTCCCCGAACGCCGCCGGGCAGGCTGACGAACACGCAGAGGGGCTTGACGGACTTCACAGTGCCGGTCAGCACGTCTCCCCTCTTGTAGCTGTGCTTCCGGCTCGCCGCCACGCGCTTGGGAACCGCTCTCTTCTCCTCCCGGGTGGGAGCGGACGCCGAGGTGGACGTCCACGAAACCAGCGGGAGCCCTCCGAGGTGCTCGCAGCGAGGCTCCGTGACGGTGACGTTCAGCGTCCGCCCCACCGCCATCTTCTCCGACTTGAAGAGGAAGGTGTCGTTCAAATGGACGGTCGTGGGCACCATGGTCAGGTGACCGCTGTCGCCCAATGAGATGACGGCGAAGTCTCGCTCCACATGCTGCACTGTAGCTGATAGCTTTGCGCCTGCGTTAAGCTAAAAGGCAAAATTTGACAAAAAAAAGATACAATTTTTTGGGCTCCAACCTACAGAACAGTATCAACATCGAGAACCTTCACATCGCCAGGTTTCCGGGCCCACCGACCACCAACTGTTACGTCTCATTTCTAAATTATGTGATAAAAATTAAAGCAAATAAATAATAAACACCGTCTTTCAAGTCTGATTCTTTTTAGTTTAGCAAACCCTTTTCGCCAATGGGACTTGCGTAGCTCATAACATCAAGTCCCAACAAGAAGAAATCTGACTGGGCCTGCTGGCCAGCAAACATGGTTTGGAAACTACTTTTAACATGCATACTCCAATCAGGGATTCACATAACTGGTACACAAGTACACTACTGGCTGCATTTTAACCTTAGCGCCGCAAAAGTAGCACAAATTAGCCACATAGAGGCTAAAATGCACAGTAATTTCTTGCCATAAGAGCACAAATGCACATAAAAATGCATTTGCACGGCTATGACAAGTCGCTTTATACAATATTTTTCATGCGCATCCATTATGTGCATCCCTGACTAATTAGGTTTACCTGTTCAGTCCATTAATTTAGTTTAATTCAACATTTTGTGGCTTCAAACGCAAGCATCCGGTCATTAAAGTAAATCAGTCATCATATGAAGAAAAAAAAAAACAGAAAATTTAAGATCTGAGATGTAGACCTGAAGCCGGGTCATGTGTCCGGATGGAACACAACTACAGATAAATCTCAGCCCACCTTCTTCCTCTTCCCCAACAGCAGCGGAGCAAGAGAGACATAGATCTTCGATGCACAGGGGTCCACGTAGAGCACAACAGCTTTCACTTTCTGCCCCGAGGTCAATGTCACACCTGCAGCAAAAAAAAAACACCAAATCTATAAAATCGAACTGTTGTAGCTCTGTACTGGAAAGGCGTCCCTCTAGCTGCAGACACGTTCATCGAAAAGCACTTGTCAAATACAGACACTGATTCTCACCGCTCAGATGGTCCGCAGCTGCGACTATGCCGACGCCGCTCAGTCCGTCTCTCACGAATGTGGCACTTCGGTCGCCGCTCACGGCGTCGACAGCCAGCTTCAGCTTCTGCCCTACTGCCCAAGGGCGAAGGTACTGGAGAAGCTCAGGATCTAAACAGGAGAAGCAGGTGGGAGGGGGAATATTTACCCGGCGGCTGTAACGGCGTTAATACCGTTACACATTTCTCCAAGTAGGAGCCTGGAAATTTTCAAGTTCCGAGTTACTGGTAACACATCATATCACATCATAGGGGCAGCGTGTGGCTCAGTGGGCTAAGCCTGTGTGCCTGTAATCATGAGGTCACAGGTTCAAATCCAGCCTCAGCACGTCTGCGGGTCCTTGAGCAAGGCCCTTAACCCCCAGCTCCCTGGGCGCTGCTACGGGTGGCTGCCCTTCACAGACAGCTTGATCAACAAAAGACCAAGTTGAGGGAGGCGTAAAAACAATTTCCCAGGGGGACAATAAAGGATTGATTGTTATTATTATTATATCGATGCAGATCACAGGTTATTTGTCCCTGTGCATTTTGACCAATCAGATGGCGGTGATGCAAGCAGCTCTGTTCAGCCACGCTTTTGCCTCGTAGCAGGGCCTCAGGTAAGGCTTGCACAGTTTTGCAGTGGGGAAACGGTCCGTTTGTGGTTCGGCTAAGATCCGGCTCGGTTCCTGGTGCCAGTGGAAAAGCTCCAGTCTCTTACCTTTGGCGGCCACCATTTCTGCCACGGCGTTCCTCTCCTGCAGGCCTAGAACGAGCCTTCTCTGGGAATCTCCCTCTTCAAAGCAGACTTCCGACACTTTTAGGGAGAGGAGGAACCTGCGTTTCTCCTCGTCCATGTCGGTGACCTTGGCAGCCACAGTCTGTCCTTTCTGGTAGACGCTCTCAGTGTTGCTGATGAACTTGTCACTCATAGCCTTCAGAAACGGCATGAACACACCATCAGTGAACCTACACTGCTATATAGACCAGGGTTCTTCAAATCTGGACCTCAATTCCAAATCCAGACCTTGTTTTCAGTTCTCCCAGGTAGTTAGATTAATTATTACTGATTCTGATTGGTCAAAGGCTTAATGCCTGACTGACAGGTAAAGGAAGGCTGGAAAACCAGCAGTGCTTGGACCTCGAGGACCGTGAGTTGAAGAACCCTGATATAGACGGCGATGAAAGTCTTTAATTCCTATAGTCACTTCATTCAATGCTGAAGTGCAAAGTTTCTCCGAATCTCCCCACAGAACGGTGTTTTCAAACATCTCAGAGACTACAGATGGGACTACTGCTACATGGCAACACCTACATTTCAAGAAAAGGTGGCCTTTTAAATAATCGAATAGAAGCTATACAATCCCTTGAAATACAGACCCTTTGTGCACATAGCAAAAATACTCAGCCGACACCTGCGAGGACGTTAAAGACCCCATTTCCGGAATCTATCGGAAATGTTTTCAGCACCAAATGCGAGCACATCACAGCCTCACCCTGACACATCAGCGTGTAACTCGGGGGTTTTCCGAAAGCTCGATCATCACTTTTAAAAACACTCTGTGGTCACGGCCTACGTTCACACACTCAAGCCAGCGGCTGGGGGGGGTATACTCACGGACTTGGGCGCCAGGCCCACGAGGCCGTAGGGGAACTCCACGAAGACCCCGTACGGCATGACGTCCTTGATCCAGCCCACCAGCTGCATCCCCACCTGGATGTCGGAGAACTCTTTGGCTACCAGGCCGCCTGCGATGGCGGCTTTCACCAGGGGCTTCTGGGTCAGAATCTTTCCAGGACGGTTAGAGAAACATCCCGATGGAGAGTGTAAAGCCCATTATCGGGCATCCTGGGCTAAAGCATGAAACCGCACTAACCTACACATGCTAAATTATTTACAACAAAAGCCACAAGAGACAGTGTCAAGCAAAGGATACGGTGTTGGATTTGTTGGTCCCGAGGCTGACTGTACTGGAGAGGGTGTCTCCCTCTTTCAAAGTCAACCAAAACAGAGAGCAGTTGGACATGTGATCAGACAGATGGCCAATGGGAAGGAAAGCAGGGGTATCATCAGGGAGAATGGAAACCTCCAGGCCTTCGAGGTGCTTCCTCAACACCTTGGCCTCCACTTCCTGCAGTTTGACGAAAAAGCACCGAGAATCAATCACACGTCCAACCTCTCAGGCGGGATTCAACCACGTGGCGTTTTCTTAGGACTACGAAAGGTTACATATTGATAGGTGCATATAACCTAAAGCACCGTTTCCCAATCCAGTCCTTGAGGACGCACAGCCAGACCAGGTTTCTGCTTCCTCCCAGGAGAAAAAACACGGATTGTCTGTGCGTCCTGAAAACTTCTTGTGAAAAAGTGTAAAAATCTAGCGCATACCACCGCTTGGTACTGGATGGCAGCTGCTAACAGCGTCAGCTAGCCGTACAGATGCGTCCTTGCGTACCTCTCCAGTTTCAAAGCTAACCCTCTGGGTGTCCTGGCTCTCCTTATCCGCCACGGCCCGGAAGGACAGCAGCAGTCTCTCCTGAGTGGCATCGCAGGACAGCACCTTCGCTTTGACGACCTGTAAGAGAAACCCGCCAAAAGGCAGGAGACGTTCTGCTCAGACCGACCCCGAGCTAGACGAGCGACGGCACAGAAGGGGCACCCTCCGGGCACAGACCTGGCCGACGTAGAAGAGGCTCTGCGGGGCAGACACCCGCTCCCCGCTCAGCTCTGCGACGGGAACCAGTCCCTTTACGTCGCCGAAGAAGCGGACGATGCAGCCGAAGTTCTGGACGCTGACGATCCAGCCGTGCGACACCTGGCCGACCCGGACGGCGGAGTAGCTGCTGATCAGGGGCAGGGTGGAGCTCAGCAGCGCCTTCTTCCGCGTCAAAAGCAGCTTCCCTGAGGCGCGGTCCACAGACAGCACCTGCGGGACACCACCCAGTGTCGCAACTGTGAGCGGCATCGCGAAAGACCGCGACCGTGCATTAACACGCTTAACACTGGTTGGGGGGGGCACAAGGTATCTACCAGTAGTATTTATCTAAAGTAGTAGCAACAGATACGATATGATTATTGCGCTTGCGCACATCGTGATGAAACGCTGAGAGGGAACATCATGCAGACCTGGTCAGGTCTTCATCAAATGCAGCCACAAAAATTTATAAAACATTTCTTTTTTTTTCTTTTTTTTTAAATAAACACAAATTAATTTCTAGGGCTGAACTCTCCTCCAGCGATTGGGGGAAAGGCACTGGGTCTTGTGATACGGGCCGCAGGGTAACCCCCCCCCAGGGAGGACGGCTGCATTCCACACACGGTTAACCCGGAAACCCTCCCCATTTCTCTAAAGACCACTGCCAACTTCTTGGACGCATTAATAGGCAAACTGACCCGACACTTGACTTTGCTCCCCACTTTGTAGACCTTCTCCGGGTTCTTCAGCACCACGTCGGCCAGGTGAATCCTGGGCACCATCCCTTTGATGTAGTCCGTCAACTCCACGATGACCCCGAAGGTCAGCAGAGAGGACACCGTGCCCTGGGGGGGGTTTGCAGCAGGGAATGACAACCTGGGACTGGAACTCCAACGTTACGTATACGCAGAGAGATTTCACACACCTCTACTAACTGTCCAGGTTGGAAATCCTGATAGTTGAGGAACGTTGCATGTACGATGGCCCTACAAAGGAGAAGAAAAAAAACAATAACATTTCTAATCATAGTAAAAATTTCGTAACTAAATAACTGGATACATGCTGTTTCTCATCTAAGAATTAATAGCACAAGATAATGCAAAATAAGTGCCAAGACTTGAAAGGGATCAGAAGGGCAGTCGACTGCGCCAGCTGCCCACCTGCGCAGTGTGGCTGTATGCATCTGCTCCAGAGGGCTGAAATCCAGAATCCTGCAGGTGTGAGACGACCTGGCCATGACCTGGTCTGAGGTGAAGGTCTCGCCAATGTCCTTCAGGTGCTGTTTCTAAAACACCACATATCATGGGGGGGGGTGGGGGGGTTAAGTGACAGGAAAATAAAATACAGTGAGGGAGGTTGGTAAATCAGGAGCATTTGTTTGTAAAAGGCTGGTTGCGTAGTT
>JABFDZ020000045.1:6343446-6357902 GCA_019775955.2 Pollimyrus isidori | reverse complement strand
AAATCGCTCCACGCTCGCTCCAAAAGAGGGACAAATAATCTGCATGCCTAACAAATGTCACCTTAAACCGAAGCCTTCTATCATAAAGAAATATGAGCAACGGCAACATTGCCACTCAGATTAGAGTAAATTTATTTTTAAGTAACATATAAGCAACAACGGACACGTTTGGCATTCCATGCACAAATATGCTTAAAAATAAAGGAATCAGTGGGCTTAATAGCCTAAAGAATACTACAGGCTAAGCATCCACGTTTTAAATTCCTCAGTTTTTTTGTTGATGCTGATGCTGCGTGTCTCTATAAAATAAAATTTCACTGACAGCATTACGTGAAATAAAAAAATATCCTGTTAGACCTACTTTGAATGACAAAACAAATTTATTTGATTACAAATATTTACTTTATAGGCTCTTATGCTTTATAGACTCGATATGCTATACAATTGCCATGTTTTGCTCTGGATTCTACCTGTTCGTGTAGCAAACTCTCATGTTTCTGAGAAAAGTGATTCCAAAGTGAATCTTTACTCACTGAAACAGTTTCATCACTTTGTTGTTCTTGCTCGACATTATTGTCATCTATACTTTAGATAAGAATATTACACTTGTATGATTTATCAGTTTCTTTTGTGAATTGCTTTGCGAATTCCATCTCTGCCAATTTGTGTAACAGTCTCGATAATTGTACGGATGAATTCTGGGTAGATTTGGGCACGCCGCAGAATCGTAGCGTGAGCGGTATCGGAGCGAGACAGAGCGACCGCTCCAGCCTTAATTAAAAAACCGCTCGACGCTCTGACCAAATTCCGCCCCCTCCGCTTCTGGCTCGCGCTCCGCTCTGCTTCAGATGCTACATGGTTGCCAGAATCAAGTGGTTGCTTCGTGTTTTAATGGTGCGAGTGTCAGATCTTATGCAAAATTTTAGGACTGCTGCATGATGTAGAATGGAATAGTGATACTTC
Organism: Pollimyrus isidori; assembly: GCA_019775955.2. NCBI lineage: Eukaryota > Metazoa > Chordata > Actinopteri > Osteoglossiformes > Mormyridae > Pollimyrus > Pollimyrus isidori. Next base: position 6,356,939 of record JABFDZ020000045.1, on the reverse strand, counting down.
ATTCATCTCCGTGGTGAAACTAGGTTAGTTTTTGAATATCTCACCTTGCTCTACATGAGACATGTATACCCCAGATACCCCAGCCTCTCTTTCAAACTAAAAAAATGATTCAGTGATTGTACTCCGATTTATCTACAGAAGATCCCTCCATTTTACCAGTAGATAGTGAGGCCAGGGCTATTCTCAAACATTATATTTTACATATTTAGCAGACCCTTTCGTTCAAGGTGATGTACTATTGAGGCGACTATCCATCCGTTATTGTAACCACCTAATCCCCACTGGGGTCACAAATTCCAGGAACAACAGGCGTAGGCAGGAACCGACACACAACTACAGGGCCAATTTACACACCAAACAGCCTATGTTGCACTTTTTTGTACTGTGGGAGGAAAGCGGAGTCCCTGGCGAAAACAGGGAGCGTGTGCAAACTGCACAGAACTCTACTCCCTGTGAGGTAGCAGTGCGAACCTCTGTGCCACCATGCCACCTCTATTGAGGGAGCTGGCACATGACATTGGTATGAGCTGTCAAGGAATCGGCCAGGCAAAAGTGCAGGAGCTACACAATATCTTCTAAACAGGTTGCAGGAGTCGCTTCTCTCATGATGGGAAGTTTAATGCCTGTTATACATTTTGGTCAGTTATTCAGTTCCCCTTTAACATGTCATAGTGGGCAGTGAGCGCAATCTCGATCATTGTAGGCACCAACCAAATGTCATTCCCTCCCCTGGACTTTATGTTGGGAATGTAAATTTGAAATATTAAAAAAACGTACAAGAAAGCATCGAAGATTGCCTGACCCATGCATGCAGCCTATGGTAAGCAGTCCAAGCAGCCTTTGCTTTGTAAAAGTCTCCTGTTGGGTGACTCCCAACCAAAGTGCTGCACTCAGAAAGGGACAGGGAAGGGCGGGGGGGGGGTGTTGGATTTTGCTCAGTCAAGCGTGATAGTGGCTTTTGGGGAGTACAGGCCGCATTGGTCTCCGTGCTCTATGTAAACGTGGCTTTGAATAATTCACAAGCCTTCCATCAGTAATAGCAGCACATTCCCCAGGGAAAAGGCCAGCGTTATCTGTGCGGAGGGTAGGCTGTGGAGGTTGGCGCGACATGGCACCTAAGAGGCATTGCTGTATCCAGCAAAGGATAGACTGCACAACAAAACAACTTTAATGGGAACTTCAATATATGTTCTGCTGCCTCTCCTATCCTGGAACTAACATGCAAACTTACATTTTCATTTGACCCGACAGAATTTGTGTGTCTGTTTACCGGCCGTGGCTCCAGGTGTGCAGAGACTTACCAGAGGCTATATCCACCTTCTCAGTTTAGTGTAAGCTGTTTGGTCTGCATAGTGACCCTGGAGCTACTGGTCTGACCGCCCTCATATTCCTTTCCATTTTGATGTCATAGTGGACAAGACGGAGTAACCGATTAGCGGTCAGGTTGTTTCAGTGGTTAATGAAAATAGCTAATTCATTAGGTTACCAGTTCATAGCATTCCTGTTTTATATATGTAGTTTTAATGATATTGCACCATATAGTCAGAAATGGCTTATTTCATATTTGCATATTTGAGTGCAGACTTCACTGTGTTCTGAAATCCATTGATTACGAATAAATTTTAGCGTAAAGGCTTTAGTGTAGAAGCTCATAGCAGGTTAAGAGTCTGCACTCAATTAGGATTCTTTATGCTTCAGTCATTCACTTTGTTCAGGAATCCTGCATTGATGTGGGGACACACTGTGCTGTGATTGGCGGCTGCTGAGAGTGGTAGATAAAGGGCTTGAGAGATAAGGGCTAAATTGCTGAAAGTCTAAAGCTGCGCCTCTCGTTACTGAATGAGGTGAAGAACCACTGCCAGTTCAATCCAAGTTCCACTGAACCATTATCTCGTTCAGACAGTCAGCCCGTGTCTTCTCCCGCAATATAATTTTACTGTTGCGTTAATCGTTCTTCATCCCAAATGTGAACTGAAGTATTCCTGTGTTCCTGCTGGAACCAGAATAGCGTGAAATGGATATATTCTTACAAAGACAGTAATGTCCTGAGACACTTCATGTCACGCTCACGCTCCACAAGTGAAGTAGTGTGAAGAGAGTGCAGTGTGGCCAGCAGCCCTCTTGGGGTCCCGTCGAGCATGACTGATGCAAAGGGTAATGGGAGTGGTCTGAACCCCCCAACTCACCACAGGAGGCTATGACACAAACCTACATTCCTGCTGATAGACACAGCGGGCTCTCACTCATGCACCCCCGCAAATCCTCTTTAATTCATTCCTTAACCGATCTGCAGGCTAAACTGATGGCACCAACAAAGCTTATTACCTGATGACAAACTACCATTTTCAGTCTTATTAGAGTTAAAGCCATGGATTTTTTTCACCCCTTTAATTAAGAAATATATTTAAGTGACAAATGATGGAATAATTTAGATCGTTTGAAACAGCACACTTGAAACATTATATACAGAGGCGGACATTTCAGGGCCAGAAAGTAAAAATCCAAACCAGGATTTTGTTTCAACCAGCCAGTTGGGTACTCTGTGACTCTCTATGCTGAACTGGTTGGTTGAAACAAAATCATGGTTTGGACTTTTACTTTCTGGACCTGAAATGTCCGCCTCTGGTTATATATGGGGTTGTCTATTGGTGATTTCCACTTCCAATGGCACATATGAAGGGGGACTCTTCCTCCTCCTCCTCCTCCTTCTTCTTGGAGGTTTGGCGGAATCATGTTGTTGCTGTATGTAATCTGTTCGCGCACTTTCCCTTTGTGCACCAGCTGACCCTTTTCCTGTGCAGGGAAGCGTCCTTTTCTCCTACCTGGCAAATCCGCCATTATAATAGCAATCTGCCAATGTGCTAGCATACCTGGCTTTTAAAAAGAATGGGAGATGGCACCCTGGTGTGTACCAGGTTACGACCCAAAGACATCTATGACTAATTATAAGATTTAGTACGAACCTTTTGGACCATGTGCCTGGCACAGTAATCATTTTCCGCCCTTAAACTAACGAAAGTGGGTTGGCCAGACCCTAAATTAATTTTTCACCATGCGTGTCAGACAACGCGCTTTAGATTAGTAAGAAAATAAGGCCCTATATCTTTGATGGCTTGAAAGTGCCTGTGTCTTTAAGGTCGCCTTATTTTTCTGCAAAATTATGCTGTGCCACAGCTTGTCAGCTTGTCACCATGTCCTTTGTGCATAATTAATTTATCCCGAATGACCTTTGACCTTAGTGGAGAGGTGTACATGCATGACGGGGTTGTCAGAATTGTTTGTGGTTATTAATGGCCTCCCTAGATGTAATAGATCAAGGTCTTTTTATTTAAAGGCCATTTGGGCCGGCAGGTGAATCTTGCCCACTGGATTCTCAGCTCGCCTTGTCCTGCTGATCAGTGTTTTTAAAGGTCCATAGGAGTATCGAAAATCTCCCATGGGTGACTCCTGCCCAGACATAGCAAATCATTCTCATCTGACCATCGATCTCATCCCAAATGTTGAGCCTCTTTGTTCGCTAATCAGCCGTGGATCTGTTGATTTTCATTTTGGCTTTCATTGATTTCCCTTATCACGCCTACCCTCTTCGCTTTCCAAATTATGCCGTTTAATTTATTCCCATCTTGCACGGCGGCTGTCTGAGTCCCTCTGCGCCTCAGTGGTGCAGCCCTTTGTAGCACCATCGAGATGTCCTTGGGGGTCCCCTGGGGCTGGACACTCTGCGGCCTGCGGCCAGACTCCCGGCCCTGAAGCCCGGTGGGGGGGGTGGGCCTTGGCACACGTGCTGGGAGATGTGAGGGAGGCTGAGCCATCCTCGCCTTCTGAACAGGACTCCGATAAGAGGCTCAGAAGGAGCTTTGAGCAAGAGCCAGGAAGCCATGGCGTAAGGGGCATTCCAGACGCCCTGCAGGGGCGGCACCACCCTGGAGCAACCTTCGCTGGTACCTGAAGGGGTACCGACGTGTGAATGAAATAAATCACACCTTTCTGCCTGTTGGCTCTGTCACCAAATTAATCATTAGATCACCTCCCCCCTCCCCCATTTTTTTAAATTATAATTGTTATAATTTTATACTTCATCTTGACTAAAGAAAATGCAGGAAAGTAGCCAAACGTGTATGTGTGTTCAGCAGGATCCATTTATGTGTATGCACATGTACAATATTTTAATTTCCGCAAGTGTATATATTTACATAATAATTCATATTGCCATGCCTGCTGTGATATTGTCTACAAGTTGACTGTGTGAGGCCTTGTGTTTCTCTGTTCTCCTACTGATACTCTCTTCTGTGACCGATATGGCAACCACCTGCTTAATATGATTGGCCAATACACAATAATAAACATGCCTGTCTAATGTGGGATCTCGCACATCTTCACTGGCACACTTTTTCTTGTTTTTGGATAGAGCTGAAGCTGATTAGTTTTAGTAGGCTTCACATTTCTGCTGTCAGGTATTCCAGCTTGTGTTCAGAGAACCCACCGATTCCCAGATAGCCGTCCTTCCCCATGGACGTTCATTATTCTCCGGGCTTCTCTGTATGCCAGCCATAGACATCCTTAATCGCCATGTAATGAATATGTGGTTTGCGGTCATTGATTCACTGCCCATTTGTAAAGGCACCCAGACTATATCTTGTTCATTAGCTCAGACCCCTGGCATCGCAGTTCATGCATGTTAAATATTTTAACACTGGATATTAAAGGGCAGCTGGATTCGGAAGCGTAGTTTGCACAAGCCGCCGCGTTCATCTTATTTCAGTGCTTGTATGTTGTGATAAAGAAATGCTGCGGTTTGTCGGAGCCGACGACTGTTTTGGCTTCTGCTGCTGGCTCCGTTTCAGGCGTTCCCTGCGTCAGCACAAGTGAGATGGCCAGCGCTGCGATGGAAGTCTAACCCAACAGCAGCAGGGGCTCTTCGGCGTTCATGGGGAATGTGCCCTGCACTCCCGGGTCAAATATGCTGAATCTGTGCCTCGGCTTGCTGGTCTGACCTGGTTTGTGTATTGTATCTTGCAGGTGGACGTTGTCTGTGGGGAGCACCTGCTTGACCGATACCAGTCATTGAGGGAGGTCCAGAATGTGCTGGGAGAAGGTGCGCTTCAGGTGTGTATCCGGAATGTTCTCTTTAGCTCTGAGGTTCACGGCGAAAGGGGTCACAGCACGGGAGCCCAGTGCGGCTGACTCAGAACAAGCCCCGTCTCTGAGCCCTTGAAAGCTGTACTTGACGGTGTTCGCTCTGCGATATGTTAATACTTATGAGGTTGCGCTGAAAACAATTGCAGCTTCTTATAGTCAGAAAGGCTGTTTCTCCCAGGAATGAGCTGAGCTGGGGGATGTGCAGTATAAAAGGCTTACGGAGTGTCTCTGACCAGCAAAGGCGCTTCCTTTCCGTTTCAGCCGCGTTGTTTCCGCTTTACAAGGAAGCGCAATTTTTATTCCTTGGTTAAAGTTGGCCCTTGATCTTATATCAGAATCGCTCGCATCAGAAATATTATTCCCCGTGTTTAAATTGTGTTTCATGTTAGTAAACTGCAAAACAGGTAATTATGGCGCGAAAATGATCTGGGTACAACAACTTTGATAGAGCGAGAGCCGGGAAGAGCGGGGATTTGGATCGGTGAAAGCGAGGAGGGGAGGACGGGTGCACATGTGTTTTTCTCTCTCGACGGAATCCTGGGTGTAATTACTGTGCATAAATTAAACGCCGCAAGACTTTGACGATGGTGGAGAGTGAGCGGAATGAGCGGGAATGTTTTATACGATAGGCTTCCACGTTCTTACTACTGTCCTAGGAATAAAAGAAATGCATAATATATCAGTTTATACATAATCCTCCTGTCCTGAGATACTACGTTTTTATTGAAAATTATGTCGTTTATCCCTGACGTGTGTATTGTACTACTTTTAGTTGTCGCATTCACAGTAATGTTCCAATCCATCTGTTGCATATTTTACTGATTTGTTTTACGCCTGATAAGTCAGGGGTGCTGAAAGTGGCTGCGTGGAGATTAAACATATAAAATGAAGCTTGTTTTGCTCTGTAGGGTGCGGTTCGTGGCACCCAGAGTGTCCAGATTAAGAAGCGCACTCTCTGTGTCGAGTTCTGGCTTGATGCTGCTGCACTCAGCATCACTGAAATAAGCTATGGTGGCAGTTTGCTGTGTGAGATTTGCCTACTGTTATATGCAAAGAATTAACCTATGCCTCTGCTGAAAAGGAGGACCGCGTTTGTTTACTTAATTTGTGCATCACTGTTATTTTCATATTGTTTTGCACATTTTTTCCCCTTACACTTCTGCTTCCATTTGCATGTAATTGTACGCCTGATCAATTTCTCTTTATGTGGAGCATAAATAACTGTGAGGCATGTGGTGCAGTGCGGCGTCCCGCTCTGCTGTGCTGCGGCGTCGCATGTAAGCCATGATTGCGAGGATGGTGCTGTGCCAGGGAAGTGTTGAGTCAGCAGGCAGTGGAACGCCCCTCCACACACACACACACACACACACACACACGCACACACACACACTGCAGGACAGGCATGCAGCACACTTTCCTGCACGCTGCAGTTGCGTCTCCATGCCCTGCGCCTCGCACCTGAGCCACCTAAAATAAGATGCAGTAAATGCATCCCAGTGGACAATCTCGAGTCATAACATATTCCTGGTAGGGCAGCCTGTCACCAAGGTGACGGCCCGTGGACTCCAGGGTATGGTATGAGGTGTTTACTGGGCCGTGTCTGGACCACAGCTGAGCCTCAGGCCACATTAGAAGGTAGCCAGTTAAATCACCTCCATCTATAGTGCATTAACCTTTCATGGTGGTTTTCTGGGTTATGAAGCCCTGTGGACGCTGAGGGGCGAGAGGCTCACTAATTGAAACGTCTGCGTGCGTCAGTGTGTAGAATGGTGGTGTATCTCTGGAGGGCTGGTCTCAGTAACACAGGGCTTTTTGGTGTCTCTAAATTTCCGATAAAAACATTATAAGAGTTGAAAATGCCGTACAAGTTTCCATCGATATGCAGTATTTTCCTTGTATGTGCACTTTGGGTAGATTGTGACATGCAACAATATATGTTTTTATTGTTCTTTTGTCATTTGAGAAAAGAATGATTTTTGTTGCTCTGTGGCCTTTTGAGAATCGCCTTTTGTACGAAAACCGCGTATATACTCTATGTATTTGCGGTCTGTACACGGTTCGCTGTCACCCGGGGTTCTGGCCATCCGCGGGCAGAGATTCAGTTCTAATTACGGTAACTCTCTTTTGATTTGATGGATGGTTACATCTTCGACAAACAGTGAGTGTGAAATTAGAGGTAGGACCGGCTGTGGCTGAAGCACTCTGGGCCCCAGCATTGAGGTTAAATATCACGCTCTGTTTATCCCCCAGAGGTCGACCAGGCCGCTGGATGGCCCGGCCCGTGAAGCTGACAGGCGGTGAATTGGTGCGAGAGAGGCCCAAACGTCCTCCATGGTGCTTAGGTGGGGGAGGGGTGGAAGGCCTTTGTCTGCCCACCCCCCCAACCCCTAGTGTCACCTCACTCCTGTGCTGTCAGCCATCCTGTTGTGCCCATTACCGAAAGAGATTTATGCTTAGTCCCGACAAAGGTTCACGTCGGTGATGCGAATGCCTGTTCAGTGCGCTGCCCGGTAATCGAGATATAGCAGGTGATGCTTTCTTGCACCAAGGCCTGGATGCTGTTTTGTCATGTTTTCCGCTTCAGTGTAAAATGTGGGGATATTGTCTCCGAAGAATGCAGAGGATGCATTAAGTTATATTTAAGGTGTAATTAAGCTCTTTATGGGTTCTGTGACATGGGGGGATTTGTAATGCCTCAAGTACTGGAAGGGGTTATTGCAGTTTTATAATTGACTCTATTATTATCTAGAAAGCATTGTAGAAATGCAGCTAATCCCCATGGTTTGGGTGTGAGATTTTTTGGAGATTTTCATTGGTTAGCGTGTTATATTTAGCCTATTAAATATGTCCTTTCTTTGTAAATCCAAAGACCTTTCAGATCAGCCATGTCCGATAGAGGAAGGCACCGCATAGGTGTCTCCAAGCCCATTAGCTGTGAGCAGACCGCCTGGGCACCTCTGTGTCCAGGAGCCTCGTCACGTTGATCCTTCACTCTCTGTTCCGGACCGGGCCACAGAACCAGCACCGCAGAACCGGTGCCCTTTCAAATCCACAAAACCAGCATCGCAGAACCGGTGCCCTTTCAAATAGCGTGATGAAATACTTTTCTGTTATTCCTGGCCTCCAGTTAATCAGCGCAAATTGGGCTCTCCCGGGATTCGCCTGTGTTGTGTCTCGTAATGAAGATGCCCGACTGCCAGCATGATGAGACCCTCCAGATACATTTGTCAGCGTGCAGTGAGCAGTAAAAAGCTCGCAGCTGCACCCATTTCCTCAGCCCCACATTACATCTCTTTTTACAGATAACAGAAATAGAACCGCAAGCTGATGCCAAGATTAAGATGCGTGTTTAAACCATGTGGCAGATGTATCGTGATATTTAAATTGTTCACCAGATACGGGGAATGCCGTCCTGGCTGGGAAAACTGGATGTTGTGTAAGATTTTCGCTCCGAGGTCCGGGGGTTGCAGTCCGAGAGGGCTTCCCTTTTCATGCAGTGCAGGGTGAAGGTCCTCCAGAACATTTTCAGACTGTGGTGCTGTTTTCCAGCATAGCTATAACAGACCTCTCTGCCCTTAACCCATTCAGGATGTGGTATTTATTTATGGGGTATTACTATGTTTTACATTCTGAAATTTCTGGAATGCAACATTGGGTATCCACACTTGAATAGCCAGGTATCTTGTTTCATGAACACACCCCTAAAAACCCACAAGCACGTTACAGGGTGTTGCGTGTCCTGCCACCTGGAGCGTACTGGTGTTACACAAGAGTGGGTAGAGTAGGTGGATCTTTAATGCTCTTTAATGCTTTTTTTTTTTTTAAATAATATGTTACCAAGTCACATTAATAATAACTTTCATACAGCCTTAGAAGTGTCGGCTGCTTTCAGTTAGTGATTAGCTGCAGGCAATAAATCCTCACGGTTCTGAATGCAAGACGTGTGACTTGTTTCAAAGCAAAGTTAGGGCTAGAATTAGAGTCTCTGTAGAACTGCAAGATAACTTTGGGTGGGTGGGATAGGTGCAAATCAATACTGTACCATAAATTGTTATAATCAGGCTTTTGTTATGTGTGTGTTTGTGGTTTATGCTGGCTGATGGGTACCTGTGCAGAGACCACAGAGCTCTGTTTGATATGTGTGTGTCATTTCAACACAATGTGATAAAAATCTACGAATGCAATAAAAAAAAAACTAAAAATCCCAAAAGTTCCATATTTAGTTTGGTTACTTATGGCTAAGATTAGGGCTGGGTAGGGGTTATGGTTGTCATAGTCGGGATTATCCATAGAAATCAAGAGGCAGCCTCCACAAATATGCGAATGCCGACGTGTGTGCGTGCGCGCATGCTGTATACTGAAATGGGGTTCCCTGGTGAGAAAAGCAGGGACTCTAAGCCGGTTTCAGAATGGTTTTATTTCATTTTTAATGTACTACACTTAAAAAATGCTTTTAAAGCAGAGGTTGGAATAGAGTGCAGACAAGAGCATAACAAATATTCAGTCATTTCTCTCCAATACACAAGTCTTGTTTCCTATTTTGTAAATATAAAAAGAGGGTATGCATTTTGCTGCTTGGGATCCCCCAAACAAACATCTTATTAGCTAGGTGTTCTTTTAATCTAATGCCGATCACTACTAAAGTCGTAAAAACAATAGCAAGCTTGAATGATCACATTGGCGATGGGTTGTGTTCAGACAGAGACGAGCCCAGCCAGCTGAGGAGATGTTGTGCACAATCCCCAACGCAGCCCTTGGCAAAGGCGCGCTACCGGCTGTGTCAGGCTCTGCCGTATCCTACCCAGCCCTGCCTGCTAACAGATATTTACTGTAGCTTTCTTCTCTCCCTTGGCTTTTATGCTGTTAGAGCTCGGGGAAGTTTCAGGAGGCAAATGGATTTTCTTTCTGTTTTATTTGTGGTTTAGCTTTTCTTTTTGTTGGGAAATGTCAGGAGAGCAGCCTGAGCAGGAGATGCCCTCTGTCTACGCCAAAGAGTCCCTCCTGATGGGGCTATTTATAACCCAGCTCGGAGGCTGGCTGGCTGGCGGGGGGGGCGGCCAGCCACCCCCAAGCACCGCTGTGCCATTTCCCCCTGCGTCCCCACGCTTAACATCAGTCACAGTCTCATTTTTGGGCTTTCGGATCATCGTAGCCTCAGCATTTCGGTGAATGATCACTGGCCGCAGCAGGGCGCAGTAAGCGAAGGCTCCTAGCCAGATGGGTTAACGCGGAGCCGACTCCAGGTTAAAAGATCTGCGGGGTCCTTCGAGACAAGCAGCCCTGAGGTGCCGCCCAGCACCTCCACTTTAAGCACAATCGCTGTGCACACGCTTCTCAGCGAGAATGGTTTGTTGCGTCTTGCAGCAGTGATTTGGGGTTAAAGAGAAATGTAAAGCCAGCGTTCAGAAAATGGCAGGGCTGTCTTTGATTGTTCTCTTGAGATGTCATGTTCATCCTTAATTCTGTTCTCCCCCCCCCTGCTGTTTGTTTTCTAACCGTCCAACCCCCCCCCCGTCCATGTGCACATTTGGCACCTGGGACACAAGGACACCAAGGCCTCCCCAAGGAGCCTCTTTGGCTCTATATCTGGCAGAAGGGGGCGCCTCGGCACCAGCCGGCCCAGTTAATTAGCATGGACTGGCACCCCCTCCGCTCCCCCACCCCCGACGCTCGTTTTTCATGGAACTCCGGGAGACGGATTCCGGCCTGGTTCTGTCAGGGGACCCTTGGCTCCGGCACCATTCCTCCCTCTCATCATCATCCTCGCCTTTCTGATCCGTTTTGCAGGGAAACGCTTCTCAGAATCACCAACCGGTTCCACATTAGGAGTCACTGACTGTGTTTTCTGTCTTACATTGTTTGATCATTGCAGGAACTATCAGATATTTTCTCTGCATTGATGATGATAAATTTGACCTTTTCTCTTTTCGGGGAAACTCAGCAGGATTTTATCTTCCCTCCCTGGGATGTTTGACTCTGTGTCCCCTCCATTACACCGCCTCAGACAGGCTGCACTGACTGTCTCTTTCCTTCCTCCAGGATGGACTTCTCGTGCTGCATTTTGGACTCGTGCAGCCTCCCCCGAGATGAGTAGGGGAGGGCAGATCGCGGAGGGTCCCTCGTCGCTCGGATGCAGGGGGTGTGTCATCTCACTGTAACATCGACCGCGCCGCGCGATGCCTTTTCGTGCTTCCTGAGTACCGCACCTTCTGGGAGGTTTTACTGCAGTAATGTTCTCTAAATGCCCGCAAGGCCGAATTTTGAAACATCAATGAAATGTCCCTCATCCCCAAGAACAGGGCACCTTTCTCTGCTCACAGCGTTATGAACGGCAGATCCCAGTGTGCCGTATCCAAATAAAAACAGATGTGAAAATGCTTGCATCAAGGGCTAAATATTTTTGCATGGCATGTGCACTTGCTAGTATTTCTGAATGAAATTTATAGGAAAACAGAATAGTCTGTCTTTCAGGATGACCGGCGATGATATTGTAATTAGCAGGCACATTTGATAGAATTTAACCATCTGTTTTTTACACAGTCATTCTAGAAATTGGTTTATATTTGTAAACATTATCTTTCAAAAATAATAAGTATGCATTTTATGCACTGTGAGAATATTTTCTGTCCTTCAGGATATCTTGAGTCAGGGTTATGTGCTTTATCTCAATCCTTCCAATGAATCATTAGGACAGCAATTCAGGGTTCCTTCTGTAATACTAAACAATTGTATCGGGGACCTTTAGCAGTCCACTTTGTTCAGGGATTTGTCAGTCCTCATGGAAAGAAAACTATATGCAAAATTCACACGTACCACTTGATTTCAGTGCTGGTGTTTCTAAAGGGGCTTTTTGAGGGCATGAATTCTACACAAAAAAAAACAAATTAAACGTAAGAGGCATTTTACTCATACTGACACGGGAGCTTTCGGTAAAAGAATGTTTACCTCGTTTAGTTTTCTAAGTATCATGAATTCTCTAACAATGTGCGGAGGTTATTTGCCATTTGTTAACAAATACGCAGGCCGCCTGCTGGCACAAATTGGCTGGCCTTAGCAGACATTGAGGTCCTCCAGCTGAGAATCAGACTGTCTGCCTGTCAGAGCCACTGAGCTTCATGAAGCTCTACCCCCCCCAGTCTGGGACACAACTTAAAAGGCGGCCCGACCCTTTGGAAAGTCAGCAGCGGTATCCAGGGCGACACTCTCCGTGCTTTGGTTAACCCTTCACTTTCAAGGAATTTGACACTTCCACCCCTTAGTGTGCTTTAATTGTGCACTGCAGTTGTGTATCGTGCTTGAAATTGTTTCCGTGTTTACGTGAAACGGAAACTGTGGCTTTACTGGTGTGCTTACTTGCCGTCGATTGCATTATACGTCTTGGGGTTTGTTCACCGTTGTTTGTTTATTACTCAGTGTCTCTGATGCTTCACGAGCAGCCCTCTCACAGGTGCTTGCCAGCGAGCCGTGGAAGCCACATGAACTGATCGCAGTGACAACAGATACCTTTGGTGGCATTGTGTTGACGTACTGTTTTTAATTTATTGTGAGTTCGTTTTTTTAAAAGTTAATGCTATACTGTACATGTTAATATAGAATATGCTGCATCTGATTGCCTTCTAAAATTTGCTGAATCACAATGTGTGTCTTGCCTCTTGTTTGCTGATTTTAATAAAAAGCAAGACATGCAAAATGAAATGGAGAGTTCATGGGGGGGGGTCTGTCACCCAGGAGGGTCTCCTTGCTGAGAGCGTCTGTGTCATTGTCATGTAATCTCAATAGCAGGAACCTAATGACTTCTTTTAGCTTAAACCAGGGGTGGCCAATCTGATCCACAAAGGGCTGGTGTGAGAGAGATGGAGAATGCCGCTTCTTTTCTATTATTATTTATTTTTATTATCATTATTGATTCGTAGTGTGCACTTTGTAGTGTGCACTTTGTAGTGTGCACTTTGTAGTGCGCACTTTATGAAGTGTACACTACGTAGTGCACGCTACAGTGCGTACTACATAGTGTACATTTTGTTGTGTGCACTCAGTAGGGCATACTCAGTTGGGTTAGATGTACACCCTCAGTGCTTATGTAAACACGCTAAGCCTAAATCTAAAGGTAACTCTATTCCAACTGTAACCCAACTGAGTGCGCACTACGAAGTGCGCACTACAAAGTGCGCACTACAAAGTGCGCACTACAAAAGTACAAAGTTATAGCTTGTGTTACAGATAGAATAAGAACTATACAAACAAGAGGAGGCCATTCGGCCCATCAAGCTCGCTTCTGGAGAACTTAACTAATAGCTCAGAGTTGTTCAAATCTTATCTAGCTCTGATTTAAAGGAACCCAAGGATTCAGCTTG
>JABFDZ020000045.1:6318933-6341064 GCA_019775955.2 Pollimyrus isidori | reverse complement strand
GGCTTCCCGCCGGGGGGGCCCGGCTTCTCGCCCCCCGGGGGGGGGGGTGCTTTTTGGGGGCGCGGGGGTATCTGTTGCCCCCCCCCCCCCCCCCCCTTAAAAGGAAGTTACAAATAAAGTAATCGAATATAATAGAATTAGAATAGAATACAAAAACTACTGTATTGGACCCCCCAGTAAGCACCTGGTGCTGGTGAGATACTTAGAGCTGTTATTGCAGCAAAAGGTGCAATAACCAGCAAAAGGCTCTACAAATGACTAATGTGCAGGGTTTAAATACTTATGCAAGCAGCATTCTCCTGTTTTTGATTTTCTTTCAAAGGGTTTGCTGACAGCAAATTGATTTTGACCTTGAAAGTCTACTGTGACAGATGATAATTTAGCACTAAAAATTCTGACCGGAAGACTGTGTGTCATTTGTAATCCAGAAAAGTCTGATCATTTTTTGAGCGGTTTCATACTTCTCCGGGGCACGGATTTCAGTGATAATTTGATTAACATTTTGTTATATCTGTCCTAAAACTTTGGCCCCCAAAATGTGACAAAAAGGGTAAACTGAGTTTTATAAAAAATTTATGGCTGCAATCAAAAAATGTCAAGGGTATCGTTTTTTAGTTTTTGTTACTGGTGGTTAAGCGTAGTGTCACGTCCCGCGTCGTCCTTCCTGTTTCAGCCCTTCGTGTGCCACGCCCACCTCGTTACCTCCTGTGCTTTCCTGATTGTACTCACCTGTGGGGCGTTGCCGCACGCCTGTCCTGTGATTAGTCCTGTGTGTATTTAGGTCTGTGCCAGCGTAACACCGACAGATCCGGCATAGACGTTTCACGTGTATTGTTGTGCGTGTAATTAAAGTCTCGTTCGCCTTCACCATCTCAAGCTGGTCTTTGTTTGTGCCCTGCGCGCACTGCAGTACGTAACACGTAGGGCTGCGTAGGGATTAAGGCTGTTATTGTTACGATTAGGATTTACCCATATAAATGAATGGACGGTCCCGAAAAAGATATGAGTCAGGTGTGTGTGTGTGTGTGTGTGTGTGTATGTGTGTGTGTGTGTGTGTGTGTGTGTGTGTAGCACTCTGTCCAGGTTGTGAGCTGCCTTCTGGGATAAGCTCCAGGAGCTCCAGGATATAGTATTTAAATTACTATAATGGACAAGATTTTCTTTAAGTTGAGCCTTTTATTTTATTTTTTTACCTGTCAAGCACTGTCTAAGCATGGCATAGGTTTGTAAGTTTGCTGGTGTCTGCCCTTCCAAAACCTGAATGCACATTAAGGTCAATCATTTTAAATTGGATTGGCTGAACCCATTCCATAAGACGATTTGTATTCCTAAATGTTTATGTAGATTTTAAAAAGCACCTTATTTTTGATTCAAATTGATTGGACTCTGAAGGGCTTCTACATTAACTTGGTGGCAAAGCAAATAATCTCAGATTAACAGGTTGACAACAAGCTTTGTGACTGCGAGTGAAATTAAAGGTGAAAATTGATTAAAAAAAAATTGAAGCACATTTTTTTTTTTATTGGTATGTGCCATACAGCAGTAAGGAACAGAGGAAATTGTTTATCTAGATTCAGAAACAACTGGTCATTTAAGAAGGCTAATTCTAGAAAGATACAGCACATCAGTACTCAAACCATACACTGCACATACACAACTGCCAAACTCAAAAAGCTGGTGTCATTAAGGCATTTTGACAACCTACAGCATTCTCTCCTTTTCTGTGGGTAAACACTTAGGAAATTTTGTTAAACATCTAACGAACCCTTGATGCACATGCATTCTGCCAAAGGGCATCCATGCCACTTGCATTCGTACAATCATCGGCAAGCTCGGTCACCTGTGCTTCGTTGTGCTTGGAACAAATTTCATTTAGGGCCCCTGGCCTCACCAACCAGCATTTTATAGCTATGGCAGACAGCACAGAAGAATGATGGACGTCCACCAGTTTCCCTCAAAATATTAGCTGGAGTGGCTGCATTGAAGGGACGTCTGACAACTATATATTGTCCTTGTATATTTGTATATTTTTTTCCTGAAACACTTATCCATGTCCCCCCTTAAGGCTTAGAAATGACTGGAAGCTCTATAGAAACTCAAACAGTTGGAGGACACACATCAGACCGAGTAAAGTTGTGCCTGAAATATTAATTTCAAAATTAGTTGGACAATCACTTAACTCTGAGACATTGGATGACATAAATTCCATCTCACAGTAGCACATTTGTCTCATTCATGCAAATGGTCAAGCGCACAACACATTCTGATGCAGTCAAGCTAACAGTCACAGCTATTTAAATCGAGGCTCTGTTCTGTGGTATTCTAGCTCACATATCTTGTATTGCTAAGGCAGGGTAGTACAGTATAGATCTCTGAAGAAGCATTCCAGGCATCCTTAAGGATATTTAATGTTTTTGTGCACATAGTTAAGAGCCATGGTCTATCAGCCTATGAATTTTGTGCTGAACATTTTGTAAACCAAAATCCTGCTTGACTAATGTGTACATTGGATAACTCTATAGATGAGATTGACTAGTGCAGATGTTCTTTGCACATTTAATCAAGGAGCATAGCTGGAATGATATTACTCTGAAACCGAGACTCTTTGAATATGAAACTTCAACAATTCACGTTCATTGTAGAAACTGGCTGCCGGAATACAGCCACCCTACTTACTGAAATGCACCCGACTTACTGAAATGCTAAACATAATTTCCAACATTTGGGCCACACTTTTGAGCCTTGAAGTTGCTTGGAGATATGCTACAATGAACAGAGAAATGCAGGAAATGGAGAACACTTCATTTTCTACCCTATGGTAAGGAAGACACAGTCAGTGACAGTGACCTAATGACACAGCATGCAAACATGAAAAATACACCATGCAACTAACTCTTGAATTTGATAACCTATTTTTCTAAGTTCAAGTAAAGAGATACATTAATATATCAAGAGCGATCTTGGAGAGGAATTTTTCTTTTTCATTTTAGGTAGAGGCCATTTGGACAGTAAAATTTCAGTGGATTGTAGATGCCAACTTGCAAGATGATCATTCAAATTTTTAACCAATTCATGGGCTACACTGTCTTTGAAATGATTTTAATATACTCCATTTGGGTACTTCTAATAAAATGCTTTTTATTAAAAAAAAAGATGGTCTACTTTGGAATACCAAAGATTGATCATTGTCCATCACTAATGACTCAACAACATTAGTTCTCGAGTTTTAAGCCGACATTTAGATACTATTCATGCTGGGCACGTGAATCATTAAAACAAAGTCTGAAAAAGACAAATGCGTATTTTCAGTCATACTAGTATTTGCAGAATTAGAAATGCTTGATAGAATATATATTGTAGTTCTGAAATGTCTGTGATTTCTGGTGAACTTACACACCCCCACACCATCTGGAATGTGTCGAGAATGATTTACGTCCTGTGGCAGTGCACTAATACTTAAATCCATAATGGTGTCTGTATTGTACATGTGGTTTTAAAGTTCCGTTTGAAATTTCTTGAGTGATGTTTCTGGAAACTCACATTGTAAGGTGTTAATAGTGCAGTGTCACAATGATTGTGTGATGGATTCCTCTCTGAGACCACTCCATTACAGAAAGCGGGTGGGGGGGGGATTTAATTTTTCTGGTTGGTGGAGTTCATGCTAAAGGACTCGTTCTTCTCCACCTTCTTGGTAGAGGTGGTCTCCTCGACGATCTCCTGGAATGTGTCATGCGGGATGCTGGCCTTGCTGGCTTTGGCCTGAGGCTCCTCCTCCTTTTCCTCCTTCTTCCCGAGCCTGGAGGTGCCGGCGTAGATGCGGGTCTGGTACCCGTAGCTCAAGCTGGGGCCGGGGTTGGGGATGCCGAACGATATCCCCGAGCTGATGCGAGTTTCCTCTCCCTCCAGCAGTTTCCTGTGAAGGGAAGGCAGAGAAGAGGACTTCAGTCTGCCCCCCTACATGGGCTGGCGCAGAGAACTGACTCACTGATGGACTTTGCCTTTGACCACAGTTTGCACCTTGCTTTTCGCACACAAGCCCACTCCTTCTTTTCCTATTAAGGGGGCGTGCCCCGGAGAGTCTGGCCAGCCAGTTCACCTTGGAAACATTATTTTTCTCTTCACGTGGAAGTTTTTCGTTCCCCTCTATTGTTGTCATCTGTCTTTCTTTATTTCCTTCTTTCTCTCTCTCTCTTTCTCTTCCCTTTCCCCACTTCTTGATTTATCGTGCACAAATGATGCAGGAATGTATTACACCCATGTGTAGCACCCTTGAGTTGACTCTGTTGTGAAAGACGCTATATTATATAACAACAAGTTTAATTGGAAGTGCTAGATGGGAAGGTCAGTCCTCTCTGTCTTATTGTCACATGTGTCTGTGAAGCGAGCTACTGTTTAGCTTAATACTAAATTACTATGGTACTCTAATAAGACGTTAAAGAAAAAACATTCAATATAAAAATTATTCTGTGAGAAGTAAACAGTGTAAACAGCCATTCTGCGAATGATAATCACAATACTATTTTTACTGGGTCATAGCTAATGTAGCAAATAGAAATTAAAATTGCCTAAAACTGAGACTCTCAATTGATTTTACTTCCCAATCAGTCAATGAGAATGATGTTCTACCTATAGGCTGCAATCTCAATGTCCAGAGCCATCTTGACGTTCAGCAGGTCCTGGTACTCCCTCAGGTGGCGTGCCATCTCGCTTTTGGTGGCCCTGAGCTCATTCTCCAGCTGGTTGATTGTGTCCTGGTCACCAAATACAAAGAATGTTGCAATAACATGTGGTGCATGGACTATAGCATCTGTGGCACATCCAGCCAAGTTCAGGAATCACAACCCCCTTGCCACCTCTCATTTCTGGGTTTGCAGACATTTAGAAGAAAACAGCACGTAATGCACCCATAACAACTGACTGAAAACTGTTTCCTATTAAAGGCTGCTTGCTACATTTACCTATCAGAATTTCAAAGAGTACTGAGCTTCACATAATTTGAGAAGTCTGTTCAAGTAAAGCCATGAAAATCGTGGCACTCATCCTCCTACATCCAACCATGAGCTGACATGGTAATTTGGAATTCAGTTACAGAGATAGATTTAGAGTAAAGCCCTAAGTCAGTAGTTAGTTAGTCACCTTGAGTAACCTTCAGCATAATTTCCTTTATCTGGCTGGCGTGGGGCGCCTTCCAAAGCTCTGAGAGGTGGTTTCAGCACCATGGACAGAACGCGCCACCTGCGTTTGCGGCCGCATAACTACATAAAAGTGGAATATTCAATTTCAATAGGCCTATTAATCAGCTCGTGAATTCCACATTAAGTTAAATCCGAGTCCACGTTTTTAATGTAATGCAATCTCTCAGCGCACATCTCAAAATAATCCTTTGTTTGAATAAAATTAGCCTTCGTGTGTGCAATTATTTACATCAGGTTTTTAGATATTTACTATTATTTAAAACAGTTTTTCTTTTACCATGTGTAAATTTGATTTACAACCAATACATTTTAAGTACTGCCTGTTATTCGAGTAAACTGGAATGTCATGCATATAATCTACCACCATTTTTAATGGTATCCTACCTGAAATCCAACAATCTCCGTATTATGCCTGTCTTCCATTTCCCGGATCTGCCTCTCCAGTGACTCGTTGGTTCCTCTGAGGCTTTCGATTTCGATAGTCTTGGACTGCAGTTGTCGCCTAAATTCGTTGATCTCTTCTCTACTTGCCCGGATCGCCTCATTGCTTCGGTTTGCTTGTTCACTTAGATCCGCAAACTTGGACTTGTACCACTCTTCGGCCGACTGCAGATTCTTGGATGCCAGAGTTTCGTACTGGCCACGGATCTCTTTCAGCGCAGACGTGAGATCAGGCTTTGCAACCTCCATTTCAACAGAGACCTGGGACGCTTGGATCATATTCATTAGCTCAGCCACCTCTTCGTCGTGAACCTTCCTCATGAAAGATATCTCATCCAATAGAGACTCCACTCTCTTCTCCAGGTCCAGTCGGACGATGGTTGCATCGTCCACGTCCTTCTTGTAAGTTTTCAACATCTGCTCTACATCCTCTCGTACCCTTATTTCATCTTCATACTTGGATCGGAGTTTCTCCAAATCGTCCTCAATGTTTTCTCGTTCAATCAAAATCTGCGACTTCTCTCCATTCAACAGCTCCACCTGGGAACGGAGCTCTCGGATTTCCTGCTGGTATAAGTCTGCAAGTCGGGACGGCTCGCTTTGCCGCTGTCGCAGCGCTACCAGCTCGGTCTCCAGCACTTTATTCTGCTGCTCAAGATTGCGCACCTTCTCGATGAACATTGCAAAGCGGTCATTGAGCCCCTGCATCTGTTCTTTCTCGTTCGTTCGGATAATTTTAAACTCATTATTGAGAACTGAACTCTGGGTCAAATCAAGGCTTTCGGTTAGCACGGGCGAATAAGAAGATCGCCCTGCTCTTTTGTAGGAGCTCAAAGAGGAGCGGGTCAGAGACTGAGACCTAAAGCCACTAGATGAGAAAGAACTTCGGGAGGAAGGGGCACTGCCCAACCGCGGAGGAGAGGCAGCATAGCGTGGGGAGTCCCCGAAAATCTTTCGGTAGGAAGAGGAAGAGTACAGCTCTGATCCGTAACTCATGCTGGCGACCGAGGACTAGAAGAAAGAGCAGAACACCCCTCGCATCTTCTTTATATAGCAGGACCGTGCCAATCAATAATTAACGTGGTCTAATGCAAACTTTAAGACCGTCACGTTGCAGATTTTTTTGCGATTATTCAAACATCATTTAGGTATAACAGCTAGTTTAAAATTATTGTCATAGCAAGATGCATTTTATGTTATGAAACCCCCTTTTTGAAACTGGAAAAAATCGCTGGGTAAAATATTCCTTCAAATTAGTTAACAGGATTTCGGAAATGGAACTGTCCGTTTTGGCGCAGTGCTGATGTCAGCAAGAAATACACTTCACTCTTTGTTGTAACAGCCCATGTCACGTTTAAAAATACCAATTATATGTTTACTTTTAGACATGATTTTTCCTCTTTACACAACTCTACAAAAATAGCGTGCATACATCGGATTACAAATCGTATCAAGGGTTTTACCTTTAATTTATATTTTCATGGTAAACTTATTTTCTGTTTCACTTCAACATTTTCTTACATATTATAATTCGTTTATTGGTTCATTTTGCTTCTGTATAAATATATACTTCGCGATATATATTAAATTGTATGGCAGCAGCCATTTAATATAAATGATTTATGAGATTTGTTACATAAACGCAAACATAATCACAGAATACGTGGTTTGTTTTATTTGTCTTTATATGAGCCTGTTATTCTTATAAAGTAAGCCTTCCCATTTTAGATTGTGCATGCAAATAGTCTGCATCAAAAGTAGAGGGATATGCTGCCCTCTGCTGACGAGTTGCTTTTGGGTACCAGTATATAAAAAAAATAGCTATGACCATGACGTCAGAAGGGAGTGACATTTTAAAACGGTATACGTTTCATTGTGCAATTTACAGATTAAAGAATGCATTGCGGAAGCGAAACAATAGGCTTAAGTAACATTTGTATCGTTGCTCTATGGGTGAGGTAGGTAGCAAGTCACATTAGTCCACATTAGCCAATAGTCCACCTGTTTTCTACGCTTTATTTCTCAACACAGAATACAGTTAGTATTCCGTTTCTTAAGGAACGATTAATACTTCGCTTAACAGAAATTAGCTGATGTTTAAAAGTTGCAACTAGATGTAGCAAGTAAACTAACAAAAACCACCACTAGATGTCTCATTTTTTGGTACTGCAATAAATGTTTGAGTCCTGTTAAGGTAGCGGGAAAATATTACCTATTAAACACAAAGAGAAATGGATTTTTTTTTAAGTGGCAGCACACCCCTCTCTGAAATGTGTTTGAGAAAACTGTATTTTTTAAAAAAAAAACATCAATTTTATAGTCTTTTTTCGACATATGACTTGCTCTACTTCGTACATGCTTCTTTCGTGTCTTTCTGACCGCTACCCGCGGACCTTTGGCCCTGAACTATGCGCAGCGAATTTCCAACGTGTCACTTGGACTCGTGAACTAGCTCCGAAGCGCAGGCGCATCTCTATTGCCGCCCCATAGGGACCGCGCCGCACTAGAGCGCATGCGTATTTTCGCGAGCGCTGCGGAGCACTGAGGTAGGTGTCTTGAGTCTTGTGCCCTGCGTCTTCATTAATGAAACTAGCGGGCTGGTAGTGTTTTTCCTCATTTTTATTATTAAGAGTTGAATAGTTGAGGTTCGGTGAGCCACATTCGAATGACATTTTTCCCTAAATCGCATACACGAGAATAGACCGTTGCCTGAATGTGCGGCGAGGCTTTGGGAAGCCAGCAAACCGGCCTGTGCTGAGAGCTGACTGGCTGATCGCTGGATTTTTATCTCCAGTGTTAAACTCAGCAAGGGGGGCAATAACTGTTTTTTTCCCAGTAAAGGGGGGATTGTTATGCGTTAAAAACCTTTCGAGTAGTGGGGTAGACGGCTGCCGGCTAGTGGTAGCACCTCGGCCAACGAAACTGAGAGAAAATGTTAACATAGCTGTCAAATAGCTCCTAGCTTAAGTACATCGGAGTTTCGGAGGACAAAGAAAAATGGCTAACTGTCGTTTTGCCGCTGGATGATGAGCATAACTGGATGTTAATTGCTGACAATTACCTGTATATTTGCCTTGAGGGGGTCTTCGGACACTTAGTTTATTACCTTTATTACCGCTGTGTCAGGGATGACGTAACCGACAGCCGCATCCCATCGTCCCTATTTACCTGTTTACTTTTCTCGCTCTGAAGAGCTGTTGTCGGTCGGGTTTGACAGGCCGTGATTTATATATACCTGTTTATCCAGAGTCACAGATATTTTGCTCTGGTTTTATGCCTTACTGACGGTAATGAAGTGATTTAACTTTTGTTTTTGAAAGTCTTATGAAGACGTTAACGGTACTGTCGAACTGTCTGCGTTAGTAGTGATGTGTTTAGCGTCAGCTGTGGCTGCCTCTGGTAATGAGGGTTTTACTGGAGACCCGCTGAAGATTCCGTCCTGGACTGGGATTAATGCAGCTGGTCGTGATGAGCAGACTAGATGACCCCTCCTCGGGAGATGTGCACGTCCTGTAGATTGGGGAGGGAGCTGGGGGTCTGAAAGTAGAATAAATAATTCTCGTTCTCTGTGAACGTGAATGCAAATGCGGTTAAATGTGCTGTTTTATTTGTGTGAGTAAACGTAAAAGCGAAAAGAGCTGCATATGTGCAAGGACCAGTGCTGATTATGCCCTATGTGCATTACTGGTAAACAAATGTAAAGGTATCTACTTTGACGGTAACTCACATCTGACAGTGAATCCCATTTCTACATTTTCCTTTTAGCTGACATGTTACATCGGAGTTTTTAAATTTCTGTTCGTTGTCATTTTTGATTTTAGGCGTAAACGTTTTTTACGTTTGAGCACGTTGTCTTGCAAAACTTCATTTCTCAACCGAGCACACGTGTGTCTAAGCAGGTTATCTTGTGTCATTTACTGCGAGGACACATCGTTCCGGGTTGAATGATAGGAAGGGCACTCAAGTATTTTAACGATGGGTGGAAATAGATGATTTTTCAGGGCGCAAGGGTCTAACAGAAGAAAATAAACATTAACTAAACATCTTAATGTCACTTATCTGTAGTTGTTAGGGCAAAGGTGAAATTCAGCAGCCAATCAGTAATAAAGACAAACATATCAGTTTCTTGGTTTCAAAATATGTTGAGTGGATTGTTTTTTCCCTTTTATCTCTGCTTCAGCATTGATGACATCACCACGCGTACTGTTTTGTAACTGTGTATCTCAGTGCGAGAGAGGATGGCACCCTTCCTCACTTCATTAAGTAGTCCTGATTTAATTTGCTCAATCAGAAAGGTCACTGTGGCTCTCACTTTCCTTACGGGAGCCTCTGTGACTTTGGCACCAGCTTGTGTGAATTATTCCACTGGAATGGCTGACAGGCTAGCTGCCCTCTTGCTTCCCAGTGACTCTGCCAATGTTAATGGAGATGAATGAGGCGTGCTAGGCACTGTGCATTGCTTCTCCTCTTGTAAGCGGAACATGCATTGGAACAGTACCATTTTGGCTCTGGGAATGTGCTTGTCAGGCTTAGCTGGGAGTTTTTGAGGCTAAATATAGGATCATTTTTGGAGTACCTTTCGTCATATTTTCTGGGAGCAGGCCATCTGTAAGCCATGTTAAATCCCATCCTTATGGCCTGGTTTTAAGAAGGCAACTGTAGCTCAGGTTAAAGAATTAAATATCAGTGTTATGCACCATGCCCACTTTAATTGTGTGATCTATTAGAAATATATCTAGTGTATGAATGTCCCATTTTGTTCAATTTGTATTTTTTTATGCCGTTTCAGATGTTTGCTTCATTTGTACTTATTTGCTATTTAAGTGTTTAAAAACAGCATTGTAAAGTGTAATCTTTAAGTCTAATAATTGGGAAAATCCATCTCTTGAATTTTACGCTTTTGTTGCTTTTTTTAGAACGCTACATTTTGAGGCACTAAAAATGACGACATCATGGAGTGACCGTCTACAGAACTATGCAGACCTTCCAGCCAACATGGATGGACTTGCTATGAAGAAGTATCGACGAGAAGCCTACCACAGGTATAATGTTTTTGGGATAGCTGGCTTGCAAAGGGACTTCACACAATCCATGGGTGTTTTAGATGTTTTTTATGGTGTTACTGTGTGGTTGTTTTGCTTGTCTGAATTGCTGATTGATTAGGGCCTTTCTGTGAATAAAATTATTTTGGACTTTTCAGGAAACGATGGTTCAAAAAAACCGGGTGTCTTGTTTTTATAGGTATGGTATGTTCTCCCTACTGTTGTATTTTACCATTGTAGTAATATGTTTTTTTTGGACAGCCAATGCATGGAACAGTGGTAGTGCTTTTTTAGGTTTTGTTTTTATTCTAGGAAGAATATCTTCTTCATTAAAGCATCATTGTCAATAAGACTCTTTGTGGTTTTTGTGTGAATTTAAACATACCACCTGTTTACTTTTCATGTTATTGTCAGTTCAGAATATGCCTTATTCTGTAATGCCCGTTTTGAAAATCATTTTCCGCTGCTCTGTCTTTGAAACGGGCCAGTCACTGGTACCTACAACCCCCAATGACTCCTCTGTGTGCTGTTATCATATATTTCCCAAGAACTTTTGTGTAGATCTCACTAAAAACATCTTCTGCTACCCGTGGAGGTCATCCTAATCCTCACAAGTGTGTTAAAAAGGGAATAATTGTATTTGTTATAGCATTTCAGATCTTTGATTCGCTTTCAGTTTTGTTTCATTTGTACTTATTTGCTATTTAATTGTTAAGAAAACCACAACATTGTGAATGTAATCATTAAGTTTAATTGTATCTTCTCTCCCCATCATTACTATTGATTGTTCTAGAGGTCTGGTTGAAACAATGTACTGTAATACCACACTGGCTGTTACTCTGGAACTGAAGGTGCATCTAAGGACACGTTCACTTGCTTTTTCTGGCATGTTTGTCTTTGTTCCAGCCGCAGAAAATGTCATGTTAATTCTGAACAACTGTCAATTGCTGTCAACTTGTCAACTGTAATTACACTGGAACTGGATTCAAACCACCCAAAACATTTAATGTGTGTGTGTGTGTGTGTGTATACACCTGGAAATGTTTTATGTTTATGTTTTTGTTAATATGGTTAGCAGAATTGGTATATGTGTAATGCTTTCCTTTTGTTTTATACTGGAAGCCATTTACCCCGAATGATGTTGATCAAAGATGTTATTCTCTTTTCCCCTACTTTGTTCTGAGAGATAATATACTGAATCTGTGTGGTTTTATAGCTGATTCTGTGCCCCGCTAAGAGTCCAATTACTGAGAGATGGCAGTGGGTCGGCTCAGCAGCCGTCGTAGTTGGTAAACCGTAAATGATGAGGTGCTCGGCATGCTCTGGAAAAACGACAGAAACTGGCCCTTGAGTACCAGGGGACTTGAACACTTGCTGAAAATACCACGTTTTTTTTCTCTTTTTTTGTTTTCTTTTCTTTTTTAATAAAAAAGAATCTTGCCTTTGGGAGGTGATGCCTCTCTCTGTGGTCTTCCTGACTGCTTAAGAATGTGGCTATGTTGAACCAACAAGGGGCCTGGGGGTAGAGAAGAACAAAGGACTCCCTCTGTCTCAGTAAGGTGTCGTGCTGAAGCAAGGCTGCTCCATGTCTGCACTCGCCTCTCTGCCTGCTACTGTAAGGTGTCCCAATCTACGCCAATGCAACTGGGAATTCTCCAGTACAGTGCGCAATGCCACGGTGCTGTCAAGACTCACGAGCCGCAGACCGATTCGTCGCCGGACCTGTTGCTGCAGTCAGCCCAGCCTCTGTGCAGAGCTCTCTTTGCTCATGATAATATCCCAACAACTAGTGTGTTCCTCTAAACCATAACAGTTTTGGTTTTGTGAGTAATGACATACATACACGCACATTATTTGGAACAGTCACAGTACATACAGATAAGGCATTCTAAGCTGAACAAGAGCCATTCCTTGGTAAAATACGTCTATCTTACTGTTCAATCCACGCTGGCAAATTCTGTTTGCTGATCATATTCTTTACCTTCTTCTCAGAGTGTTTGTAAACAGAAGTTTGGCAATGGAGAAGATCAAATGCTTTGGTTTTGATATGGATTACACTTTAGCAGGTAAGTGACATACAGCCGGACTTGAATGTAGCCTTTGGTACGCCTCATTTTGTCTTTCTTAATGAAGTGCTAAGCAGTATCCATCAAACACTTAAATGTCTTCCGAAAAGTATTATGTGCATTACGACATGCAAGTCCTTTTTAGTAGCACTGTACATGTTGTTTATTAGCGTAAGGAGATAAAAGGGGAAGTTTACTGTAAAATATTCAGATTGAATGCCGTCAGTGTAACTGTAGCTGTTGGCCTCAGTATGTTTTATGAGAAAAGCCATACAGATAAAGTTCACTAGCATCTGTTAACATCATTATGCCAAGATGATACATTGTATCGCGGACAGCTTGTTTTTCGTTCGCCGGCCAAGGGCAGAAGTAGGAAACAAATGTGATGGTGCTACAAAATTTGCTTTCATGATGTTCATCTGTTATTAAATCACCAACTGTACAGTATATTTGTGTAGTGTTGAGTTTAATTTCTTCACTGTCTGTTTTATACATTAAACTGGGTTAATATTATATTGCCCTGTACCCTGGAAATAAATATTGGGCAGAAAATGGCGCCGGGTGTTTATTTTACATCTGAGTGCCGCTCTAGCTCACTCTTCTCAGCTGCTCTTCTGGTAAACTGTCTAAAATAGCGCGGCTTTTCAGAGCTCAGTTTCTCGCGTGACCTGTGAAATCCATCGGTGCGTGGCTGGGTCATCGTTTACTCATCATTCGTGCGGTCTTTCTGAATGTTGCCCCTTCGAGACACCGTGGAGCACACCTGCCATTGTCTTCCTGTTTATGTGGATCCAAAAGCAATATTTTAAAGAGGGGCCATTACATTGCTATTTCGATACTACAAAGATATTATGCAGTATTGTCATCTCCTCAATGTGGATTACTAAATAACCATGTACTACATATTTTATTTGATCTCCCTCTGTGTTGATTTGTTCGTTCTTTGTCTGTGGTCTTATGGCAAAAACTTAAAACCACATTATACTACAGACCACCCAGTGCAGTTTGGCATCTTTAGTTGAATTGCACCGCATTTAGACCCATCGGTGAAATTTAATTTCTGTGGTAATATACTGGGGTACACAATTTGTGTGGAAACTTTACAACTAACTGTTAGGTCAATATGAGGTTTACCTAAGTCAGGGAGACAGTTTGTGGTGGATCAGGCAATTTGACCTGTACTAGAGGTGGAGAAGATACACATATCGAGTGGTTAAAAAACAGACATAAAATGAGGAACAGTGTGCATGGAAGGCAAGCACTTGTGATGCGGCTTGTAGCGAGCGAGTTTCTGGGCACTTCTTTATTCCAGAATGATGGTCAGCCTGGCTTTCAGAATGCAGGAGTCAGTCGCTTGTTTGTTAGAAAGAATTGCATGTGTGAAATGCATTTCACGTGTAGTCTCATGGCAAGCAGAAGGTCGCCAGGCAGACTGAAGCCGGGGAGGATAAATAGGTCCCCCCCCCCCCCCCACAGCACTTGGACCTGCCACGGGTGTGTTTATCCCGAAATGTAAGCGATACTGGAAAGTGAGGCAATGCTGCCTGTGTCACAGCTGGCAGAGGGGACAGGCGGGCATTTATAGGGGCGGCCTGCATAATTATCTGTCAGTGAGTGTGTTCGCGCCATGATATAACGGAGATGGAACCAGAGCTGGGGGAGCTGTCAGTGTGGCAGAAATATGAGTTTGTCTACAGCAGTGCTTCCCAACCCGGTCCGTGGGGACGCCCAGACGGTGCTCGTTTTTGCTCCCTCCCGGCTCCCAGTCTTCCAGGAAGCTGCGACGGAGCGAAACAAAACATGGACCGTCTGAAGGTCCCCGAGGACCCGGTTGAGAAATGTTGTTCTACAGG
This sequence comes from Pollimyrus isidori, assembly GCA_019775955.2. Lineage (NCBI taxonomy): Eukaryota > Metazoa > Chordata > Actinopteri > Osteoglossiformes > Mormyridae > Pollimyrus > Pollimyrus isidori. The sequence continues at coordinate 6,326,467 of JABFDZ020000045.1, read as the reverse complement.
GCGAAGTGGGGGCGTGAAACATAGTCTGTGGAGTGCAGCCTCCAGCACGTGGGGACCTTCCCTCCGCTGCCCCCGGCCAGAGGAGCTGAGTAGGGGCTTCCAGGTGCCGCTGGGCGTTCATTGATGATCGTAGCCCATCCCGTTTTCACTGCATCTTTTCACCCCTTGCCTCGTCTGAGTGAATAAGTGGGTTAACATCCAGTTACTGTTCCACTGGTACACAGCATGTGAGCCAAAATAAGCAGCGATGAACAGAAAGAAGGACAAGTCACAGTGTGTCCTAGTGATCTGTCTCCTCCCATTTTTTTCTTTTTGTCTGGTGTCCCAAATCTCCCCCTTTCCCATAGAGTGTCCTTGGCCTTATGTCACTATAGAGCAGAAGCGGTACAGCTCTGCACTGCGTTGTTTTCCTGTAATGAACTACACAGTGTTAGGGTTAGGGTCATGTCGCGGACGGTATGAAGCGGTGCGTAAATTCCCTCTCTCGTGTGCACGACACACACTTAAAATTTTAAATCCTGTTAAATATATAAATCTTACAGGAGCAGGATTATAAAGTTTGATGAAAAATGAATTTAGAAGCGAAAACGTCAATGTGATTAGCTGTACGAATGACTGTGCCCCTGACAGTTTGTGCAAAGATACTTCATTGTGCATGTGGGTTAGGGAAAGCTTGCCAGTGAGTTTAATATCTGTACAGTTTTCTAACCACACAAAGTTCATTCCCCTCATTCCTTTACGGTATGTCCTCCTCTTTTCTCGCAGTGCTGCATGTTGCGTATAGCAAGGTGGACTGCCTTACCTCTGACGCGCTGTAATTTTGATAATTACACCTCATTCACTTTTAAAATTACTGTTCTTCGAAGACGCTGGTAATGGCTGTTAAAGATTCCACCCTATAATCATGCTTCCAAGTGAAAGTTAATTGTTCGCTATGAGGCGCTCTGTACAGAACAGTCACCTGAGGAATGTCAGAATAGAGGCTGAGATCGGAGGCACAGCCCATGCCCACAAGGTTAACCTGCTTGTATTGTGTTTTCGGTTCACCGTAACTTAATCTTTGGACGTTTTTTTTTTCGTTTTTGAACCAGAGTGAGTTTGATAGTGAGGCGATGCCTTCTGTGGTCTCCCAGGCATATTTCTGGTCAGATGAGTTGCTCGAGAAGAGCTCAGGATTCCACGCATTGCTGGCCTTCCCTATCAGCCACGCAAGCACTCAGACTAACGACCGACCTCCGTGAACCTGGAGAGGAAGCGGGGCGCCCCAGACCTTCGGGGGACTAGCAAGCCCGGCCTTTAATAACTCCGCACTGTGCAGATGGCTCCACGCCTTGCAGATGTCACTGTTAGCGTGTAAACACTGAAATTATCCAGGAAGGCTATAGGGGTGCTGTGTGGCTCGGCAGGATCAGTCCCTGTGCCTGTGATCAGGAATGAAGCCATAAAAATCCCAGGCTCAGCATCACCTTTAGGCTCCTGAACGTGGCCCTCGACCCCCCAGCTGCCCCAGGGATTACCTGACCCTGCCTCATTCCTTTGGATGAAAGCAACTGCTAGATAAACGTGATGTATTTGTATGGAGTAGGCGATCTATCTTTGCCTTTTTTTTTTCCTCTGGCCTGAGCGGTTTTCACACTCCTATAGGGCGCGGGTCAGACTAGAACTTTCCAAGGTCGAGTGAGATTTGCACTTCAGAAAAACTGAGTGCCAGCAGGCAAGGTGACGAAAGGCCAGCACCTCGAAATAGTTGCTTTTGTAGCCGCGACCAGCTCTCGGGGGAAATGGGGGCCGAGGGGGTGCGGTGCCCCAGAAGGAATCTGGTGGGAATGGCAGAGGCCTTCGGTACGAGAGCAGCATTCAGATCATCCCTCAGAACAGCCCCACAGTGTTTGGCATTGTTTGGCCTCGAGGCTGCGGCCGACTTTCCTCTTAAATGTCAGGCCAAATGGGGCGCCTGGAGGCAGGCCAGCCGCAGCACCGCGGGATCCTGCCTGGCGGCCTATCTGCCCGCTCGCGATCCGGCCTTTAGCTGCTCGCGGGGCCCCAGAGCCCGTTGCTATCTCGCCGCTTGGCTGTGCTGCGTTCCCGCTTTATTCAACAAGTGGCTGAGTCCGCCCGTCGATCTGTCGATTAACTCGGCCGTTTAGTAAAATCCATTTCTGCGCGGATCACAAAGATCACTTCCCCTCACAGAACAATCAAGAAAATGTCATGGAAGAGCAAGGACATTTTTTCTTTGGTTAAATATAGTGTTTTATCATTGATTTCACACACCTCGTTCCTTATTTGAATTGGCATAATTCATCTATCCATACATTTTTTTTTTTTTTTTTTTAAGTTTGCTTGTACTAAATACACGTTATTCCTCCTCACAATACAAACTTGCACCTGCTGAAGGTTCCTCGACTACTGGGATTTTTCAACGGCGCACGGTTTTCAAAGGAGAAATTCCTCTAACAGCGGCTTATCTGTCTGGCTGTAGTATATAAGTCCCCGGAGTACGAAGCCCTGGGCTTCGATCTGACTGTGGAGAGGCTGGTTTCCATCGGATATCCTCAGGAACTCCTCAACTTTGTCTACGATTCGACCTTCCCTACCAGGTGAGGAGGGCCCCGGGCGAGGGACAGGTTGACTTTCCGTTACACAGACCACTGTATATCGACAGTAACACCCGCTGGCTAGCAAAGCAAGTCCATGATTTTAAATATTAAGTTATCTGATAGCCCTGTGGGGTGTGTTCAGCAGCTCCACCTGCTAATACATCTGCATGCGGGAGTTGCATCCAGAGTTCCTTACCGAGTCAAAGGGGTATTGTTTCTGTACAAGCCTTTGCTGTTTGTTCCCGTTCACTGCAAAAGTAATTTGAGTCCCTTTCACATTGACAAGTTCATGCAATAGTTCTGGCTGCCATTTTCATCATCTGAATAAATCTCACAACTGCACTCATAATGTAAATGACTAAATGGGAACAGCCAGTCTAACATTGCGGCGGTGATATAGGGAAGAGGAATGCTGAGAGTAATGGTGTAATACATGTCCGAAGATTGATTTTGCCATTTCCCTTATCAATGAAGGGGCCTGGTGTTTGATACAATGTATGGGAACCTGTTGAAGGTGGATGCCTATGGGAACATCCTGGTTTGTGTCCACGGCTTTAACTTCTCGCGGGGGTGAGTGCCTTCAGACATGAGTCTCTCCCGCTATCTGGCCGAGCGATGTCCTACACCGTGGGGCTGCTCTCGGCTGTGTTCACCCATCACTCGCGCGACTGGCCTGTCCTCCTCACCTTTGTCCTGCAGTCCTGACATTCGAGAGCTGTACCCAAACAAGTTCATCCAACGGGACGACACGGAGCGCTTCTATATCCTCAATACCCTCTTCAATCTGCCAGGTGAGCAACCCTTTGAAACCCTTGTTAGTGTGCACGGTATTATAGGAATTATGGGATAGTGCTACCATATGGGTGCGCGTGTAGCATTATTCAGTTTGTGGAAAAGGAAAGCTTTTACAAGCTTGTTCTTAATATTTTTTCTCTTGCAGAAACCTACCTCTTTGCATGCTTGGTAGACTTTTTTACCAACTGCGATAGATATGCAAGGTAAGACCCCGTGACTGTTTGCATCCGAAAATGTCCCTTGATAAACGGTAGGCTGCGGAGACGCTGATGAGTCACCCAGGAAGAGGCTGGGCAAACAATACCTACAAAATGCCGCAATTAAGCTCTTTTGGCATATTCGGAGTACTGCGGGAGAGTGAAAAGAAAGAGCACTCCTCAGGGAGCAAGGGTGTTTCATTTTTGGGAGTGGGGGGGTCTGCTTACTCCAATGGGCGTTTACAAATCAGTCTGTTTCAGAGAAGAAAACGCACTGTCTGTCCTACAAGAGAGCTTTCTTTGCCACTTCTTTGCACTTTTTATTTTGATCATCTTGCAGTTAATTCCCCTTCTTAATGTAGCCTGCACGTTGTTGCCAGATCCTTATATCTCATCAGTAGGGAACTGCATGAAAATCTCTGGCATATCAGCAAGCCATGCATGTACTAATATTGATGAGATTGCACGGTGAAATTGGACTTTCCCTTGCATTCCCTTTCCCCTCTGGATGAGTCGTCTGTCATAAGCCGCTCACGTAATTGATCGTGTGAGCGGGAGTGACAATGAAATGCAATAACACTCACAAAGAGTTGTGATCTGACTGTTTGTGATCTGAAATGGATGCACGTTCTCTGAAATGACTGTTGGTCTTTTAGGGGGAGAAAGCTTTCCTGTTTGGCTGGACACCTCAAACAAGGGAAGACTATCTCGTTTAAAGCAAGCATGTGAGAATGTCAGTTGCGTATACGGTTCCGGTCCGCTGTCACAAGGTCCTGCAATTTTTGCCCCCTTAGCTGTGAAAAGGGTTTTAAGGACGGAGACCTCTTCATGTCCTACAAGAGCATGTTTCAAGATGTCCGAGACGCTGTCGACTGGGTTCACTTCAAGGTATGCTGGGGGGGGCGCACACACAGAACCTTCTGGCACCGGGTTTGGGGGAGGGAATGGGGTTCTAGGGAGCAGGGGTGGAGATGAGGTTTTACAAAGACTGGGGGGTTGAATGAGAATGCATGACATAACCTAAAGTCAGCAGGGTATGGGATCAGAGCTCCTTCTTGTACAAGGGGTAATGAAATGGAACAATGCTTTATTTGCCACTTGCGGAAATACATTGGAATAGCTCATTTCACATATTCCATCATGCCCTCCTATTGAGGCATATACACAGTCGCCCCTATGCATATATACAGTTGAGAGTGAAGCTTGGGATTTGAGCACAGGATCAGTCATTTATCTGGCATTTCGGGGAGTCCAGGGCCTCGCTCTAGGGCCCGACAGGCATATGACTACTCTGTCGAGGGCAGGATCGAACCAGCGACCAGCGGCCTAAAAGGCAGAGCCTTCTGCACAGGTGATGGTTCCCAGACTCTGCCGCTCCCTTAAAGACCCACAGCCTGTGTCTTCCCTTCTTGCGTGTGACAGTCGTCGCCGGTCATATTAATGTTATTGTATTTTTGTATTAAATGGATATTGCTGTTCATCCTCCTTGCCTGTGTGTTTGCATAAATATTTTATGTGTGAGAACCTTTTTATCTTCCTGTTACACATTACATTGTCATTTTTTTAAATCCATGTATTTTCCCACAAAACATTTTAGGGAACTTTGAAGGAAAAAACTGTAGAAAACCTGGAGAAGTATGTGGTGAAAGATGTAAGTAAATATCCTGTCTTTTCATAGTAATTTATTTACTGCTGAAAACTCGTGATTCTGTTTACATTCATGAAACCATATAACAAAGATAAAATAAATGTTATTCCTTGTGTCTCATTACAATAGTTTTCAAATCATTTAAGATGAAATCAAATGTTTTATTTTGTTTGGTTAGTTTATCTGCACTGGTGTATAATAGAGTGATACATTTATCAACCTCGCCAATTCACCAGAAAACTCCAAACTTTAATATTAAGGCGTAATTTCACTTTGGTCCTGTTCCTGTTTTTTATTGAAATAGTGAGTGGTTATCAAAGTGTCTGACATCGTAAGCCAGCCTGATGATGCACTAGCAATCACAAAGAACAGCCGCAGCCACTAAAGGTAGCAGTCACAGGTGGAATATTGACCGTGCTCAACCAGTCAGTCCCTAAGACATTATCAATTGATCACTAAGACATTATCGGTTGATCACAACTTCCATTCTCCTCCTCGATTGGCAAATAATACTGAGGGGACCTTCCTGGTCAGCAGGATTCAGAAGCCATCCATCCATCCATCCATTTTCCAAACCGCTCATCCATACTGGGTCGCGGCGGGTCCGGAGCCTATCCCAGAAGCAATGGGCACGAGGCAGGGAACAACCCTGGATGGGGGGCCAGCCCATCGCAGGGATTTGGAAGCTCACCAGAAACATTTCTTTGTGAAAGTAGCCATCGCTGTTTAAACGGTTGGACACTGCTAATACAGAGACAGTGATATACTGCATCTACATGAACACTTACTGAGGTATTACGTGGATGTCCTCAGCATGGATGGTATGCATTAAAGGCTCCATGCTCACCGCCAGCCTGCCCTGGACAAGCGGGGATGGATGGATATCTCGCAGTGTGGCACAGCTGTGCTGCAGTCTCATGCACAGCTCCACTCAGTCCTGTAATAAATATGTGTGTGCCCAGCCTTATCAGAAAGCCAAAAAGCCTTGTTTTCATCCTTCATTAATTATTCAAAGTGGATTATGGGTAGTAGCTGGCACAATTGTTTAGCAAACGTGGCCACCTATACATTTCTATTTATTTTCAAGGCCTTTTGTTTTCCAGTGTGGCTTTCAAAGTCCCTTTCGTCAGCTGTGAGGTTGGTTTTGTTTTGTTTCCCGCTCTCAGGGAAAGCTGCCTCTTCTGCTGAGTCGCATGAGTGAAGTCGGCAAAGTGTTCCTGGCCACTAACAGCGACTATAAATACACAGACGTGAGTCTTGCTTTTAAATAACACTGTTTACTGCCTTTGTGCACTTCCTTGTTGGTTAATGATCAGAATGGTAACATCTACATGATCATCTGTGTGCTGCATACTATGTGTGATGTGTACTGGCGTCTGGTTCTTACACATCTGGCCGGACACCCATGCGTTCAGACTCACGCTCATGCAAGACATTTTACAGCAAATCTATATTATTGCATTATAAACCTAAAATATACAGACTGTTTATAAGGTAATAAAACTGCTACATACATGTAAATGCGTGTGCTTGTGTGTACAGTCCTGTCTCTGTTTGAAAATGTCACTCCTCTCACTCCTGTAAAACCGATCATTTTTAATTCTATTCTGTTTCTGTCTTACAGAAAATCATGACATACCTGTTCGATTTTCCTCACGGGCCAAAGGTTAGTCAGAAATGTTACTTTATTTACATCAACATGTTTGGTTGGCTGCTGAGTTGATGATGTTTCATCTACACGCAGTTGCCAATTTCTTAGATACACCTGCTGGTTAATGCAAACAGAAAATCATGTGGCCGAAATTCAATACATGCACATGTCAAGAGATTCAGTTACTGTTCAGCTAAGCATTAGAGCCGTTGAGATGGCTGATCTTTCGAACGCGGGGCAATTGTTGGCAGCGTCTGAAAAGCAGTGACCTCCCTGGGATTTTAATGCATCCCCGTGTGCAGAGTTTGCAGAGGACGGTGTGGTGAATGAAAAACATTCTGTCGATGGCAATTCTGTGGCTGATGTTAATGGGGGCGCTCTATGGAGAACGGTCAGATTCTCTAAACGCGAAGAGCACATGATCGAAGAACACGGTAATTCTGGAGGGAAACGTGGGGTCCTACCCAGTATTATCTAGATCATGGCTCCTGGGGGGCAAGTACCATCAGCGACACAAAGCCCGTGGTTATGTTTCAGAGTTGGCCAGTTGGCGACCACTGATCCAGTTGCAGTGTTGGGCATTTCAGGTCCAGAAGCTACAAATCCAGACCATGATTTTGTTTCTACCCAGCAGCTGAATACT
>JABFDZ020000045.1:6307967-6318833 GCA_019775955.2 Pollimyrus isidori | reverse complement strand
CCTTATGCTGAACTGGTTGGTAAAAACAGAATCCTGGTCTGGATTTGTAGCTTGTGAACCTGAAATGCCCAACACTGTCCAGTTGTGGCTAACAAAATAGCACAAACTGCCTGATTGGGACACTGTGGCCTCTCTGAAATGTGTAATGTCTACTGTAAGGCTGCTCGTCTCCGGCCCACATGGGCCCCGGCGAGGTTCTTCATTTATGAATAACAGATTTGGCGCCTCCATGCCGTTCCCTTGGTGGTAAGTGGAGGCTGCGCTCATTGGCGGCTTGCTGCCGTGCGGATATATCTCACCGAGCCGGGGTCCTGCTTTCTTCAGGTGGGCACGGCCCATCGGTCCTGGCAGTCCTACTTCGACCTGATCCTGGTGGACGCAAGGAAGCCGCTGTTCTTCGGAGAAGGGACCGTGCTCCGCCAGGTGGACACCGTGAGTAGCCGCTCGCCCTCTGCCCCCTCCCTGCCCTGCTCTCTTTGTTGCCCCGGTAACCCGCGTTGAGTCTGACGCACACGTGCGCTGCGTTTCAGACGACGGGCCGGCTGAAGATAGGGACTTACACAGGGCCGCTGCAGCACGGCATCGTGTACTCTGGAGGTAAGGACCCGGGGCTCCGCTGGCGTCTCCAAGCCGTCTTAGCGGGCGGCAAGTACCTTTCTGGCTTTTGAGGGCGAAATTGTCTGTGATGGGTTGGCACCCCATCATAAATAACAGGGCAGTATAACGAGCAACCAGGATCAGTGAAGTGCTGGGAGTTTTGAAACCCACACAGACCCCAAAGTCATTCTGTGAAGCAGCCATGGGCCCCTAGGATATGAATCATTTTTGTCTACACAAGACCCAGGCAGCTGCTTTCTGAGCTGAGTGCCCCCCCCACCCCCACAGGGTCCTCAGACATTGTGTGTGACCTGCTGGGAGCAAAGGGCAAAGACATCCTGTACATTGGAGACCACATATTTGGGGACATCCTGAAGTCCAAGAAGCGGCAGGGCTGGCGGACCTTCCTGGTGATCCCCGAGCTGGCTCAGGAGCTCCACGTGTGGACTGACAAGAGCTGTGAGTGCCGGCCTCCCGGCGGGGCCTCTGGCGGGGCCTTGCGCGGCTGCTGGCCTGCGCCCCCCACCCCTGACGTGCTCTCACTTCCGTTCCTCTTTTACAGCCATATTCGAGGAACTGCAGAGCTTGGACATTTTCTTGGCAGAACTCTACAAGTGAGTACACCCGACGCCCCGCCCCCCAGTTAGCGCTGCACCGCGTTACTCCGAAAGCGCAAAGTCCGAGCCCCCCTTCTATTTTTACCCACGATGATCTCAGTGCGTTTGTGTCACAGGCATCTGGACAGCAGCAGCAACGAGAGGCCGGACATCAGCACCATCCAGAGACGCATAAAGGTACCCGGCGAGACCCTTATGTGTGTTCCGCCAGTCAAGTGCCTTTAGACAGGCTGTCAGTGTCGTCACGCCAGGATAGAGGGTGTATCCATGTCCCCTCCAGTAGGTGTCGCTGTTGCTTGAAATCTTTCAAACTCAGAGTGAAGCAACGTCCAAAATAACCTGTAAACTGAAGTGCTTCCAGGGAAGGTTATGAAACACATCTGTGACTGAAAAGTGAGCGTGTGCTCCGTCTCTTAATCCAGAAAGTGACTCACGACATGGACATGTGCTACGGCATGATGGGAAGCCTCTTCCGCAGCGGCTCGCGACAGACCCTCTTCGCATCGCAGGTCATGCGCTACGCTGACCTGTACGCCGCCTCCTTCATCAACCTGCTCTACTACCCGTTCAGCTACCTGTTCAGGGCTGCCCACGTGCTGGTGAGTGTCTGGCAGTGCCCACGTGCCGGTGAGTGCCTGGCAGTGCCCATGTGCTGGTGAGTGCCTGGCAGTGCCCACGTTCTGGTGAGTGCCTGGCAGTGCCCACGTGGTGGTGAGTGCCTGGCAGTGCTCACGTTCTGGTGAGTGCCTGGCAGTGCCCATGTTATGGTGACTGCCTGGCAGTGCCCATGTGCTGGTGAGTGCCTGGCAGTGCCCACGTTCTGGTGAGTGCCTGGCAGTGCCCATGTTCTGGTGAGTGCCTGGCAGTGCCCATGTGCTGGTGAGTGCCTGGCAGTGCCCATGTTCTGGTGAGTGCCTGGCAGTGCCCATGTTCTGGTGAGTGCTTGGCAGTGCCCATGTGCTGGTGAGTGCCTGGCAGTGCCCACGTGCTGGTGAGTGCCTGGCCGCACTGCACAGCGAGACACCTCCAGTTTTTTCTCAGCTTGGTTATGAATATTTTAAAGCAGTGAAGGTCTGAAGGCCTTGGAATGTTGTTTTAAGTTTATTTCATTGTCAGAAATGCTGAATTTGGACTGTTTCATAAAGCTTATATAAGTGTTGACTTTCCAGTACGTCGCACCCTGAACCTCTCTAAGCCACAAGCCTAAAGTGCACGAAAAGTGGTAGAGAGAATATCTGTAGTAAACAAATCGCGCTCAACAACACAGTATTATTGCAGACAAATACACGATTATCTCTTTTTTCCAGCAGATAATGACAAATTTGAAATCATCTGTCTGGATCACCAATTAACAGCTAGTTACACTTACAACATGATCAAGGTAGTAGAAAAAAGCAAAGGACAGTAATGAATATTCTAAAAATACAATGCCTTCACACGTTCGTCAAAAACTGGCTGGATTTAGGATGTTTTTTTTTAATGGGACACATTAAAATACATTAAATGAATAAATATAAAATGAGCATAACACAAGGCCGCTTTCATTTTTTCAAAGTAGCCCTTGAATGACAAAAGGCTGGGGACTCCTGGTGTATTGACTGGATGTTGTCTTGTGGCCTAATGATTCAGGGGTAGGAAGACATTTACGGTACATCGTTTTCCTTTGCTAACTATGGCGGCTTCCTGTTTTGACCCAGCTCTGTTTACTCCCTGCTATCTTATAAAACCCCACTGCACCCCCGATTGACTTTGTGCTCCAGATATGGAGTGAAATGGACGGGAGGTGAATAACGACCAGCTTATAAATAGAAATAAAGGCCAGTGTCTAATCCCTGTAACTGAATGACCGCTGGGCTTATGTGTGCCTGAGATCCTGGAGCATGTTGGGAAATCGGGGCAGAGCTGAGTGTGCGGGAGTCTGGGCTAGGAGCAGCTGCGCGTGTGCCGCACGTGCCGGAATGTTGTGTGGTTCGCGGCGGCTGATGCGGTTCCCCGGAGGAACGTGCAGGTTCTCTGCGGCGTGCAGGCCAGAGGAGGCTCTCCACCAGCAGATGTGGCGGAGGATAAGCTGAAGGTCAGGGGCGGTGGTGGCAGCCAGCTCACGCCGTCACCCGTTATGCTCCCGCCCCCCCTGCCAGAGGCTCCTATGCCTCAACAAGTAGAGCGTAGTATTAGCAATGCAAAGGTCATGGGTTCCAATCCCAGTTGCTACCCTTCCCTCTGCTGTAAGGCCCTTTGCATTAAAGCATCAGATAGAAGAGTAAATGTGAAAAAATTCCTCCAGTAAGTGAAAGGCTTCTCATTCGTTGTATGTTGACCCAAAGGATCTATTATAAATTGCTGGGGGTTTTTGCCCCGTCTGTCTTACCCTCCCAGATGCCCCACGAATCCACTGTGGAGCACGCCCACGTTGATGTCAACGACACAGAGTCGCCGCTGGCCACACGCAACCGCCACTCCGTGGACTTTAAGGACTCCGACTGCAAGAGGAACCAGCTGACTCGCTCCATCAGCGAAATAAAGCCCCCCAACCTCTTCCCCCAGACGCCCCAGGAGATCACGCACTGCCACGACGAAGATGACGACGAGGAGGAAGAGGAGGAGGAAGAGTAACCTGTCTGTCGTGGGCGCCAGGTGTGATTTCCTCTTTGTTTCTGTAAAGGAACCCCATTGCAAATCTGTAGCCTTGAAGCCGTACGAGATCTTGTACGTAGCAGGCGAACTTCGTACGTCGAAATTTATTTCCCCCAGTTTATGGTCTGTATATCGAAATGAGCCACATTGTTTGCAGCCGAACTAATTAGATAACCACAAATGAAAAATTTGTTTGTTTTCACCTATTTTTATTTGTTTTTTTCCGTGAGTCTTGTTCTGACGAGTCACTTTTGTAAGACCAAACTCATGTGCTCGCTTCATTTTGAGGCTAAAGTTATCCATGCTGCATCATCCTGTCCATCTCGGTGCGGACGCCCACTTCGCCACGCTAACACGCTGCCCCGGTCCCCCGGTTCTGTTTACGTTTGAGTCCACAGCGGATGCACAAAAACAAACGCGATGCAGCCGTAAAATGCACAGGCTGCCCAAAGGCAGAGCTTCTCTATGCTCCCTGCCACACGGAGCCACAGCGGCTGGGAGAGCAGAGGCGATCTTAGCCTTACCGAGGATGTTCTGAAATACAGAACGGTTTAGTCTTACGGTACCATACATCACATGACTGTCATGACTCAGTAATACGAATGCAGTTGATCCAGTTTCCCTGCTGACACTGTGAGAGCTTGATATAAGATCTGAGATGAACACAGGAGCCCAGTATGCCTGTATGTGCGTTTGATATACAGGATGTGTATGCTCCATTATTTACACCCCTTCTAATGGAAAACCCATGTGATTTTAATAAGCCGACCTTTGTAACTTGCCACAGCCTAATGATTATGCGTCGACTAGCCTTGATGGCGGTTCAAGGAGAACATCAAGCGAAATTCGAGAGCAGAGCGCCATGCGTACTGCCCATGATCCTGCTCAGTGCCTCGTTGTCTGAATAAGTATGAGCGGTTATAGTGGAGACAGGCCTATTTTGACACAGTATTCAGAAAAATATTGTTCGCTGCAGTTTTCAGATTCAGCTGTACTATTTTAAACAAGTTCCAGAAGTTTAAAACTTGCAGTATTTGTAAGGAACAGTTTGTGCAAAATATTTTCAGTACATGGAGTGTGTTTGTTTTGTTGACTTTTTTTTTGGGAAATGCAGTTTGGTACAAAACCAGTATTTTGTCACTGAGTAAACTGTGCAACCTCCTTGCAAGAGAAGCAGCCTCTGCCCATGCCGTCAGCCCCAGCACGCAGTCCGATGCCGCTTTCTATGAGGGATTAATGCTGCATACTGACTGAGTGACTGACCTGAGATCTGTGGGTTCAGGTGTGGATGTGTCAGCTTACCTCATTCAGACACTGTACAGACGGCACCGCGCTCCTGCCTACAGTGGGCCCTCATGGCAGCTCTCGGACCTCAGGGGGTCTTATGGGACGCAACATCTTACCTGCATGTCGGCGGGTTGCTGAGCGAACAGTGACCCAATTTACAGGGTGACAGGGTTCTACATGCAATGTTAAAACTGCCAGTGACTTAACGGCTGTCTGCTCCGCTTGCCTTCGTCTAGTAGCTTTCCGGGCCTGTGGAAGGGACACGGCATTGACTGTGCATCCTCTACTGGCAGAATGACATGGGGCATGAGACAAGTAAGGAAAGAAAATATATGAAAGTAAATCAATGGTAAACCGGTGAAAAATGAATTGTTTTAGTTATTAAATGTAAAATCTTTGTATGCATTACATACAAGCATGTATTTTAGAGGAAAGATTTGTACCATGGATGTATTGCTGTAAGACAGTAGCAACAAGAGAACTAATTCTGATTATTTTTTTAATTCTAAGCCTAGTCTGCAGATTTCAGTTAGTACTGTAGCCAGAACCGTACCCATCGTTTAGACTGTGCTTAAGGGAAATATCCAGTACAGTAGGCTGGATGGATAAAAGCATCGACAGGAGCATAGTGAGATTTTAGGTTACTTCGACAAATTTATACGTAATAGCAATAGCAGGTAATGAAGGTAGATGAATTCATTCACAAGCAGTAGAGGTGTTAATGTGAATGCCCATATCCTTATATTAGAAGAGGCACCAGTAGCTTTAGTGTATTATTGTTTTTATTTAGTTCTCCTGTACTTCATAATTCAGTTCTGTGTGTGTATATATATTTAATGTTCTTGCCATATTTTAGAATGAACTATGTTTTCTCTATCCCTTTTTTAACTGTTACTATTCTGAAGAACTATATCGAAGTGAACATTTCCTGGGACGTGGCTTAACAGTGTAACGGTTTAAAGGTGTGCTACAATATATTGATACATTTTTTGTTTGTTTCTTTGGAGATTGCTTTCGTTTCTTCTGACCATATCACATCGAGTGCCAATTTTTCCATGCCATTTTTAAATTAAACTTTGTGTGTTTAGTTTAAAAGAAAACTGTGTATTTCGTTTCCAAACATTTTCCATATACAATAAAGCTGTTTAACCATGTTTATTTGTTTTGTTTTTTTTTTTTTTTGAGTTTCAGACATGAAACAAACACATTTATTAAAAAAAAAAAAAAAAAAAACGAACCTAACTTAGGAGCAGTGATTGAGTTTGTATCTATCCATGTTCCAACCACGTGTCCTGATCCCCTTAAGAAGCCTGGGGTCTATCCCAGGCAGCACAGGGCACAAGTTGGGGAACAACACATGGAGCCATGCCAAAGACGCAAACCCTGCTCCAGAGGGGTGAGGCAGTAGTGCCAACCAATGTGCCACTATTCCATCCTCACCTTGTATGTTAGTAATACTTTTAAAGGGGGGGAAGTTTATATCATGCTGAATGCAACTGCTTATAACACCCATGAGGATTTACCAGGTAAGAAATAATATTAGACCTACCTTTCACAACACAGGTTTCATTTCACATAATCCTGATACTGTAGCTGTGCTTTTTAAATATGGGGCCTGAAAAACAACAAGCCTCTAATGTTGAGGTTGAAGTATTTCTGTACTGCATATAGCATAGCTTGATCAACACTGAATAAGCTATGAATGGAGATTCACTCAGATTCACTCCTGTATTGTTCAGCCAATTTTAAAATAAAAGTTTCCTAAAATTCCCCCCCCGAGAATTCAAGTAACTCATTAGGAGGATGATGTGCGGCAATCATTGTGTTAATCATTTAATCATTTACTCTTTAGAGCGATGGCATCAATTGGCCAACTAATGTTTCCCTCTGGTTGATGGTACATGTACTGCGGAAGACAATTCTGCATATTTAGAGTGGTCAGAAACAGCAGCAGCCGGAGGCGAACTCGATAACCTAAACTCACGTAACTTTATTAGTTATGTGTCATAAATTATCACTTAAGTAGTCATTTAAAAGAACAAGGAATTTTTTTGTTTTTATTCCTGTCAATGTTGTTTTCCTGGGGGTACTTCCCCAGAGGCCTGAGCAGAACAGCCGAGCACATTACACATAACGTAGTTTGAGGTTTGACTGCAAAAACAAGACAAATATACAAACTCCCATTATACAAAATGAATAATGGAGAATGGTTTGGGACAACACACACATTAATGAGTAATGCCAGGCAAATGGCACACTTTTTGAGACACTTGATTAGAACGTGTGTATAACAACCTTGTGTGTAGATGTATTATATGTTCCAACTTAATTGTTGTTTACACATCATACAGTTTTAAGACCACACTTGAATACCTCCAACACATTTACCTGTCACAGAAATCGAATGACTAGCAGTCACCATGCAAAACTGAGGACATGAGCTGCAGCAGTACTGGGATTGCAAATGGCCGGGATTGCAATAGTCTTGTCCTGTCCAAACACTGGCTGACGTTTGATTTATATCTTTATTTTTTCATAATTCTTACATGTTTATTTATCTTTGAACAACTAGAATACATTGGAATCATTTTAATTCTTGCATATATCATATAAACAAAGTGGTGTTTGACTTACGGAGAACATCGCACCACATGGACTAAGCAGCATAACGATCAAGTGAAAATGATGTCTTACTTTGAGAAGTGAGAACTGAGATGGAAAACATCGTATTATCCATGGGAGAAGTGTTTTGGTTCACCCCATGGTTTTGTCTGGTTCATTTGCAAAATCCAGGATATGTATGTTATGTTTACATTAGACTGTTTTTTTTCACCATACTGAACAGTACTGTAATACACGAGTTTGACTTTAGTGGAATGTTGCGTTTTCACACATGTGCTTTTGGACAAAAGTCGTTTTCAAGTATCAGGCCGTAGGAGGTGGGCTAGATCACATGTAAAACTTAGTATCCAACTTTGTATGACCTCTGGCATCCTGTTGCACTGACGCTAAAGCCAGACAAGTACCAAAGCTAAGCTATGCTACGTAGTCTAGCTAGTTGGACCTGATATTTATCTATAATGAACTAGCTTTATTAAACAGGAACAACAGCAGAGCCTCTAGCTGGACCTAAAGTTATAACCCGTAATTAGTACATGTGCTGGTGGGAAAACCGTTGAATTCAAACGGTATAAAATAACTTGGAAAAATAATCACAAAATTAAGCAAATGGTACTAATTAATAAATATGTGTAGATTTATAAGGTTCAGTTATAAACCCACTATCAATAAACAATCTAGACAGTCATTGTAGAAACAAGGAATTGGGCAGTGGTATAATTAAAGTGACATTTTTGTTATTACAAGAAAGAGACAAACATCATTTGCTCAGTGTTGACAAAACAGAACTAAATGTATCCAGTGTAAAAAATAAAAAAGAAACTAAACTGACAGAAAATACTGTCTCATTTTCATATATAATTTCATGTCAACATTCTCAGTAATCTTCTATGTACAAGAGGTCTTTTTAATATCTCAATTCGAATGCTTTTCTGAATATAATTATGCGGTCAGCATGCTGGATAAATGCAATTGTCTAAAGTTAGTCAAGACAAGCATGTACTTATCAGGGAATTAGCAGACGAACACAGATCATTTGACAAAAACAAACAAGCGGTGACTCCGGGCGAGAGTTACTACCACCGATTGTAAAGGTATTTAGCCGGCAGGGTCGCCCACCGACTGCACCGAGACCAGGCTAAAATGAAAGACGCGTCACGTGCTTCCCTCGCGACGGACGCGGATCTCGCAGAGAAAGAAGCAGCGGAAAAAGGATTTAATTGTTTCATATGTAAATATGTGCAATTTACAAAAAAAAGAGTGATTCTAATAATAATCATTTTATAAATAAAATGTGGTTCATTGCACTTGTTAAAAACATTAATAAGATTTTAAAGGCAATAATGTCAACTTGATTTTAAAAAGGTGAAAACATTGTACCATAAGGCTGATTAAGAACTTTGTAATGTATAAATCTGCAACAAAAAAAAAAACCCCGACACATACATAGATATGAGTGCATGTCTAACAGTGTGTGCATGTACTTATACATATACACCTAAATACAAAAAAATAGATATATACATTTATAAAATAAATAAAATACACATTAAAAACAATACATTAAAACATTCTTGGTTTGTAGTTTTCTTCAAAGCGGTATTTAGCGCAGCCCTCTCTGTGCCAGTCTGGAGCCGCCCTGCTCACGCTCCTCAGTCAGCTGTGTCACCGCCCTGAAGAAAAGGGGACCAAACTCTTTGGTCAGGGGAGCATGCAGCCCCCTGTGTGGGAGCGGCCTGTCCTGGGGAGGTGGGGGGTTTGGGGGCACGCCCCACCCCTGGGTCACACAGGGCCCTCCTTGTGCGCCGTGTGGTTCGACTTATTGTGGTGGGCCAGGCAGTTCTGCTGCTGATTGAGCAGGTTGACCCTCTCGTCCGGCAGGCCCTCGTGCAGCTCCGTGAGGGTCAGTTCGATTTTCGTGTATTCGCTGTCCGAGGACTGCGGGGTCTTGTCCATGCGGGAGGCCATGAGGGCATTCTGGTACTGCTGCCGTGTCACCTGAACGACAGGGGGCAGTGGTCAGCACAGTGCCACACAACCACCAATTTAGACCACATACAGTATAAGTGGGCAGGGGCACTGTAGAGAGGGTGAGGATTGGGGGGGGTTCCAAATCCCCCTGAGTGACAGGGGCCCTGAAAATTTGGAACATAATTTAATTAGTCTGGGTTGGAGGGACAAAATCTGTAGCAGCACCCCACGCAGGGCTGTAGAAACCAGAGATGTACCCCCAATATTTTGATTCTTATGTCCCCCTATAAAGGAGACCTGCCCAGAATCTATAATAATACTCAATAAGTTTCACATGGATCCTCATTTCTTTATAGTGAACTGTTTCAGAAAACAAACTGATACTGGGCAGGCTGATTTCTGTCTAAATAATGGAATTATTTATGCATTGATTGGCACTGTAAAAGAATTTAAAATCATATATCTGGTCTGGTGTACCCCGTCGCCCCAGTGGGGATTAGCATTCACGATATGGGATGGATGGATAACTGGTGTATTATAGGAGTGTCGTGTGACCAGATTATGTTGCATAAATTACAATGCTACTTTTCACCACTAGAGGCTGATTTGTCCCCCACCCTCCCCCACAAACGTATAATTTGTCATTTTCCTTTCTCGGTGGAAGGGGCCATACAAGGTGCATTTGTCTTTACCTTTATGTACTGCAGATCTGACACGGCCCTGACTGAGTAGTCTGGCATGTAGATCTGAAGGAAGGTGTTGAGCTGGTTGTTGCTGCTACCCAGTGTGGGAGTGACGGCGTCGATGCGGTCGCTCCGGTTCAGGGAGTCCGAGTGGTTTAGCCCGAATGACCTCGGGGGCGACTTATTCTCTGCACGGCAGAAAAAGCAGAAGGAGAATGGCAATCCGTATATAATGGGGGAAAACTGGACGACATTTTACTCTTTCAATCAATACCCCATTTACCGTTTCATTACATAGTATACTTAGGTGCATGGTTCGAATGACGGGGGGTACTGTACCCCTCCCCGCCGATCAAAACCCAGACCCTCCCAGAGACAAAAATAGCAGATTCGGGGGGGGGGGGGGGGGGCTTAACGTTTTTAATTAGGAAAAAAAAAAAAAAAAAAAAAAAAAATAA
>JABFDZ020000045.1:6263838-6274986 GCA_019775955.2 Pollimyrus isidori | reverse complement strand
TGATTGGTTGATTAGATAATTGCATTAATGAGAAATTGAACAGGTGTTCCTAATAATCCTTTAGGTGAGTATATATTATTCTATATTAATCCATATAAACAAAAAAAAAATAGCTACATTGAAAGTGTTGTGGTAGTTGGCAAACCCTACAGTCTATTTACAAGTAATAAAACTGTTACGTAAACAGTTACTTAAATGTAAATTGGTGTATAGACTTGCCTTGAACTGGAAATCTCACTTCAGCCAGCTGACCAAAGTTGGCAACCCTATGTTGCAGCCTGCTATGTAAACCAGACGCCAATAAAAAAAAAAACATTTAAAAACCATCTAAGCTGAAATGTAAAACACAAAAAGGGACTCACATCTAAATAACTCGTGTTCTCTTTTACTACACGGCTGTACAACTTCCCAAGCGGAGACAAATTCACTTACAACATAAAGCACTGTAACATGAGTATTCCCTGCAAATAAAGTCTGACAGAAAAAGAAAACAAAACTGTCCGACCACCTCATAATCACTAATGACAAATGCAGCACGGTCGGCACGTTCTCCAAGGAGTAAAGCCATGAATGTTACTCTATATTACAGTGGAGGACAGACCCGGTCACCAAAACAATTCATTTTTTACATGATTTTTGGTTTTAATGTTAATTTATCTTTAGATTCATTTCCATGGCTTGACTCTTATCCTCCATGCTTTTTCTGCACTGCCTTCACTAAACAGAGCACAGCTCAGCAGTGTAAACATAGTGGCCAGTTTCATGACATTACTCTTCAATTTCATGCATGCTGGTTTCCATTCATATTTTCGCTTAATGCAGCAGTTAATAGGATGGTTAGTCAATGGACTTGACACTTCAGGTGTGAATCTGTAAATTATTAAGATGTGTTCTCAAAAAGCCTCAAGCCTTTAGCTTATGAGGACCAGATCCAACTGAGCACACACAAAGCATTTTAGTTTGTATAGAGTATTGCAATACACAGACCATTAGGGCATGTGGGAAACGGAATAGACAAAGGACATTAGGGGATGTAGAAACTATTACAGTGTTAGTGCATTAGAAGACAGAGAGCATCAGAGTAGGCACAGAGCATTTGGGGACACAGAGAGTGCTACAACATGCACAGAGCATTTGGGGACACAGAGGGTATTAGAGCATGCAGAACATTAGAAGACCCAGAGAGTATTGCAGCAGACACAGGGCATTAGGGGACACAAATTATTATTATTAATATTATTATAGCATGCACAGGGCATTTTAGGACCCAGAGAGTATTGCAATACACAGAGCATTAAGGGATGCATAGAGTATAACAGCAGAAACAGACCATCAAGGAAAACAGAGAGCACTGCAGTGTACACACAGAACATTAGGGGACACACAAAGTATTACAGCATACAGAGTATTAGGAGACACAGTGGGTATTAGAGCATGCACTGAGCATTAAGGAACACAAACAGTATTAGAGCATGCACAGACCACTAGGGGTGCAGAGAATATCACAGCATTAAAGCATGCTCAGAACATTAGGGGACACAGAGTACTGGAGCATGCACATAGCATTAGGAGTGCAGAGAAGATTAGAGCATAGAGATTAATATTAGAGTAGTATAAAGCTGGCTTATATCCAGACAGAGAGCAATGGATGATGCAGCCTTAAGCTCCAACCTACACTGCTTTAGTAAATACCTACATGTAAACAAAGGCCATTTTGCATAAGATAATCTATTACATTAATTAACTAATATGTATGACAGAAGATACATGGCAATGTCAAAATGGAGACCTGCTTGGGGGCGGGGTGATAATGAGCCATGCCGTGTTTACTGTTTACATCAGCTAGTAGAGCAGAGGGTGGGTGTGGTCTGCAGCCCCGCCTTTATTCCCATCCATGGGCCCTTTCTGGTAGAGCAGATAAAAGAGGGCCACGCTGGGATCTCGCCGCAGCCGAGCGCCGAAGCTATATCTGAGGGCGGGGCACAGACTATTAAAACGATCAGCAAAGAGATTCTCAAAATGACAGGCCACAGTGCAGTGCATCGCAGAGTAGATCTGTTGCTGACAGCAGAAATTACCCTGATTTCAGACAAAAAAAAGGGCCGGAAACAAAACACACTAATTGAGAAATAAATCAATTCCCTCTGACAGCAATATCACTTCTTAACATCTTAACATGGTCTGGGTAAGTGTGTTATAAACCCACTGATGTTGGTGGTTAGAGCTGTTACTCATTATCCAAAAAGCTGCATACCGGCAGGGTGGTAATTATCTGCATCATCACACGGACACAAGCAGAAAACAGGGGCGCGATTAAGCAGCTCCACAAACGAGATGCCCGGAGCTGATAACCCATGTGCCTCCCCATTCCCACACGTCCCAATGCATTCAGAAACAAGCGGGAGGAGCGAGAACCTTGTAAACGTTCACATTAAAGGGCTGAGATCGCAGGAGATAACAGCCAGGCTGAAGTAAATGATTGGTTGGAAGTGCGGGTAGGTCCACTCAGCACCTACCCTTTGTTCAGAGAGGGCTTCTCAATGACAGAAAAACGTCGTTTACAACAAAAGCAGATATTTAAATGCCATTTAGTAGTTACAGAGTAAGCTTAATTGAATTTCACAATAAGCCATAAAAATATGACAGTGAAAAACAAAAAAGTCGCATCTATCGGAAAAGTGACAATTCTGCAAACATTGTATTGTACATTTACAGATAATATAAATATGCGATCTGATAACAACCAGTAATTTTGTGTGTTGATGCATATTGAATCACTGTAAATAAACGTGCTTCCACTAATGGATGTTTAGCTGCTTGTTGTAGTATGAGAATCTGCCCAAATTTGAGTGAACAACAAATCATTATCAGCACTGCTTCTTGGGGTCTACTGGGGTTTATTCCAGATGAATCACCGTTTCCCTTTGCATGGTTTACATCACAAGAGCCTTTCTTAAAGCACCACGCATTCACCTCAAATCATGTTTGTAACAATATTTAGCCCTGTACACCAACCAAAGAATAGTTAAAATATAAACTTAAATCATAACACCTTATATTCCAGTTTTCAAAATGCTGCATACAGACATGTTACCAGCTAGGCCGCGTGTGTAGGGAGGAAACTTAAAGAAATTAAAGAACAAATGTCGTTATGGTTGCGTCCAGGTTGATGGGAAAATGTCGCAGTTGCCAAGTCCGCATAACATTACACGGACCCCGTTGCTTCTCCCATAGGCAGTGTTAAAACAAAAATGCGTTCTTTTATGTTATTATTGTAATTTAGTGAGTAATGCACGCTCAAGGTTCAGCGTGGATTTTAGGTTTGCTCCGCGCGTTGCGTCCGGCAGCATGTTTGTCACACATGTATGAATAGGACCGCTCTGTCTCTCCCTGGGCATTTTATACAAATTTAATGGAAATAACGTAGAAAGGCGTTTAAAACTGCCCAGTGCCGCCACAGGCTGTACGATGACCCCTTTATCGCCTGTCAATGCAAAACTACGTTAGTTGTTGTTTGCATCAATAAATAAAAACTTTCAGTAAGTTTCTCTTTTAAACAAGGCAGCATAGCTCTTTATCCACCGGTTGATCCATAAAAAAACTAGCACAATCCAGTAATACTAATTAACGGGAAACTGAAAGCCGCTATGCTGAAAAGAGACGCGGATTAGCTCACCTTTCTTAAACTCCTCGAGCATGGCATCCAGTTTGGTGTCATTGAAGACGAAATGCAAAGGATGGCTATAAAACTTGGTGATCGTTTTCAGGGGGGTGCTGTCATCCGGATCCACAAAGGCCAGGTCTTTGACGAAGAGTATGTCCACGATGTTAGACCTGTCCCCTTCAAACACGGGGATGCGAGTGTACCCACTTTCCATAATTTCTGACATCTTGTTAAAATCGAGTATAGCATCCCCCGCAATCATAAAGCAATCTCTCAAGGGTGTCATCACATCTTCCACGGTCTTAGTCCTGAGCTCCAAAGCTCCCTGAATGATGTTCAGCTCCTCTTTAACTAAATCGTTATAGGGATCTGTAACTCTTAACATCTCCAGGAGTTTCTCTCTGTTATATACGGTTCCGATCTCCTGGCCCAGAAGATAATCTAAAAGTTTGCTTACGGGATAGGAAGCTGGGAAGGTAAGCAGCATGAAGAATTTGGTCAAGAATATGGTATTTGCACCCACTGCAAGACCATGTCTCGAGCATATAGCCTGAGGCACGATTTCCCCGAATATGACTATTCCAATGGTTGACATTACGACCGCGATCAATCCAGATCCTGCAATGTCATCGAGCAGAATAGTTAAAGTAGTATTGACCAAGACGTTTCCTAAGAGAAGCGAGCAAAGTAGGTAATTCCCCTGACTTCGTACGGGCTCGATTTTCTTCGCATAGCTCTTCTCCTTTTCCGTGCCACAGTTCTGAACTATCTGCAGTTCCATGGGATCCAGCGCCATCAACCCCAAATTCAACCCGCTAAACATGCCCGACAGACACAGGAGCATGGAGATGAAGATGACTTGTAGCCAGAAGGGAAGCAAAAACTTTTTCTCTTCCACCACTATAACTTTAGTATCATCACCATCGTGATAGACCCAAGTATTCTCGCTCCATGGGTCGTGCAAGCCCGCTGCAGCAGGCGCTGAAGTGGCAATGCACAAGAAGTACGCTTTACTTCTTTCTGTTTTTCGCAGAGGCTTGACTTCGATTTCAATTATCCCCGATGTTTTTCTATTTAGTACTATGTTGGGCAGGATTATAATATCCGAGGTTCTAATGCCGCAGGGAAAGAAGCTGGACGTGTCCTCTTGGCTGTTGTTGTCACCAGATGAGCTGTCAATGTTGCCAATGACTTTGGTACGTTCGTGCTCTGTGAACGCAATTTTGGACCAAGTCTCGTTGTTAATGTTTTGCCCATAGACCCTCAACTTGACACGAGACCTTTCACTAACCCGCAAATATCCCCTGTCCATAAAGGAAATGTCATCCGTGTCCTCCAGTCTAAGACCTATAATAACCGTCTCATCCTCCCCGTCCTTTCCACTTGTCGAGCTCACCAAACAAGCGCTGACAGTTAAGAAAACCAGAGTCAGGGCTCGGACCCGGCTAAGTGCCGCCATTTTTGCACTGGGTACCGTGGCCGACAGCTCTGCCATGTTGTTAATGGGCAACCCCTTTTGAATGAAAAGGGCTTTAAAAATCAGAGCCAATAAGAGTCCGCCTTCATCTTTGCTGTGGGTTGCCTTGACTAGCGCATCGGACCTGCTTACTTACACTACGCGCCTAATACTGATCACTAACCAGCGCGAGCTTTGTATGAACTCGTGCTTCTGGTGTTGTCCCTCAGATTGGCAGCTCTGACAGCCAATCGTGGGGAAGACAGGGAAGAAGGTGGGATATTTGCAAGGCATATAGCGAATGAAAACCTGAAGAAGCGGAACGCTCTGCAGAACCCAAAAGCTGAATTTACCTCGTGACTTGTTTTGATCGGTTCTGGGCATTCAGCTAAGAGATGGGATTGACCATCTTAAAAAAATGTAATGGTCTGGGAAAGAAGAAAATTCTTGGTACTTTTTTTTAAAGATATAGAAAATATAAGAGCATTTATGGCAGTTGCAGTGGCTTAAATAAACAGAAGGACCGCACATGCATATCTTAAATACTTGTTGTTGTTGTTGCTTGGTTTCGTCACCGATGCTGCGTCGTTTTTTTAGTGCTAAATTTCACAAAGGTTGTTTTTTCTCTCTCGATTGCTTATACCTTTCTTCGACATACATTTATTTCACGGTGATATCTCGTCGTTAATAAGTTACTATTAAAGGGGTGTCCCGTTAACATTTTAGTTAAGACTGCATTGAGCGCCGTGGTTGGTGGGGAATTGTGTTAAATCAATGCTGGTTTCACTTGCTGTGTTTTTATCTAATTAGTCATTCGCAGCATGCGCTTAACGGTGATTAAAAATGTAAAATAAACTAAAAGCTACCACTGGATAGAGCACCATGCAGCTTCAGTAACTGCAACAAAGTTCCAGTTTCCCTTTAGCAAGTATGCCCCGCTCCGTCTGCGTGTGCCAAATCTTATTATAACCATTTTTATGAGGTTTCTCGAAGTTCTCTTCAGCAAACAAGTAAACTAGCAAATCGCCGTACATTAGCTGAACGTATGGAGTAAACTTATGGAGGTAGCATTTAAAATGTGATATATATATAGGCTATATCAAGTAACACGAATTTTGTTACGTCACTATATACGCAGGCACGTCTGTATAAATGTGTCCAAGACCATTTCTTTTTAATTGACTAAATTAGAAATTTCATTAAAAAAATCTGGATTTTATGTTAAATCAACAAGTATTTGCCCGCAGTTTCCTGATCTCTAAGTAGATTCAGCTTTTAGAAACACAGAGATAGTTTAAAACTATTGTTTTGGAATTTTGAAATCAGTTCAAACAGCAAATAACTACAGTCACAATCTTATTTTTAAAGGTACAGGCAAATGATTGAATCCCCCAGAATATTTTAGCAAAACCCTCATGATAAGTTAGTTTGCTAATAGGCAA
This sequence comes from Pollimyrus isidori, assembly GCA_019775955.2. Classification (NCBI taxonomy): domain Eukaryota; kingdom Metazoa; phylum Chordata; class Actinopteri; order Osteoglossiformes; family Mormyridae; genus Pollimyrus; species Pollimyrus isidori. The sequence continues at coordinate 6,268,424 of JABFDZ020000045.1, read as the reverse complement.
ACACTCAGGGGGTGAAGCAAAGTGCTGACGAGTGGTGAGATTTACTATGAGTCAACATAAGGGAGCTGTGGGCGACAGGATGTATCACTGACTTTAGCTGAGTCCAGCGTTAGGAGACAGAACCTGTTCTGAGTACGTCATAACGCAGTATATACGCACTTGCATATAGGAGCTTTGGTAATCACACGTTACCCTTGACAGACGTGTTTAGTGCTTTAAAGGTTTAAGATAAGGTACCATTTGGTCAAAATATTTGTCAATTAGGTATGACTGGTTTAGCGTAATGTAATATTTTGCTGAATGACCCTTGAGCTTGTTTGATTTTGGTTTATTTTTTGGGCAAATCCAAATAGATAAAAAATATATATAGGAAATTATCAGTCATTATAACTGGAAGCTTTGCCATTTAACCGTTGCAGTTTGATTAATTATATCTGAAACTTCTTATTGATCCCAGTGGGGGAATTCTGTAGATAAGAGCAATCTGGCTGTGAAGGGCACCCATGCCCATAGCAGCGCCCAGGGAGCTGGGAGTGAAGGGTCTTGCTCAAGCACCCAGAGACGTGCCGAGCCTGGCCACAGACCGGCGACCTTACGCTAACAGGCACAGAAGCTTAGCCTACTGTGCCACAAGATTTTCGTAATGAATTGTTGCAGTTTTTTAATACATGTGACTAATTAAAAACGTCACAAGTTTCATTTCTTGGAAACAGAATAGAATAGAATATGACGTGACAATGATAATAAAGATATATTATATTCTATTCTCTGACAATTACACAGAGCTCTGCCATGTTGGATAGCTCAGCCTGCAGGATACTGTCACGTTATCGATCTTTTATAATAGCGGCACCGCTTTTTCAATGGGTGGGATACGCCGCAGCAGATACGCCCAGCCTTCTGTTGTGTATGACGCTGCATTAGTTTGTCGGGGATGATCGATTCAGGCCAACCAATCAGGGCTCTTCCAGCCAGGAGGAGGGAACATTACCATTGATATGGATTTGCAGAATATGTCATTTGAACAACAGTATTTTAACACTACGGGTACTACTGTATTTGGGTCAAGTTGGGCCCCACAATACAAAAATAATGGTAATTGCACAAATGCCTGATTTTGACAATCCCACGGGACTCTTGGATATAATTGACCTTGGTATCCTCAATGGTTGGTATGGGCATGACTGTTCTGTCATAGTGAAGATGCATGAGCCCAGAAGGAAACAAGAAGACATCTGATTGGTTGATCCCACCTCCTCTAGTTGCTTGGATGCAGCTCTTCGACAATCTGGCTGGTTATCTCTCTGAACGAATCATTTTCCATTCTTCCCTCAGAACATTTTTGTGAAGGCAAAACTCCTATGAGCTGCCACCCATTCATGTATTTCTTTACAGACATCTAAACCAAACTAATTAAGTAGGATAGCTAATGCTAACTTCTGTTCAGTACAATTACATAAAAAACAGATACATTCCTTTCAAGAAAGGAAACTCCAGCGTAAGAGAGATAATACCCTCGAAGTTGGGTTAGAAAACCCACATAGATCCTATGCATGGGTTTAAGGCCTATTATATCAAACTAATACCTTCCTATCTTCTGCACTAGCTCAGGGTTCTTCCCCACCAGTGAGAGAATGTTCCATGTCAAAAGACATTAAAGTCCTCTGCCACTGTTTGATACATCTGAGTCCCTGCGGCTGGTGAGTTCTCAAAGCTCCACGTAGCCATTTCTAATCTTGGCCAGCAAACACCAGCCACTGGTTCGGTTCAAACGGGTAGGTCCCAGTACCCCTTTTCCTGGCAGCGTGCCCGTTTTTTCTTGGTACCTTCCATGGCATCATTGTTGGATTGTACTCTACCTGGCCTTGCTCCAGATGCCCGTTCGCCAAGGGGTGCTACATCTAGAGTTCAGGCCTCGGCCCCCGTAACTTAACCCCCAGGCACACATCACAACCATCGGAATGGATGCTTGCGTGTTCCATATAAAAATAATACGAAACGTTTTCTGATTTTTAAAAATTTTATGGCTGAAATGATACGGACATGCTAACAGGCAAACATTTGAAGTTTCAAATTAGAATTCGGCTCGCCTACGTATAAAATACACTGCACAATTGATTTTTAAAATTAATCATTCGTCTGTTTGCATGAACACCCTTATGTGCATTAACCTATGTTTGTCTTTTTATTCATCTTAAAAAACAATTTTGGTTAAAATATTTCAGAATCAAACCGAAAAATCAAAAGAGTTTCCTTTTAACTCAAGTTACAAATTAATCACTCATAATAAAAAAAAAAATTATCATTTACACTTAGTGGCCATTTTATTAGGTACACCTACATAGCACCAGGTAAGGTCCCCTTTCCACTTCTAGAACCACTTCAAGGGTTGACGAGTTCAGAGATGCCTTCCTGCACACCACTGCCGTACTGAGCGGCAATTGCTACCTTCCTGTTAGTCTGGCCATTGTCCCATGACCTCCCTCATTAACAAGGCACCTTCAACAAAGGAGGCGCTGCTGGCCGGATGTTTTCGTTCATCATACTAATCCTTGTAAATTCTAGGCATTAAAACCAGAAAGGTCACTAGAAGGACCACAGGCGGCACCAGAAAGATCATTTAAAATCTCTTAGCCAGAGGCACAGTGACAAGGTCACCCCCCCCCCATACTATTTTAGTCTACTATATTGGTGTAGTTCTCAACCCTGGGGTGTGTGGGGGGGTAGCACTGGTAAAGAGGCCCCTTTGTAGCAGAGGTCCTTGGCCAGGTGAGGCCATACATTCAAGCAGCCCTGGCCTTAGTCATTCTAATGCTCAGTTGAACCACATGACCGCGCCTCTGTGCCATATGTATTCAGTAGCAGGCTCCCGATTGGCTGTTTACTCAAGCAGGCTGTTAGCATTAACAGGTAGATGTATCTAATTAAGTGGCCACCGGGTGTATTCAAAGACTGTTCCTCAGGGCCGAAACTGATCACGGGATTAAAACTGACACCATGGGCGGGGCCTGTGGCTGGCGATGTCTGACATCCTCACTTGCAGCAGGATTTCGGGGCTCCGCAGCACCTCCCAGAAGCCTCCAGAATCTCAACCTTGAAAGGGTTCCAGGTCACTGCCTGAGATAAATAACAATTTTGTTTTAATACCATATTTTGAACCTTAACTGACCAGCTGTGGAAAAAAAAAAACTAGTTACTGAATGAAAACATGTATTAAATTGCAGAATTTCCGGAGTTAAACAAGTACATTGAAAAATATATTTGAAATACTCATGAGTCAACTTTTAAACCTGATACATTTCCCGTTGGTATGTCTGTAATCCATATTTCCCAGGGAAGTGTCAGACTGATACAGGGCCGCGCATCACCACGGAAAAATGTTCATTTATGGTCCGCTGCCAAATCTGGGACAATTAGTCACATTAGAACTCACAAAAGACAAACCACAGCTGTGCACGGGAGTTGGGCAGCCCGATGCCAAATGCAGGGGCCCACGGCGAGACATGCCAACGTACCAATAGGGACAAGTGTCTGACCAGTGATACAGGCTGTGTGAGTGGGCCTGCTGCTTATGGACAGGGGTACAAATTGGGGGGGGGGGGTGGCCAGCCTGCCAGCTTAGCGTACTCAGGAGAAACCATAACAGGAATACAAAACAGGGGGATAAACTGGGACGAGAGGCAGCCTCACAGGCGTATAGTGTGGAGGGAGAGCCTGGATTAAGGATGCTGCGGTTCGATGCCAGAATGTAGGCTGATGCTGTTAAAGGAGTCCATAAATGCACATAGTTTTATAGATAAATACAAATAAATAAATAAACATTTTATTTCTATCTGGTGGCGTCAAAAAATTAAAAATCGCTGCACATCAGAACAAATGTTAAAGCACTTCATGCTTTGTCCACAAGAGGGAGACGCATGTCAGCTCGACTGACCAAGCTGGGTCCCTCCAGTGCCCACAGCTAAGAGAACAAGCTGTAAGCTCTACAGAACAACACACATACACACAGATTTATACTTATAATATTATACTTTATTCTCTGAGGAACCGCACTACTGGGGACGATGGTTTTAATTAAACCCTCCAAAATCTACAAAACAAACTCTCCCAAGCAGGTCCTGAGGGACCCAGAGATGGTCGGAACGTGGAAAATGTGGACCATCTGTGGATTCCCGGGGACCGGGTCGGGGAACACTGCTATAAAATATAAAAATCATGATTCAAAGTCATTTTGTTGAACTGTCCACTGTGCAAATAAATAAACAGCAAGAACTGTTACCCACAGTGCTGGACACCTACACCGTTCATAGAAAGCCCTCCAGCAGTATATTTTCACCAATCTGCACTGGTTTATAGTTAAATGCATTATACAGGGCTGAATATTGCAGGCTTATCAAACTTCTGATTGTACTGCTTCCAAAGGCCATGGAAACTGATAAGTCAGCATTCCAGTGTCTGAAGGGAGAACATTTTCTCCTTTTATTCAAGGTTCCCAATCTGCCAGCCTCTTTATACGTCTAGGCTAGACAGCTGCTTGACCTTGCCTCTTCATCCGGTGGCACTGCTCAGTGGGAGGCCACTGCTAG
>JABFDZ020000045.1:6237719-6253128 GCA_019775955.2 Pollimyrus isidori | reverse complement strand
TAAAGAGACAGGATGGGGGGGGGGCGGTAATGCACACTCACACATCGGCATTCAGCGTCCAGAGTGCTGTGTCGTCCGTTATCCAAGGGTTGCTGGGGGTGCAGCCTTGCATCATGGGGTCATGGTTCAGGTACTGCTCACTGAACTTCACAAAGCTGAACACAGAAGACAGGCAGTCCCAGTCTTAGTCCTACTTTCTATAAACTTTGCAAGTAATCAAATATTCAGTTTCGATGCTGCCGTACCCCAGCAAGCCGGCGTTGGAAATAAAGTGAAATGATGATTAAATGATTATACTCTATTAAACCCCATAAGGAAATTCTCCTTTCCTCTCCTCCATCTTGCTCTCCGTAGGTGAGAGAAAGCTTGGCGGTGAAGGGCAGCCACCCGTAGCGGTGCTCAGGGACCTGGGGGTTAAAGGTCCTGCTGAAGGACCCGCAAATGTGCTGAAGCCGGGCTTGAACCAGCGACCTTCCGATCGATATTATTTTAAGTGATTCTTTGCAGTTAAATACAGTTCAGTTCAGTTCAATAGTTAACTGGTGTCAATACTAGTTCATTAACCAAGGATATTTGTGGGTCTTCTTTTTGTCAGAATGAACATGAAATAGATCACCCCCATCAATCCGAGGCACAGTACCCAGACATATCCCCCAACTAGGGACTAATGTGGATTGATGCGGAGCCAGTGGCCGCCCAGGCGTGCTGGGACTGAGGCTGAATCACAGGTGTTGGGGCTGGGCGGGGGAGGCTGTTATCCAACCTTTCCAGACAGATGGAGGACTTGACCCTCGAGCGGCCTAGGGATTTTCTGATGTGTTCAATCTGGTGTTGGGAGCCATGGAAAACCACACAGAGGAGAGAAGATAAGAGTCAGAAAAAAAGCACAGCATGATGAAGAAAACATTTCCAACCCCTGATAAGAGCCATGTTGTTGTACCCTTAAACGGAATTTGCCAATAACTGAGAGCAGTTGAGTACAAACAATACGAGACGGTGACATATGTAGATCATTCAGCAGCAATTTTATTATGATAGCATTCTTAAGAGCTCACTTAAATCACCCTCTTTGGTTGTTCTTGGCAACCATCCCATCAGCTGAAATAGGTTTACTCTAAATTCTGTCAGTCTTACCTCTCGTTTGTAGTAGTCCGCGTTCTGTTCTGTAAAGAACAAAGAAACAAAACCATCTCTGAACATGCTATGAGCCACAAGCTTATGGGAGTTTTACTTACGCAAAAATTTTCTGAGGGCACAAGGTTCATTGGTTCAGAGAGACAACTAATCAGATTGTAGAAGTGGTGGATACATGCAACTAGAGGAGAGGGGGATCAACCGATCAGATGTCTTGTTGCTGCCTTCACTAGTTGCTTAGACCCACCTCCTCTACAATCTAATTGGTTATCTCTCTGAACCAATTATTTTTCCTTCTGCCCTCAGAACATTCTTGTGAGGGTAAAACTCCCACGAGCGGATCATATGTAGGAATCCTGCTCACAATCAGCTACTGACTTTACTAAGCAGACATCCAGTCCAGAAACCATCCATAATATAGCACTATTACGAGTATGAATTTTGTGACTCATATACTTACGTTAGCATGGAAAACGAGAGCAGGAAGTGAAAAGGAAGCGAGACAGAAGGTTCAGCACAACGAAGCGATCTCACATAATCACACACAAGCTTTACTTGGACCAAGAAAACTGATTTTCACTTCACTTCCTCAGGCAAATTGGGGGCCCAAGACAACAGCCTATTCTGCCTATAGCTGCCATGTATATGTTATGTATATATAGATATTTATATACATATTCTTTTTCATGACTATGACTTTGTCTAGGCCCCAAGCGGCAGCCTCGTTTGCCTGGATCCGGTCCTGCAACTGACAGAGGCGGTAAACAGCAGCTACTGGCATATTATATTACCAAGCATATGTATAATATGTATAAAAAGCTCAAACCAGCTGCACTCGGGAGTTATGCCGGTTCCGTCGCTCAGGGCCTTGTTCTTGCACGTTGGAAGCTCCTGGCTGCAGAGAATCCGGGGGTGAGAAATCCTTAGGTGAAGAGTGTGCGCGTTTATCTCAAGCAGACTGACGCCGGTCTAACGCTGCATTAACACCACTTAACACTATTGGCCACATTTCCCGCGATGCCACTGGGTACGGCCCATGGTGACACTGCCCAGTAGGGGGCAGTGTGACAGCTTTCCAAAAGAACCCATGATCAGGATCCAAGAATCCTGGTTTACAGGATAAACTAACCAAATATGGACACTGAATGCATTCTGATTTAACATGGTTTCCTTAAATCTCAATTAAAGTGCTTCAGATCAGCTCAGGACTTAACAGCAGAGAGACTATTTGGCAAATGATTACGCTGCCATTTGCAATTACATCCATTATCTATCCGCTAACATGCAGCATTAAGGCTGAGCTGAAGGAATAGAGGTCAGATAATGGATCCGGTATTCCGGAGGTGGGATCCTCTTCCAGCTCGTTTAAAAGGCCCGACAAGCAGGGGGGGGGGGGGAGGTGTAGACTCAGCATGTCTGCATTTTAGCTTCACTCCTTCCTCCCAGATCCACGCATCACCAGCCTTGGCAATGCACCTCCTGTTTCTCAGGCAGAGAGAGACAAGGCAGGAAGTGGCTGTTTTGTCATCTGTTGGTTTAAGGCAGGATGCCTTTTAAACACGAGCAGCACCTGACTGGGGGCCCCTACACTGCGCGGCTTTTGGCTAACACGTGTTTCAGTCTGACTGACGTCAGAATGGTGGAAGGTTGCTGGTTTAAATCCCACAGTGTGACATCACCACCGGACCCCTCCGAAAAGCCCCTAAGCCCCTAACTGCTCTAGGGCCAGTCTGAATAAAATGTACATCTGCAAAATAAGCTGAATTTAGGATAAGAACATAAGAGCTATACAAACGAGAGGAGGCCATTCGGCCCATCAAGCTCGCTTGGGGAGAACTTAGCTAATAGCTCAGAGTCGTTAAAATCTTATCTAGCTCTGATTTAAAGGAACCCAAGGATTCCGCTTGCACTACGTTATCAGGAAGACTATTCCGTACTCTAACTACACGCTGCGTAAATAAGAACATAAGAACACAGAACAGGATGTGATCCACAGCTGCCTGGCTGCTGTTCCCACCCCCTGCTGCCGCCCCGGATGGGGCTGATGGCCAACATGGATGCTGATGCTTAATATCCCTGAGAGATGCTCTTCCTGAACATGAAGCCTGGACTCTTTCAAGGCTGGGGATGCTGCTCCCCCAGTAGAAAGGCGCCCCAGTGACGGTCAGGATACAGCCAGCTACACACCCCGCTCTTCTCCTCTCGCAGGCTGTCATTCATGAATTCCCCACAGCCTGCTGTCCTATGCGTCTCCTGAAAGCTCTCATCCCACAGAACACAGGCTTTTTCCCAGCTAAGTAAATATTTCATGATCACACTGGAGCAGTAGTGGGTTATCAGGCCTGTAGTGGTATATTCTCCCCCCTGCGTCTTACTTAACGAAGATAAAATGCGCCCCCCCCCCCCCCTCTCTGTGGGACCCTGCTTCTGCCTTCTAGGCCTAGACCACACCCGAAAACCCTCACAGATGATCTCATAATAGTGATCAAGGTAAAAGGAGCGGATGCTGAGGGAGGGGTAAATACAGGGGGCGGGGCCAAAGGGGCACCAGCCTGAGCTGAAAGATGATTGGCTTCCGGAATGCCGCCTCCCCTGTCACTCACCGAGTCGAAACAGAGGATTGGGTAATGATAAGGCTGGCCGCGTAGATGATTACGCTGCCGCACCCAACACACGACCAAACCACCTCAGGGATGAGAGCAGCCATTTGCTGGATGATACCTCAGCACCCCACCAGTCTGAATGGACCACTGCGATTTTTTTCCCAGTGGCAAGAGTGCCAATCCTGCCAGCAACCCCCACGTTTTCCCCTGTAAGCTAGAGGACCTCCTTATAGGGTCGGGGGTAGATTACCATCATACCCAGGACAAACCAATTATAGGTTAAGGCCCCAGCGGAGTAGAATCACTCCAGGCATTCACGGGATTTGAACAAGCAATCATCCAGTTGCAAGCCACCCTCAGAGCCCCTCAGAGCCACCATTCTGCCCCCCAAATTTAAAAGAAATCCTCGAATCGCCCCCAAACTGAGGGGATATTTGAGATGCCAGGGTGCAGTGGGTTTGGATTTACCCAGTGTGTGCTTCACTCTATTCACAGCCTGCTGGGTTTTCAGCGGTGCAGATGTAGGGGGTCAGGGGTTACAGGGGAGGGGCTTACTGGCGGTCTGTTGACGAGCCAATAGGCCTGCTCCTGACATTCCAGCACGATGCGATCCGCCTTGCGCCTCTGTTTGGCTGCCCTGGTTGGAGGAGAGCAGCCAATGGAGAGTCAGAGAGCATGCTGGGTAATAGCGCTTAGCACAGAGTGGTAATCACTGAACTGCGAGGTGGGGTTTTCTTTTTCACCTCTTTTTCCAACTCTACTTTTCAGGCAGGGGGTCTGATTTAGCAGATAGGAGGGAGATTATGACCATACACCGTGATTTTTAATTCAGGTGACTCATCATCATCCTGTTAATGCGAGATTTATTCATCCATTCTCATCTGACCCCTTGCGTGCATTTATGAAATTGGTTTCGTGGCTCGATGAGACAGATGGGGTGGGGTTTACCTGAGCTGCTCCTTCGCCTGCATCACCACGAAGTCCCAGGTGTGGTTGATCCGTTTGTGCAGCATGTTGTAGCTGTCCTGCCAGAACAATGTTTAAATGCGACATCGCCGGGTCACACGGCTGGCTGCGTCGCCGCGTGGGTTCACGTTAAGACTCACAGGCAGAACCCCTCGCAGGATATGAGCAGCGTCAGATTCACAAACCCCCCCCTTACTGAAGAGAACCTAAAATGCTTTGACCCAGACGCAATATGGCGGCAAGCTGATGGATGTCTATGTGCGTCCCTACTAAGCACGTAGCTGCTGGGAGGTTTTCTTACACAAAAATGTTCTGAGGACAGTAGGAAAAATTATTTGTTCACAGGGATAACCAATCAGATTGCAGAGGACGTGGGGTCCAAAGAATTAGAGGCGGCAGGACCAAGAAATCTTATTGTTGGCTCCTGCCTCTTCTAGTTCCTTGGATACACTTCATCTACAAACGAATTGGTTATCTCTCTGAACCAATTATTTTTCCTTCTGCCTTTTCTGACATTTGTGTCTAAGAAAAACTCCCATGAGCATTCAGCCATCAAATGATCTCATTATGCAGTGCTTCAGACCAGTGAATAAGAATAACACTGAAACATACATAAATAAAATCTCTTACCTTTTCATAGTCTATCAGTTGCCCTTGCTTTCTGATATTCTTCTTGGTCAAATAAATTGCTTTAGGACAGCAAAAGAGACATGACAAGAAACTGTTTTTTTTATTACTCTAGTAAAGGGAAATAATGATGAAATCACATGATTAATAATTGGTAATCACCGTAATCTAGCTCGGAGGCTGGCCACTGCTGAGAGCTCCAGAAGTACGGAGTCTGGCAGAACAGGAGACGTTGTCATTTGAAACTATTCAAAAGTGCCGTGACAATAGTGCTTTGTGATTTAACATGTCAGGGACAGGGCGGGTGGAAGGCATTTTGCTACTACTCTAACTGACATTGCTTCTCATACATCAGTGTTTCCCAGTCCGGTCCTCGGCGACCCACAGATGATCCACTTTTTTGCTTCCTCCCAGCTCCGGAGCCCGGACCAGATTAAGAAACACTGTCCTGCGCAGTAATTCCACAGTCTCTCCAACGAATAGTTATGATATGCGTGTCCCCTTATGGCCACCACCCACCTCCATCTCAGGAAACCGCGGTTTTCGGGTTACCTGGAAGCGATACGGCGTCTCGTCGGGCCGCAGGACGAGCGTCCTGGGGTCCTTCAGGGGGTAAATATAGCCGTGCCTCACGATCAGATTCCCCACATGAAGTGCCTCTGAAAACGCATAAAGTGGTCACTCATTTCCACGCAAACTACTCAGAGCTCAAACAAATTCACTTCGTGTAGCCCAGATATACTAATTCTCTAAATTCATGTAAGTGGAGTGCACTAGAACACAGAGCAGGCCTATTATATTTTATTTTACGGTATAGTAAGTAACTGGAAAAAATGTGGACATGCACCCACAGAATAAACCGCGGGGATGATGCATTCCTCATCGGAACTATAATTAATTACGAGTAATTGGGACTTTCCACTTTCCGGCTGCCTCCGCTGCCATTGGCCGTTAGAGGCTCCCGGGGGCTCAGACCGGCGCAGCAACAGCGCTGCTAGGGGGAAGCCTGGTGTTTACAGGAAGGCGCAACTGCTTACCGGGGCAACAGGCTTTTTGCCCATGAGTGTACATTCAGGTCTGTTAATGCATCTGCCATCTACTGCCTAGAAACCCCCTTTCCATTCCGACGTATGTTCCAATCTGGGCTGTAAATCAGGGATGCCCGCTCCCTTGCTATTTAAAATCTCACCTGCATCGCCCGGGAATTCAGGAGAACAGTGCGCGTCTTCCAGAAGTGCATAATGAGGGAGACGGATAATGATATTTCTCCAGGCATGATTGACTGCCTCTGGCTGTCAGCAACGTTTGTATCGGGATTATCAAACCGTACAGCTCACCGTGCGCAGAGGAGCGACTCGGGACTGGCCTAAAGATTATTTGTACTAATAGCTTCTCAGCAGAAATATAAATTATTCAGCAGATAAATTGACGCCAGGGGAAGAAAATCTCAAAAGCTTCAAGCATAAGGGGTGTCTATGTTATGGACAACCTCGCGTATTAATTCACAGGCTCAGCAATATGAATAGAACAGAACACGCTTCTGTCAGATACGTTGTGAATTGTATGTGCCTACACATAAATGCGGCTAGGCTCATTTTCTGTTATATGGATGACAAATTGAAGTACATAATTTGTGTTTATTATTCAAAAGACAGTAGCTTTTTCTGTTATTTTATTACAAAAAAAATCTGATGACGTCTTTCGCCAGCTGGGGCACCATCGTCGTCATGAAGGAAAAAACAATTAATTAACGTCACGTAAGAGCACCAGGTAACGCTACCCTACAGACCTCACTCGGCCCTACCTTCTTCCATGATAGAGTACTTCTGAATTAGCCACTCCACGATATCATTTCCTGGGAAGGCACAGCGAGGAAGGCATCTAGTTAGAGTCGAGAAATGCATTAAGCCGTCATAAATCAAAAACCCTGAACTCGAAAAATAAATTACATAAATAAACATGAGCGCTAGGAGATCGATGACATTCTTAATGCACAGGATTCCTGAAGACCGCCGATGTATGGGCTTTCCTGTGAAGGGCTTAAATGACCATTAGGACCAGGCCCCCGGGACAGCGTGCCTGGCACTCACTCCAGGCGGTAAGACAAGCCAGGCGTCATAAAGAAATACTTTTAAAAAGTAAAATATGTATCTTGCACCTGTCATCGCATGTGGAATCACTGTGATTAGCAGTCTTTGATTCTTCATCTTTATCCCCATGTCGGGATCTTGCATCGCCACAATGACTTGTTCAATCTGGGATACAAAAGAAATCAAATCGATCAACCAAATTGTGAAATGAAGGAAATGACAGACATAGTGAAAACGTTCGACCCAGTAATATAAGTAATATACCCAGTAAAATAATTATTAGTTTATCATCCTTTCAACCACAAACAAGTGATGAGGGAGGGCGATTTTTATTGTTTTTTTATTTCTTAGAAAAAAGATAACGGAAGATAAGTTTTCAACATCAACAGTAAACAAAAGGAACAGCAACATATGTATGACATATGGGCTGATCTGCAAAATTAATATGAAGACAAAATATTTTTTAAAAATGTTTTATACAAAATTTGTGAACGCCGGCAGTGGAAAATACACTTAAAAAACATCAATGTGGGCTAAATTCGCCACGCGGGCGGGGATGATAAACTAATTAAAAAAATTACTGGGCCTAATTGTTTTGGGGGTTTTCTATGGCTGATTTAATACACAGGTCGGCATCGACCTGTTTAATATAAAAGACAGGAACAGAAAGCTAACACAGGACAAAGGTTAAAGATAGCTGATATAGAAGTATTAGTTGTGGTCAAGGTAATGGCATTGAAGGAAACGCATAAAACCCTTGGCTTGCATGGATGCTTGTGCAGGAAGACTGGAATGACTGAACTAAACCCTAGCAGCATCTGTAACTGCGAAACACAAGTAAAATATAACAAATACAACAAAAATGGAATGGCTTCTATGTCCCCTGTTAATGATTGCAATTGCACTCGCATTGCTGTACCTTAAAAGAAAAATTCACAAGCCTTTGGACACCAGGCCCCCAAGTCTGCCCTGTTTTCCTATTATAGGGAGCCTCCTCAGTCTACGCAGTCATCATCCGCCGCACATACATTTTCAGGAACTGGCGAAAACGTACGGCGCCGTCTATTCACTGATGATGGGTGCTCATCATCTGATCATCATCAACGACCATCAGCACGCTAAAGAAGTACTTCTTAAGAAAGGGAAAATCTTCGCTGGGAGACCAAGAACCGTGAGTTAAATCATATGTATCACCATTACTAATTATTGCATTTAAAAAAACTAAGAGGTTGTTTTGTATTACATAGGCCTACTTTAATAAACGACGGCTTTTGTATATTATATTTGCCACTTTATTTTTATATTTGCCACTTGATATTTATCTGACTTTTTAAGGTAACTACTGATATCTTAACAAGGGACGGCAAAGACATCGCATTTGCCGATTACAGTTCCACCTGGAAATTTCACAGAAAAATAGTTCACGGTGCGCTCTGCATGTTTGGAGAAGGATCTTCTTCAATTGAAAAAATAAGTAAGCGTTCACTTACCACTTTCACGATATAGAATTCTTTCAGTCACACATTTATTAATTTATCAGGTCGTTGTGTTAATATAAATACAATCCAAGGAAGAATTGTGAAGCGTTTTGCTTTTAATTGAAAGGGAGCTATGTGATTATATTTAAGGCAAGCACGCCTACTGTTTCCAGAGTAAAGTTGCTTCTAAGTCTTATCTTTCATGCAATAGTCTGCAGGGAAGCAAGCTCGATGTGCAAGACGCTGGAGGACTTGCAGAGCACCGCTGTCGACCTCGCTCCAGAGCTGACCCGCGCTGTCACCAACGTGGTCTGCTCTCTGTGCTTCACGTCCTCCTATGAGCGTGGGGACCCAGAATTTGAAGCCATGCTTAGGTACAGCCAGGGAATAGTGGACACTGTAGCTAAAGACAGCCTGGTGGACATCTTCCCCTGGCTCCAGGTACAAAGACTCCCAAATCCACATGACGCTTGGAATGTATGATAATTGTAACGGTCTATTTTTTATAGTGAAATGTCGCTTGCTTTGATGCATATTGCATGAAGATTTTTTTCAGTGTTTCACTTAACCGTTAACTGTAAGACTGTCAATTTATATACTATTGAGAAATTATTCAAATCAATCAAGAAAAATGTTTTGCCTATTTTTCACTTTTCTTTTACGCTCGTACAGTGTGCCACTTGTGTTTTTGCAGATATGTTCCTCTTGGTTGAGAAGGATAATTAAAGTACTGCAATATGGATTTTGTCCTATAGTCAAGTTTTTTTTTTATTTGCATTTACAGATATTCCCTAATAAAGATCTCAAAATTCTAAAGCAAAGTGTAGCCATTAGAGACAACCTTCTGCAGAAGAAGTATGAGGAGCACAAGGTAATAGAACAACCTTATAAGCTGGTATTTGTTTAAATTAAAACTTTGTTGTATTGATGTTGCCATAGCACGCAGAAGCACCGGAATGTACCACATGGCAGAATGTACCATTTGCAGAAGAGGTGGTCACAAAGATGGTGTAAAGGCTTATGCTTTCTTCTGGCTCCACCTCCAGGCAGAATACAGCAATGATGTTCAACGAGACCTGTTGGATGCTCTGCTCCGGGCCAAGAGCAGTTCAGAGAACAACAACACCTTAATCCAGGGAGTGGGGCTCACTGATGACCACCTACTCATGACTGTTGGAGATATATTTGGGGCAGGAGTAGAGACCACCACCACAGTGCTTAAATGGTCAATAGCATACCTGATACACAACCCACAGGTGTGTGTTATGTAATTGGTCAATTTGACAGATTTCTTATTCATCAGACTATACTTTCAGAAGTCCTTCCTGTACACTAGTGACCAAAATTGTGGAAATGCTTCCAGTTTTTAGATTTAGCTTTATTCAGCTGCTGCTCCAGTTACTTAATTGCCCCAATGTATATTTGTAAACATCCTCTGATCGCAGTTCATAAACATTAACCTTCAATATTGCGTAGTAATTTTTGAAGTGCAATGTGAAAAATGCTAGGTGTTTTTGCCACTAGTGTACATAATGCTTTTCTTGTTAAAATCTATTGTAAACAACCCAATAAAGAAGGTTGTTGATAATGCAATAACTGTTTCGATAGCATTCTTGGTTATTATTTCTCAGGTCCAGAAAAAGATCCAGGAAGAGCTGGACTGCAAAATCGGCATGGAGAGACCCCCCAGTTTGAATGACAGGGGGAAACTGCCTTACCTGGAAGCCACCATCAGGGAGGTTCTGAGGATCCGGCCGGTATCACCGCTTCTCATACCCCACGTTGCCCTCACAAACTCCAGGTACATTTTTACTTGGGGAGGGGGCAGTAGATCTTTTCAATGCAACAATGTAATTGTTCTGTACATCTGAACAAATATGAATGTTTAGTTAAATCTTTTAATGACTAATCATAGTTTGTTTGAAAATCAAATGTTACTTATGTTACAGTATCGGCGAGTACACAGTTCGGAAAGGGACTCGAGTCATCATTAACCTCTGGGCCCTGCACCACGATGAAAAAGAGTGGAAAAACCCCGACCACTTTAATCCCAGTAAGGCCTTCATACAATCTTCTCGCAATTTTCCTTCACAAAAGCCAACGGCCGACGGTGACGGCTGACCGCAGTCCTGCACTCAGTGCTTGTTGTCCTTCGCACATCCCACTCTCACAGGCCGCTTCCTGGACGAAGAGGGAAACACTGTGTGCTCCCCGTCGCCCAGCTTCCTGCCTTTCGGGGCTGGGATACGGGTGTGTCTCGGGGAGGCCCTGGCCAAGATGGAGCTCTTCCTCTTCCTGTCCTGGATCCTGCAGCGCTTTACGCTAGAGGTGCCACCCAATCAGCCCTTGCCTGACCTGCAGGGGAAATTCGGGGTGGTTCTGCAGCCTCAGAAGTACAAAGTTCATGCCAAACTCAGAGATGGCTGGGTGCAAAAATGAACCCCAAACTAACCTTTTCTACAGAAGCCCAGGACAGATGGGGATTACTGAAATAGGATAAAAGTCCCCTTCATTTTACAAACCCATCTTTTTTTTTTATATAGGATCTTGGGCTTGTCAGACGCGTTTTAAAAGTAAAACGAAAAATATTTAGGGCGTAACTGTGTAAATGACTGTATATTAAAGTATTAATAGAATATATACAGCACAATGTTCATATATACTGCGCATTCACTAGGCATATAATGGACACTCGTACATTAACTGCCAGTTACACAGCTGCATTACATCACATCACTAGCAGTATTTACTATTTGCTTTTAATAGTTTTGAAAGTAATATATGCTGCAGTCTCCCTTAGGATCCCTTTCCTGTAATAGTGTCTTACAACTAGGATTTACTCTAGCGGTTTGTCGGCTTTATGGCACCTGCCTAAAAATCTGCTCTCGACTGACCAAAGTCTCATTGCATGTGTAGCAAACAAGGAGCCTGTTATACTGTACATAAAAAAAGAAAAACCTTAATACAGTTTAGCTGATAGGTAAGACAAACAATATTATAGCAAATGTGTGAACTGTGTATTCGTTTAGTGTGGCGTATATTAAATATAACGCCTTGACAGTTAAGTTTTGTGCCACTGTTGACATCTGAGTTGTCGGCTTCTACGTCACAGATTGTTCCATATCTGAGTGCTTTTGATGTACATAGATTTTATACACACCTCCAGTACTTATCAAAAGAATGTATTTGCAGTTATGGCAAATGTAATTTGAAATTATTTAAAAATAAAAAGCAAAAAAAAAGAAATTCTAAGGTCTTTGCTTTGTTCATACGCCATCTTCAGAAAAATGATTGTATTTTCATTTCTAGACGGTGGATTTTAAAAACTATTATGTAATCACACTACGTAAAAAATTACAATATTTGATTATCAAACTTTTGTCAACTTTATTATTTTTTTTGTAAATGTTTATCCTTCCCTTTTCAATGGGTATGACAGGTAATATGTAGGTGTCAATATGCATACCAAAATATTTATCTTTACATTTACCTTGAAAACTTACTCTTATTGCACTGGTTGTTAATGCTGAGGAACAAGATGCATAAAAACAACTAGACTGCAGATTGTGTATGCAGTATACATATATTATTGGAATATATATATATTAAATATAAAAATATTCTCAGGAATGCAAATAAATGCTTTATACAAAACGTCATATGGAAATGGTTTTAGTAAGACTGCAGTGGAGCCAAAAAAAAACTGTCACCCACTTAAGGACAGTGAAGCCACCAGCGATGACAGCAGGCATGGCTGCAGTGGTCCGGTTCACACAGTGCACAATCAGGAGTATTTGTACGGTCACTTAATTCCACTTCATCCACGCCTTCGTAACGTCACAAATGGATGCCTACTTGGCAGATAAGCCTTGGTCTTTTTTAAGCACAGAGATATCACTATTAAATAGTCTTTATCCACTTGAAAACTTGAAAAAAATCAAGAAAATGCAGAGGGGAGGTCAGCGGCCCTTTTCCCAGCATTCACAGTCGAGTACCCTGCCTTCATTCAGATTCCGGAAAATGCTTTGGTTTTCAGTACAGACAAAGTCCAGCTCCATAAAACTCACACATCCACCTCACCTACCATACGAAGCTTAGTTACGTTAGTCATGCCGCCATTTAAGGCCGACTAAAGCAAATAAAAAAAAAAAATGTTGAACAACCAAAGAAAGTCTTATTATATAACGTTAATGTTAAGAAAGGTAGAACAAAATATAAGTGCTTGTTAGCTTTTTATAAAACTCTTAAAAAAAAATCTCCAGCTTGACTTCACTATAACCCTCTTTTAAAGAGTCAGTAATATGGTGAATATGACTAAAGGCCTTAAAAGAAGGACAATACCATAATATGCATTTAAAAGTTAAAGGAGTTTTACAGGTAGGACATACTGGTGGGCCTTAAGCTTTATGCAAGAACATGAGAGTCTGGCATATCGTATGAAACCGCTAACTGTCCAATCAGCAGCAAAGGCCCCAGGAAGGCAGACAATCGTACTTGCCGGATGTCCACTTGAATGAATTTACTCCTCAGTCACGATTACTACCTGACAGACAGATATCCCTATGAATGGAATCTTTTAAAAATTAGTATGTAATCACACTGTGTAAAAAATTGTCAATATTTAATCAAGCTTTTTTTTTGTCAATTTCACTTGCAAACAAGACTGGTGATGTGAATTAAGACAACTTGTGCAGAAACGTACTTAAATTTTCTCAACAATGTAGACCATTGTAGATAGATATGCTGTGTGCAAAATGACGATAGGCATACACCACTGCTAAATACACATTCATTTCCCTATGAGTCAGCCTACAAACATAACTGAGTTACAGTATAACGCTAGGATAGGATCCAGGATAATATATGGTGTTCTTACTGCTAAAGCTTAGCTGTGCACCATGTTTAAATCATACTTGGCTTTGTACAATACTGTTAGCAGGGAACCTGTACTGTGTATATGCATGTGACAGCCACTAGTACTACATACCTGCTGGGGGGGGGAAAGAGTGGGGGGGCTTGAAACAGCTTTAGTGTGCCATGGCAGTTTTCCTCATAAATAACAGTGATAAGAGATCCCCCCCCCAAAACTGTTATTGAAAATTGTGTCATCACATCTGTACTGTCAGACATGCAGGCACTGGGGTAGCCTTCACCCCATATTTAAATGCAGCTCCCACCCCGCCCCCCACAGGACTGACAGGCCACCAGTGCCTAACATGAAAAGTGCTTATAGAATGCTTGCTAAAGGCTTTACTGGGCTTGGAGAGTCTGGTATACATGGAAACAATAGAGAAGAATACCAGGGGAGAGCTGGAGTTCTCAGCTTTCACTCTCGGTCCTTTGGTAGTGCACTGGGTGACAGCTCAGCTTTGGGTCTGGCTGCAGGCGGCCTGCCCTGGCTTGGCCTGACTCTTTAATCATCACACTGAAACATTAACGGCGGAGTGCTGGACAGTCCTCAGCTCTCCATCTCAGTCCTTTGGTGGCGGGTCTGCTTTGGGCGTCGGCGCCGACGGCCCGCTCTGCTCCAGCCGTCACACTGAAATATACCAGCACGGCCGGAGTAGGAGAGAAGTCAGTGCTCCGCGGCCGGAGTAGGAGAGAAGTCAGTGCTCCGCGGCCGGAGTAGGAGAGAAGTCGGTGCTCCGCGGCCGGAGTAGGAGAGAAGTCGGTGCTCCGCGGCCGGCCTCAGTGCTTGGGGGGTGTGAATGCAGCTCAGCTTTGAGGCTCAGTGCCGGCAGCCCTAGTTGGGCCCTTCCTGCTCGCTTATGGTATGCAGCAGCACGCAGCCGGGCGGCTGTGCCTGGGACTCCGCCCTCCGCTCCGCTGCGGGCTGGCCCTGCCCCTCATCCCTGAAGGAGGCGTGGCGCCCACAGGAGGCGCAGTCGTCGCAGAAGTCCGCGGGCGCCTCCGGCCGGTCGCCCAGCTCCTGCAGAGCCTCGCTCTCCTGCACCGGGCTGCACACGCACACTTCGATGCCGGAGTCGCCAGTAAAGCGGCGGTGCCGGCCCGCCATTCTCCCCTCCTCCGCTCCCTCCCGCTCCTCCTTCTCCTCCTCCCAGTATTCCGCATCCTTCAGCACCTCCTTGCAGGAGTCTCCCGCCCGCTTCTCGGGACAGGGCGACTCCCTGGCGGAAAGCTCCGCGGGCTCGGGCCTGCCGGAACCCGGCGCCAGCCAGGCCTTGCCCTCCTCTTTTTGGATATACTCTGCCGGAAAGGTGCGCTCCTCCGCGCTGTGGTGGGAGGGGTGCGTGTCGCCGGGGGGGTGCGCAGTGGACGGCGAGGGCAGCTGAAGAACGTCCAGGTGCTCGGGAGTTAAAGGGCTGGAGGCAGCCATCTGACCAGAGGTCAAGGCGCTGTAAGGGGGTGGGGGGGTGGGAGGGTGATTCACCACTTCCTCATAATCGGGTATGAGGTAATTTGGCAGAAACCCGAATGCACAAAAGTAATTAAAAAAAAAAAAGTGTGAGAGAGGTAAAAGGTGAACTTAATTAAGAAGTACCTCAGGAAT
>JABFDZ020000045.1:6204982-6215781 GCA_019775955.2 Pollimyrus isidori | reverse complement strand
GGTATCGGCCGATATAGCTTCTAGTGATCGGAGATCGGTGATCGGCCTCAAAAATCCTGATCGGAGCACCCCTAGTTCCTAATAATCCTTTAGGTGAGTGTACAGTCTTCCATATTATATATACTATATATATATATTCTGCATTATATAATACATTCTATCAATTTCTATGTTATATAATCTTATAAATCTATACACCAACTTGGATCTACAGCTACATTTTATGTCTTACATTACAAATGAGGAAGATCTTCTTCCAAAAGTCACGTTCAGTTTGGATGCCGGAGATGGCCGAGCCCAGCCGAAGGCTCCTGGACGTGGCGTTAAGGCAGGCGGACGCGTGGGCCTGAGGTCACGCCGGGGGCTGCAGCGCGAGGCAGCAGCGGCCGTCCGGAGGACGAGCGCAGTGTGGCGGGACCAGGCGATGAAAGGCCTCCCCGCACATTACAGGGGCCGTTTTCTCGTTGTCGCACCTTCTCATTTGCGGAGCTTTCTCAGGCGCGGCCAAACTGAGCCGCGGCGGCGCCCCGATCGCGTCGGCCACAGAGGCCACGATCTGTTGGGCCCGGAGGCGGCGGGAGCCTGAACTGCTCACGCCGCTCGCGGCTTGAAAGGCACGAGCGGACGGCCGGGCATCTCAATCGATCATTCGGGAAAATGTCAAAACACATCCACCACCGAGTTCTTTCCATCACCATCCAGGGTCACGTGACCTTTAATTCCAGTTTTTTTCCTCCCTAAATAATGTTCTCAGATTTTCGGAGCAAAATAACGGCCGGCTATGTTGCCCCCCGGTTAGCACCAGTGTAAATTATTGACATTCAAAGAGGAAACATTTATCCTCTGGCCACCCCTGGCACTTTTTCAATCATGTCCTATTTGTGCTGCCTGACTGACCGTACGCAATTTGTGTGTGCCTGGTGTAAGTCCGCATGAAAGCCACACAGCAGACTGGTCTACATCACAACGGGCTCACTGATCCCCCAAGTCTGCCCCGTTGCCCTGGAGATGTGTTGGATCACATCAATATGGGCGCTGACCAGTGTGGGTGGGGAATCCCTTGGTGCATTCTGTCTCAAACAGAATAACAATTGTGCTGAAAGACGAAAAGAATTCTATATTTTTTTTTGTCTAAATCAAGCTATACACCCAGGGATTATTAGAATAACAGCTTCTTTCTTCTCTGTTTATTTAAATGTGGGATATCTAGTCTGCAAGTATGTTATCAAGCGACGCGGGTTTTCATTACGGCCTGGGTTCCACATGATGATTTTTCCAGACAAGGTCTGAACTTTTGTGTAAGTTTTGAAAGTTGAGTCAGCTTCAAATCTGATCAGGATGACAGCATATTCATAAAAGCAAATATATTTAACAAATATATTAGCAGAATTAGAAATGCTTCAAAACCTGTAATTTCTGGACACTTTCGTTTGAGGGTAAACTGAACACCATTCACCATACAAAGATGCCACAACTGCGAGGACTGTTTAGTGCCACCATATATGTAGTATAACTTCAATAAATAAATAGTACAACATTTAAATACTTAATTCTCCAGAATAGGCTTAATCCTCTGATCAGAAGCTTAGGGTCCTCCGAGGCTCAGAATCCCGGCCACAGGAATCTCTCAATCAGCTGCCCGTAATCGGTGGCTGGAAGCCACCGCGAGCCACGTCCCACGCGAGCCACGTCCCACGTGCGCCACGTCCCAGGCGCACCTCGTTCCAAGTGCGCCACGTTCCAAGTGCGCCACGTTCCATGCGCGCCACGTCCCAGACGCGCCACGTCCCACGCGCGCCACGTCCCAGGCGCGCCTCGTTCCAAGCGCGCCACGTTCCATGCGCGCCACGTCCCAGACGCGCCACGTCCCACGCGTGCCGCGTCCCAGGAGCGCCGTGTCCCAGGCGAGCCACGTCCCAGGCGAGCCACGTCCCACGCGCGCCACGTCCCAGGCGAGCCACGTCCCAGGCGAGCCACGTCCCAGGCGAGCCACGTCCCAGGCGCACCTCATTCCAAGTGCGCCACGTTCCATGCGCGCCACGTCCCAGGAGCGCCACGTCCCAGGCGCCACGTCCCAGGCGCGCCTCGTTCCAAGCGCGCCACGTTCCAGGCGAGCCACGTCCCACGCGCGCCACGTCCCAGGCGAGCCACGTCCCACGCGCGCCACGTCCCACGCGCGCCACGTCACAGGCGCACCTCATTCTAAGTGCACCACGTTCCATGCGCACCACGTCCCAGCCGCGCCACGTCCCACGCGCCACGTCCCAGGCGCACCACATTCCAAGCGCTCCACGTTCCATGCGCACCACGTCCCAGGCGCACCACATTCCAAGCGCACCACGTCCCAGGCGCGCCACGTCCCACGCGCGCCACGTCCCAGGCCAGGGCGTGCGACACGAATACCTCCGTTACATCTCCCGAGCATGAGGAACACGAGCGAAGAATGTCTGACGGTGTCCTGCTGCTTTCGTGGCATCGGGGCCACGGCCTTCACTGGAAAGAGAACATTATTACCAATAAACAATACCCTGCGCCTGAGGAACGGTCCTGCCTGTCTGGGAAGGGTTATGTGGCAGCCAGCTGACAGCAGTGTTGTTATGCGTGCGCCTTTTGCTCTTATACAATCCCGTTGTGGTTCACAATATGGATTATGGTTATTCCAGTGATTTCACCTGTTGTGGGGTAAACTCCTCTCCCGGCCGCTGCCCGGCACCTTGCACTGTGCCCCAAACCGCCACTCTGCCCCCCCAACCTCTGTCAGCAGCAGGGTGGAAGGCAGATTCAAACAACGTTAAGTTAAACTGCAGTCAAATATCTTCATTAACTTGTGGCCCTTCCAAACTAAATACGGGCACGGCATACGTACTGAATACGAATCGGCAGGTGTACTTTCAGTAGTTCTGACGCTGAGATATTTATGCATCAGTGTGCATTACTATTAATTTGGCAGGTTAATCCCTAATTGCCCTACAACCTCCCAAACGCCATCGCTGCCCTATCCGCCCGGCTGCTGTCTGAAGGACTACGGACCTCACACAAAAGATAAATCAAGAGCCAGGAGAGATTATAAGTAAATACCTTTTCATCTCAAAATTGTTGAGAAAGCAGATTAGCGGCTAACAAAATAGCGAAGGGCGAGGCCTGGTCCCCGGCGAGCAGGGCCGCTTTCTCAGAGGCTATCCCTGTCAGGAACACGCCTCTGTGATCACAGCCAGGCCAGACCCCTGGGCGCGGGTCACTCCTCCGGCTGTGCGCCAAGGAGCAGATTATGTCAAATAGCCATTTCTTTGTTACTGTTTAATTCCCTCCATGACCGTGGCTGTGTGTGCGTCCACTGGGCCTTTGGTACCTGGTCCCTAGCAACTACTTAGAGCTCTCCGCATTGTAGAGGGCCGGGAAAATCCCCGGGGCAGGCTACAGGAGGGACGCCCGCTGCATCCAGGCTCCCTCAGCAACGCCGCAATGAAAGGAAGGCCTGGGCAAATCCCCCGGGGAGTTCCCTGGGAAAGGGATCAGGTGTATGGGGAAGGTAAGAGCTCCACTGCCTTCCACAAGCCGGGGTACACGCAGAATGTATATGTTCCCAGGAACGTCACCCGAGGGTCAGGGAACAGGGAGCTAATTCTTTACTGGGGGGTCCGATTCCAATAAAAACGAATGAGGAGGCACTATTTAAACTAATTAATGTACATTTATTTGAGGGGGGGCTGTTTTAGCCAACCTAAAACAGCTCCGGTAAAGCCCCCAGGGCCAAATTGATGTGTAGGCACAAGATGGCCCAGACAAAGTCATGAAAAGATATATATTAATATCATGTATAAAATAGAATAATTACACAAAATAACATTTAAAGCTATATATGTTTAAAAACTTTACGCATATATGTTTGGAAAGTTTTACCCCTGAATGGGTAGATCCAGTCCTGGGTGCCCCTGTACGTTCCCAAAACTATGTAGGGTCAGCCCTTCGACATAACTGGGAGTAGATGTGCAGTCCCCCTGCAAAGTGGATAATTTCATATATATATATATATATATTTTAGTCCCCTTGGCTAGTGGAGCAGACTCAGCAATATACTGAAACCTATGGGTAATGTCACGATGCAGAAGGATCAGCCGCATATAGTCAATATGCTACAGTTAGAAAGTTCAGGTTCAGAGAGTAAAAATCCAGAGCAAAGTTATGCTTCAACAGACCAGTTACGTAGTCTGCGAATGTGACTCTTTATACGCAACTGTTTGGTTGAAACAAAATCTTGGTCTGGATTTGCATTTTCTGTACCTGAACTATCTACCTAATATTGTGGTCGAGCAGGTAGCATCAATGCCACGCTCCCGGGCTGGGGTATCGAATCCCTCCCCTAACATGTGTGGAATCCCCCAGTACTGCATTACAGCAATTACAAGCTTCAATGGCATTTTCTCACATAACATTCATTAATTCAACCACATAGGCATATTGACCTTCTACATTACATTTTACATATTTAGGAAACGCATTTGTCCAAAGTGACGTATAAGAGAGGCAAATATCGCATTACAAGCATATATGCTGTCAAGATGTCGAATATGTAGAAACGCAGCAAGGCTGGGACCAGGTGAATGCCCAGATACAAGTGTAAGCAGTAACTTCTACCAAAGCAAGAATCTTATAAGATTTATATTCAAGGACCAGAAGTGCGTCGTAAGAACATTTAGGGAACGTAAAGAGGCAACTAGCAGAGGAATTCCATGTACCCCGAATATCAGCAGTGAATCAAACCAAATAAAGAGAATTATAGGCTATGTAAAAAAATAAGAAGCATTCTGAAATCATACGGCCACGGCGGTCATATGTTCTGTGGTTTTTCCGAGAGCCATGATTGTAGATAAACATGCAATCTTTCAAATTGCTACATCTGAAACTGCGGTTACCTGCTTGTCTCGACGTGTGATCTTAACCTGGAAGTATTGCGACTCTTTCAGCCTAAGTGTGAGGCATGTGCTTTTGCTCCTGTAGAACTTCACTATTTGAAACGTCATACAGTAGTTACACGATGCATCAATTGTTCCTGAGATTATAATGCTACATACATGATCGCTAAATCAGACTAACTTGAGCTGAATGTAAATTTGCGACATTCATTCCTAATATGAGATCCTTGCGGTGAATCTATGCAGCGAGGAGCCAAAAAACTCAGGTGACTCTCCCAAATAAATGCAAGAAATAAGGGAGCATGTCCTGCAATTTGCCTGCTCTTGCTGTATTGTTTTCCGGCTGATCTTGAGATATGCCGTCTGGAAGATAGATACGTGGGTGTGCCTTAACTTTCCTGGCTGAAAAAAAACAACAAGGGAGCTGGACGCTGGACACGGACCATGGAAAAAGACCACGGCGCCCCGGCTAACCAGCCGACGCAGGACTGACTTCAAGCCTGCCTGAAAATCCCAAGGCGTCGGGATCAGCCGCCCTTTTTGTGATCCGCGGTAAACGGCGATCGGGGATGGAAATGAATGACCGGTGCGCCTGGTGCCGTTTCCACATGGCCGACGCATCTCGGGAACCGCGACCAAAATTATGCGTAACGATGCATTAACTTCTAATACCTTAGTGATGAAACTCAACCACAGGGATTCAGGCGTCTAAAACCATTATGAAAACTTCCAAAGATCCGCGTGTCTTAAAACCCCAAAAGTTTCTTCAGTAATAAATTTAATTCGAAGGATATATTTATATATATACGTAAAGGTCTTTGTTTATAATGCGTGAGATAGAAAATAATTTTGTCAAACAAAGCCTGACGTCTAGAGACGTATCATTAAAATATGAAAGTCCTTAATTTTGGGATTACATGTGTCTCCATGCGTTTTCCCTGGAATTTCAAGCCAAACCAAGTGTGTGAGCTCTAAAAACAAAGGCCCAACCACACCAATCCCACTAACCTTTGTGTGTTCACAAAAAATGAAAACCTCTGTTTCTATCAGGCAACCAGCACTTAAAGGGATGATGAGTGATTTTATGATGCATGCAATAATCATGTATAAATTTTCTGTAATGCCAGATTATGCTGTAATACAGACAGTATTTTAACTGCAAGGTCCAACAGCAGCCATGTATGACACATAACGTTGTCAAACTGTGTGTAAATTTTAGTAACAGTCCTCTACAAATCTTATGTACGGGCACGTATAAGTGTACTGTTAGCTAGAAGTGGAGATTTGAGGTCTAGAGAGTACAATTCCAGACCAAGATTTTGTTTCAACAACCAGTTGAGTTCTCTGTGACTGTCACTCTTTATACTTAACTGAATGAATGGAAGAAAATTTTGGACTGGATTTGTACTCTCTGGACCTGAAATCTCCATCTCTCCTGTTGTCTGTTTGAAAAACAATCAAGCCAATAAGAAGCCAAATGTGGTGCAGTCTGTTGTTTTTTAGTCATGAGAACTATGGAACCTTCTATAAACAGCACACGTTATCTGAATGGGTATATGAATGAGTCAGTGACTATGGCAGAGATGCTGAACTTGTACGATAGTATCCTCACATCTCCAGGATTTAGGATTTGACTCCTGCCTCCCTTCTGTGTCTGGGTGCAGTCCTCATTGTCTCCTTGCCTTTGTGTAGGTCTTTCTGCTTTGGTTTCCTCTTGCAGTCTAGAAGTGTGTGGTCTGGCAAAGTTGTGTCTCCACATTGTCCATAGTATGTGTGTGAGTGCGTCTCCCGGCGATATACTGGCATGCCTTCCGAGGGGATCCCTGCCTCTTGACCCGTGTTTTCTGGGATATTCTCCAGACTAATGTAGTGACCCCTGTACTGTATAAGCTGGTTATTGAAAATGGATGGGTGAACCTGTAAATTTTAAACAGGCACATTTTCAACAGATCACATTCTGTCACGTGTCTTTCTGAGGGTAGAGTTAAGCGTATAAACTTGCCTAGGGAATCATTTTTCTCTTTTTAAGAACCGTAAGGTGTACAAGAAAGCTCTGTCTGGCTTTCATGCTGAAAAAGAAGCAGACGCCATCTTCGTGTCTGTGCCATTTGGGAGGAAGTTGGATCTCTACAACTACTACAAACCAGAACACGAGAATAGATATGAACTACAGCACATGTACGTGTAATCACCATTTTATGAAGTTTGTGTCATTCTGAGAAGTCACATTGTCGAGTTTAGAAGCATTTATGGTACAAGCAAATATACGTATAATCACCATTTTATGAAGTTTGTTTATTTCATTCTGAAGGGTCACATTATCGAGTTTAGAAGGATTTATGGTAACACTTTACTTGAGGGGACACAAACACTGTAGCACCAAGTTATTACTTTTGTAATAACACAAACTAAGTCTTAGTTACATTCTGTATGTTCTCATGTACATTCATCATTATTGAATCATGATGCACGTTTGTTCTGAAGCAGTTACTATGTTTGTTACCACATCTTTTACTTATGTAAAAATCTGTGAACTAGTGAAAGAAGAAGTGATGAATAACACCAGTGAAATCCGGATCTCATGTTTATTTACCAATAATGAGTCTTGATTCATTGTTTATGATTTGTACTCCGGTAGTAACTTAGATTCTACTAAGCATTTGTGCTCCCTCAAGTAAAGGCTTACCACATTTATCTAAGAAATAATTTAAAAATTGTGTTCAGCAAATATCTGAATAGATTCACAGAAGTACTGTTATTTCTCAATAAATAAACAAACGAATAATAAAATGAATGAATGTTCAGTGAAAAGTGTCATCTATGGATGTGTGGTGCAGCTGACCAGTTACGTAACAGCCTTTGTACAGCTCATCTGAACGTCTGAATACAAACAACAGGAAGTGACACGTGCACCGCTGCATCTTCCAGAGGTGTCCCGTAAAGACGTGCAGCATTTGGGTGCGGGGCATGCAGTTAACACAAGAGCGCAAGGTTCATGTCCCCTCTGCCTTTTTCTGACCACAGAAGGGATGTCTGACAATCCTCAGTGTGCTTTATGAAGCCAAGAGTTGGATCGTGCAACTGGCTGCCGATCGGTGTTGTTATTCTGAGGGGCCCGGGGTTGGCGAACGCAGGACTGCGATAAGTGAAGCTTGAATCTTGATGTACTTTCTGTCAATGAGAGTAAAGTCATTCTGTTTCATTATAAGGAAAGATGACTTACTGTAGCCGTTCTGTGAGCTGCTCTCAAAAACACTCTACCTACACTATTTAATTCCATTCATCTATTATTAATGTTTTATAACTAAGGGACTGTGTCATGTGTAATATGGATGTATTTTAGTATGCTATTTATTTATCTTTATTAGTATGTACTACTTTATGCATCAGCTACTGGATATATAAATAAGTTTTTCTTTCGTTCTTTCTTTCTTTCTTTCTTTCTTTCTTTCGTTCTTTCTCTTTCTTTCTTTCTTTCTTTCTTTCTTTCTCTCTCTCTTTCTTTCTTTCTTCCTTTCTTTCTTTCTTTCTTTCTATTTAATTTCTGACTACCAGGGGAACAGTTAGTTTTCCTTAACTGTGAAACACAAAACATTTTTAGGAGTTTCTTCTGCAAAAGAACAGATAAGAATGGACCCCGAGGAGTAACACAGTGGTAAGTTTCCCATAGCAAAAGGCGTCCCGAAGGTCGCCTGGGCGTCACTTGGACTGCCCGACACTGGATTATGGGAATCGTACTCCCAGGTGGGATGGGGGGGTGGAGCCGCCGTAAAGGTGCATGCACACGTACGGGCGGCCAGTAGGGGCCTGCATGGTGTTGTGACTAACCTTGGATAACAGGCTTTATCGAGAAAATATTCGGTGTTTTTCTTTTTGGGACACCTCCAATCTAAAAACAGACGCGTCTTTTAAAAAAAAAAAAGCACACTTGTCCCTAAATGTATGACATGCCTAAAACAAATGGAAAGGAGCACAGATGCGCTGACATATAATTTTGAGCCTGGCTGAAGCTCGGCACACATGTGGCCTGGGAGCTGAGCCGCTCATTAACGGGCCTGACGAGCCAAGGGCGGGCAAATGAGCACGACTCCTGTTTACATCTCCGACCGCTGAGACCCCATTGTTTCTCGCACTGGCTCACGTTCACACCCGCCGCCATACACATCCACGGAAGCCGGGGAAATGTTTCAGGGACCTTGAAGCATTTGGGTTGAGTAAGGAGAGAGAAGAATTCGAGTGCTGTGACACTGATGCAGACAAAGGTCGAAGTAGATGATGTTTAAATGATCTTCATGTTGGTGTGAAGCTATGACATTATGTCTGTCAGAGAGTGGCAGTTTAGTCATTTCAAAACCTCTACTGAAGTCACCACATTATTTACAGCCACTAGTATTTTTTTGACTCAACTGCTAGCACGGCATACCTTGTTCAGTTATTTAACTAATTAAATTCAGTTTATTTTTATATATAACGCCCTTCACAACAGAGTTGTCCCAGGGAGCTTTACATGGGTGTGTTAGAACACATTGATATACATATAAAATTAAATACATAAGACAGAAGAAGGACAGAATAGAAAAGAATGGAAAAGAAAAGGAAAAAAAACAATTGACAATGGAGGAGAGGAACCAAAAACTCCCATTCGGGGGGAGAAAAAATTAAATGAATTAACTAATTGAGCTGGTGGTGAGATTTAATGAATACATTCGTGAGATTTAACATGAATACATGCCCCTGAGGAGAGGTTTGGGAACTGAAGCGGTGTTCATCTAACCATCCAACTATCGCCCATCTAACCATCGTTATCAGTAACTTTTGGAGAACAGAAGAATTTCCTGCCAGTTTTTATTCGTGTTACTCTAAATTGGCACGTTAAAATATATATTAAAAAATTTGTTCTGAGCAAATGTATGCGTACTACCCAGATAAATAGCATAAACATTTCCTTTGAGTGCTTAACACTATTACACAGTGCTGTATACAGTATATATAGATATATTTACACATTATTGGCAGTCTGTCAGTGACTGGGAGGAAGTAACCGTGGAATTAATGAAATCTGGCATGTATATAGCACATTCATCCTTTTTTATTCTTGTATGGCTTCCATGGATTAAATAAATAATGTATATACACACGATATGGATTTTATTCTTTTAATGTACTTCTTATGGACAATATCATGCTAATTCTTATGGTCTGAGTAACTTGACACCATTTTGACAGAAAAGAAGTTGTTAATATCTAAATTTAATCAGAACAGAGAAATATTTTGACAGAAAGACAGAAAGAGGGGGGACAGCGAGGACCGAGAGGCTAAGATTTGTGTCCTTCCTGTTTCTGCCTGGAAAAGCAGACAGATATTTTATGCGTACGTGTAGTTTGATTCATACGGGTAAAGTGAGACGCACTGTAACCGTCGAGTTCGGCATTTGCGCTCACCTGCCGTTTAGCAAAGAATGTGAACCTGGTCGTCTGTTTCTTCTAGAAAGTTCCCGACAGCTTCTCCACTGATGTCTTGGAGGGCTCAGCAAAAGACATACCTGCCACGCCTTGGAAGACCGAGGGACACTATTAGCCGTTAAGCACTGGTAGTTGTGGGGGGGGGGGTGGCGTACCCACCAGTGCTTTTTTGTTTTTTTTTTGTTTTTTTTTTGGAAATTCTAGACGGACGGCTGGAAGGGGTGACGCATCTCGCATGCATGCAGACGCGTCTCATCCAACGCCGGCCCCCCGTAACACAACACGGCCCCCTGTGCGTCTTTCCGTGTGGACCTGTGCGCCAGGCAGGTTCGCGCCCATCACAAGGTGCACTTGATTACTAGACAGGAGCTTTTCAGGGTTACGCCCCCCCTCCAGCTCCCTTTAATGTAGCTAAGTGTGTTT
>JABFDZ020000045.1:6165094-6181453 GCA_019775955.2 Pollimyrus isidori | reverse complement strand
CTTTTAAATTATTAGCATGGAAGCCCTGGCCTTTCAATAGTGAGGTATTTGGTTTTTTGATTTATATATTTAATGTAAATTCCTCATACTTTTATGGTCAAACATTAGCCCTGCAGGTATTTGGGTTTTTTGGTTTTGTCTGCTCCTCATGCTATTTTTATTCGTAGAGCTAGAGATGTGGCCTTTTTATTTGGAGGTGTTTGCATTCGTTTGTTTATATATTTTGATTTTCTGTTCATTCCTCGCGATTTCCTTTTCGCTCGTTAGCACCTGAGACCTGCCCATTTTATCTTGAGGTGCTTGCAGTTGTCCCCTAGCTATACCATGTACCAACAGAATGCTTCTTGGTGGGATTCCGCCAGGCTAAGGAGTCACACCATTCCCCTACAACAAATTTCTCCAAATCGCACGG
Organism: Pollimyrus isidori; assembly: GCA_019775955.2. Taxonomy (NCBI): domain Eukaryota; kingdom Metazoa; phylum Chordata; class Actinopteri; order Osteoglossiformes; family Mormyridae; genus Pollimyrus; species Pollimyrus isidori. The sequence continues at coordinate 6,181,041 of JABFDZ020000045.1, read as the reverse complement.
AGGTGATAGGGCAATAATCCCTCTTTTAGGCGTATTTAATGCCCTCCGCGGAATTAGTTCCGACAACTGGCGGGGCAACAGAAGAGGAGTAACCCTGCCTTTGTGCTCGTCGAACCACCTGCTGGCAACACCTGCGCTTGTGGACCAGAGCACCGGCGGCCTGGAATGCGTCGTGCTCCAGCAGGGCTGCAGAGGCATGCTAAAGAATGCGCGTGGAAATCCTAGTGCAGAGCAGCACCCTGCGACCAGACCGCGTTCGGGGCAGGATTCCTCATCAAACCGCCGGTTAGCTTTCTGTGGGTATCGCCTGACAGCTCACGGCCTTATTGTAATCAGAAGCTTAGCTATATGGATATTTTTCGCGTTGAAGTCGCCTTCCGTTTTTAGCAAGAGGAATGTGAGATGCTCTAAAGAGAGCCGAGTTTCGCAGCGGAGGCGCTCGTCTGTTATATGTTACGATCTGGACTCATTATATACTTACTGTGAATTTACTTTTGGCTGCATGCATTTCAAGGACAAGCGATTTCTGCTGCGTCTAAGTATCTTTATTTTCAGTAACCTGCACATACAATCCTTGCCTAATGAGGTAACTTCAATAATCCTACAGTTTCTTGCCCCGTTATTTATTTTTCCCCCCTTCCTAAAAATGAGTCCTCAGCTGTCATTAAAGCCTGACCCCCTTCTTTATTTACCGAATCTTCAATTCCAGCAACCTTTTAATCTTTTAGCTGCTTAGGGGCCATTTAATTAGGGAGTTAAACTCTGTTATTGTAAGTAATTCGGCTCCTTGCTTGTTGCCATTGTTTGGCCCAAAGTGGAGATCTGACCGATTTCAATGCTATTCAGGGCCATACACCCACCCCACCCCCCCCCCCCCCCGTCACTCTGTATTTAGCAGCCACTCGCTACGAAGCACCGCTCTCTCAGGCACTCTTCTTTTTTAACGCTAATTGAATGGAAACACTGCTTCCATTGTCAGCAAATTTTTTTGGCCCTAAGAATCGTTCACACATAGTGCAGACATTACTATAATTAACTATAAAATTAGCCATTTTAATATCATATTGAGGGTGGTACTGAGAACATAAACAAACCAAAGGCGCTTACATACGCCAATGTTTACGAATTTGATTTCAATAAAGGGTCTAAGAGAGATTTGGCAGAATCATTGCAAGTAGATTTTACAGTAAAGTAAAAATGCATTATAATGTGCAGATAGATCTATTTACTGTAGAGTGGCTCTGCGGGCTAAACTGAATAGAATCAAACAGAGGAAGTCAGCTCATTCGATCTGTTATAGGCACTGAAGGGCTTTCCTTCTGAGCTGGCAAACACGTCTAACTAATAACTGTTGAGATCGTTAGGATAATCGGCCTTATAAATGCACGGGAAAACAAACGTTTACAGCTCCAACTGCGGGGCGGACACGTGTCGGGCCAGACCCCCTCTGCGCTCAAACTTCTCAGTGTCTCAGTCTCTTCTGCTGCTCTGCATGTCAGCAGTATCTGTTGCGGAGATTTTACAGTCTTTCCTTTTTTTAGCCGGGGACCACTGAAGAAAAGCGTGTTTATTCGGAAAAAGTATCTACATGCATAACGTCAGCAGTTCAAAATGCAGGTAATAAAAAATAAGAATGATTCCATTAATTCCCCACACATCGACACTATTCGGTACATTGCAGCTATAACTGCTGTGGGATGGAGCCATAATAATGTAATCAGCACACACAACATACAGTCATTTAATCAGATTCTGGGAAAATGGTCAATATCTTTTTGTATTCAATTTCACATATATTGCTTTTATCTTCCGTTACAAAAAAACACAAGTAGTTTATGCCTTTTTTGATATACACATTATTATTAATATTATTGTTGTTCTTGTTGTTGGTGGTGGTGGTGCTGCATCAGAATAGAAGAACAGCAACAAAAAATTATTTCCAAAAACAATGATTAATAAAATTATATACTATCTCTCTATGAGCCCAATACAGACACTGATTCTTCTGACTGGATTATGGAAGTAATGTGTGTGTGTGCGTGCGTGTGTGCACGCGAGTGTGTGTGTTTTATGCATAGATTGCTATTTTTTTAGCTGACAGTAAAAACCCTCTTTTTGGAAGAATCTCCTTCTGTCCACCCTTCGCTCCTAAAGGCCTCCTGTGTAGTTGTGCTCCTGATTTTGAGTGATTTCTCCGCAGTTAATCTTTTGTGCTATCTTAACCTACAGTCCTTCTAGAACAAATGTGGAAACTAGCCTTGTTTCTGTGGCTCAGTAAAATGGATAAATCTATAGGGGTATAAAACCTACACATTTGCTTGTCATCACTTAAGGCACACTGAGACTGTTCCCATAGTAAACGTGAGCCATATCTTGTTCCCACTCCTTAAACATAAAACATTAAAATTATGTTGAGAGTGATTTTACACTCTTTTAATCAGTAGTGCCTTCAACTAATTAATGTCAGACTAAATTAGCATAGAAATATACAGATAATAATGCAAATAATTAAATAACTGATCAAACTTTGGTTTGGGAAGATATGTGTTTACATAAACTCCAACTGTACACCCATATTTGGTATAAATGAAAATAAAATATTTGTGTTTATTCAATAGTATAAGCACTTATCAAAACAATGTCTTCTTTGTTAAGTACTGGTGTCACCTCAGAGCACAATGATGGTTAGGAATGAGTTAAAACTGGAATGTTTAATGAATCAGATGATACGGAAGACAGATGCCAAATTTGGGGCCATTCTGTGGCAGGCTGACAGGCAGAGCTGCTTTCATAAAACCCCGCTGGGTGACCAGCTTTTCCCTAAAACTGACCCTGGGTTGATAACCAACATGACATGGTGTGAGTCACATGGTCAGGAAGAAAAACCCCACAGACTGACAGACAGACAGACACACACGCACACACACACACGCACACGTTTGCATTTATGTCTTTGTGGGGACTGTCCATTCATTTCTATGGGCATAACCCTAATCCCAGCAATGACAACCTTAACTAAAGTAACTAAACAACATACAAGAGTTTTTTAAATCACAGATTTATATAAATTTGAGCCTTAAGGGACAGTCCCCACAATGTCAAAATATCAGTTTTTTGTCAACAGGTTTTTATTCCTCGCAATGTAATATAAACACACACACACCCACAGGCACACACTATGAATATTATTACAGCATTGAGTATGGAATGGAAATAAAACAAATATGTGTCTACAGTATATTTAATTACTGAAATCATCATTTGTCCCATTACTGATCTGGGGCCTGTGCTACACAGAACACTCGCCCAGATTTTGCACAGAAACTGCTCTCCAGCCCTTTTACTAATATTTCCTTTTAGTGTATTGTATTTTAATTTAATTTTTGTTTCCACAGAAATAAATCAAATGTTCTTCACAATTTCATCGGGAATAAAGCAGAAAATGTTTCTTATTTAATAAACTAAACATTGCTGTTATTTAATTGAAACATTATAATGCCCAAACTATTTTTCATGTAGATACGTTCTCCCTGCCTTATAAAAAATAATTTAAATGTATCACATTATTATTATTATTACTATTAAGAATGCTACCATAAGAAGTAAGATTGAATAAGACTAAAGCAAGTAATCAATTAGTCATATTTTTATGCTTCACTACCCTTATTTCTGCCTATTATGTTTGCATGTATTTACTGTAATTGAGAACTCACAGAAAGCCAATCCTTAGCTGACAACCAAGTGTACTGGCCAAAATAACGATAATAATAATTTTGCAACAATATTCAAACTTAGAAATAAAAACATTAAATTTATTGACTTAGCATATTTACCCAGTCCATCAATAAGCATTTGCGTGTTTTCCACATTAAACTTGTAGTTTAGTTTATTGGGGCAAACCAGTGTTGGTTGGACAGCATGAGATGGCAATGAAAAGTTTCCTCTTAAAAGTCATGTGACTGAAAGCAGCTTCCAAGACAAACACAATGGCTGAACAGCAGAGGTAACATAATTCTTGTCCGTGTAAAGTGATGTTACAGAATGAATAGCACACTCTCTTGTATGCCTGTAACCATTGTGTAAAACACTAATTATCGGACTGATAAAATCATAACCCTTCACCACATGGCATCTTTAAATGGATTATTGAGACCCAGAGAATTCCTTTACATTTCACAATGTAAATCCTGGTAAATTCACAGCAAACTGAGGATATCATATTATCTTAAGCTAGCCTGTATATACCATGGCAACGCACATGATTTACTGCAATATAAATCTCAAATGAATCTGACTCTGACTGGCGTTTTCACGCCTAATCCTGACTACTAAACGCCCGTTTAACAAAGATAATAGATCATCAAATTTTAATATTGCAATGTAAATGTAATGCTCATTTTAAATAAATATTTCAATCATTAAAATTACTTTACACATCTGCCATAAAAATATATATGTATATATGCATAAAAAAAAAACAAACGGAAATAGAACAAAAACACAGGGCTTCCTAAATGCCAGACAATGCATTTTCACCTCAACTTTACAGTTATTACAACAGTAGGAAACCAACCCATTATTACCAAGAAGTAGCTGCCATGTCTACATGTGTCCTACGCTGTGTTTGCGTCGCTGAAGGTGTGTGAAGCCCTGCCTGTCTGGACGTGAGTCAGCTGTATGCGGTTAAGTCAGTCCGTTTGTCATTGCAGTCTCTGAGGCCCTTCGAATCTCCTTGAGCAGCAGATGAGGTGCAGGATACGAGCGAAAACCATAGAAACACAGCGGAACCGAGACTGGGGGAGAAAAGCCCATGCAAGAGGGGAGCATCGGGACTCCTGCTTGTCGAGTTGCGTGTGTCGTGTTCGGTTAAAAAAAATAAAATAAAAAAAAATTCTTTACAGTCTCAAGTACAAAAATAGATCCTCACTTTTAACGTTATTCGTGGCTGAAAAATTATAAACATCTAAAGGGTGGGGGATTAATTTCCAGTACAAAACGTTACGAGAGCTCTAGGGAGAAGAACAGGCCTGTTTTTTTTGTTAGCCTTTGCTTTTCTTCTCCGCCGCCGTTCCTCAGGTATCCCTCAAGGCTCCCGTAAGTGGTGCGTGCGCTTAGTCCTTTTGTTGAAGGGATAGTTGATGAAGTGAAAAGGCCGGTGCTCGGCCGAATGGTGTCCTTTGGGGGGGCGTTTCATGAAGTGGACCTCCCGCTGGTGCTGCCGGGTCTTGGAGCCCTTCCTGGGCTGGCCTTTACGCGTGAAAGCCATGTACCAGCCATCGTATTTGGCGTTCTGCAGGGCGGTGTAGTTGTTCTCCAGGACGATCTCCGTGAAGATGCAGTCCTTCCCGTGCCCGTTTTTCTGTAGGGGAGAGGGGTTTTCCAATTTTAAAAGTGTACCGACAGGGCACGAGGGGAAACATCACGATTTTCTGACAAATCTAAGAAATTCGAGACATTAACCTCTGCGGTGAGGCAATGACAAGGGCTACAAAATTATGATGTAGAGAGACATGAATCATTTCAGGCTGATTATTAAGGAAAACACTTAAATGTTAATGCGTTTAATTGCTATATAAACTACTACTGGAATTGTATTTAACCTGACATTTTTACGCATATTAAGAGTGTCAGCATCAGTAAAAAATTATTATATAGTCAGCATATGGCTACAGAATATGCTTTAGTCCTCTGCCAAGCATTTTTGGATTGACTGTAATTAAATTTATTGATCACTATGCATTTATTCTGACTGCCTACGATGGGACATGTAATGCAACTTAACAACGACGACCATAATTTGCGGCCTAATTTTAAGTTGCCGTCAGTGATATCGCCATATAATATCTAACAGCTGATTCTTGGTGTCGCCCTCTGCCAAATCTGGGACACGTCACAGCCTTAATAAGCCAAACTAAGAGCGCAAAACATATCTCCAACCACTTAACAAACTGGGCTGTTAAAAATAAACCAAATCCACACTGAGCGAAACACACATCTTGAGCGTAAGGAGAGAAAAAAAAAATCCCCACACACGCAGTGTTGGGCATCAGAGATGTCACATGAAGTAAGATCAAGCTCTCGGACAGATGGTGCACCTGGCGGGAAGCTGACTAGGTGTTGGCAATGTCTGCATCCCTGTTTATTACCGAGCACAGCAAGCAAGAAAGAATCACAAAGCTACCCTTGGAACAAGGATGCTCAGTGAAAAAAAGAAAAACAGCGAGGAAGGATCTAATTCCTTACACTCCATCAACCTCACAAAAGCTGTAAAATGTGATAGGCTTCAATATGCGATGCGTATGAAAGAAGAGCAGGTGATGACTGCACATTAAAAAATCCTGTCAGTTTCCCAAAACAAAAGTATGCAGTATTTTAAACTTCAAATTGATTATTTTTGATCATTTGTTTCGTGATTTCGCATTTATTTAGGTCTGCGTAGCTAAGCCCAGGATTACTGCAAAGGCTAGCATAAGCATGTCTGCTAATATATTACAAATAACATACAGGTAGCAGGCTTTCCGTTGTCGTTGAAAGACGTGGAATTGTAAGCGACTGCCTAGTATGCCTGCGAAAATATGACATTAGCAAATGTTAAATAAGGTCTATTCGTGGTTTGTCCATTATCGATCTAGTATTGTCTTTATGATGGACTGCTAACCATGGAGAATGACTCAAAGGAGGTAAGTGTATCTCATCATTTCGTATCACACACTGACTGTATGTGTGTGTTTTTAATGCACGTTCTCAATATTTTGCTAATATCATTCAACCACAATATTGCAGAAACACATCTCCAAAGTTAAATATACTATACTGACGAAAAAAGTCTGGATCACAGAATTACCACTGAGGTTCAGTACGTTGCCCAGTCTAATCATGTATTTCACATTACTCATTTCCCATTCATGGATGTTAAGATACATAAACATATACAATGATAACAGCCACACTTTTGGCCCTGAATAGGCTTGAATCATAAAATAAACGTAGATCTGGGGGCAAAGGGTGACAGTCTCACTTTCTCAACTCACCTTTCCAATCAGCTTCCCCCGTTTGTTCATGCAGATGTAGTAGCCCGTCGCTGCTCCTTTAATTCTCACTCGACTTCCAAAAGTATCCGTCTCCACTATGAGTTTGGCTGGGGAGCAAAAATAAAAAATAGAAAATTCAAGCGGACAGACTTAAAACGTTGAAACTCCTGAACTGGGGGAAAGCACATTTTTATAATTCAGCTGATGCAGCTGTCAAATCGGGGCTTCCTGGTGCCTTTTTGCTTTTCTGTCTGTCTCCATCTCCCTTTCATGCTCACGCGCTCACATAGACACGGGGCACATACATAAACCCAGCAGGGAGCGTTTTGAGGATTTATGCAAGCTTAAATTCTTGCGCAATGATAAAAACACATGTACCTCAATTCTTTGAAATGAAAGGAATCATCCTTGAAGGCCTATAAACTTCTCTATAATTCCGTACTCTCCTCACACGTACGAATTACGTATATCTTTATTGTAGACTGCATATGTAGACGTCATACAGGAATTGACCTATAAAAAAAATGTATTGTCTACGATGTACCATTTCCAAAGGAAATATGCCAATCCAAAAATGTATGGTCATTGGAAACACAGGTGTCATCTTTAGAGCCAGAACATTTGCACTGCCCAAACCATGCTGACAATATGAAATGAATTGTATCGTTTCATCGGATAAACGAAACGCAATGATTTCCGGCGCGTTCCCATAAAAAGAGAGCAAAATAAACGCATCTCAAGGAATGTGAGCGACTAGTCTAGTCAGTGCGGAGCTGCCAGGCAGACCGAGGGATTGGACGGGGAAGCGATGAGGCATCGGTGGAGAAATCTGCGGCCAGCGCGGAGCAGCAGACAGACCTTGGCCCGTGACTTTAGCCTGCTGTGACCATGACACCCACGGATGTCACGGACGCTAAAGAGCGACCGCAGGCTGGAAGGAGTCCCCTGCGGAGCGGAGCGCATGTGTTCGCGCCCTCGTGTGTGCGCGGGCGTGTCCTTACGTGTGTGTTCTTCCGCGTGTGGGTGTTGCGTGCCGAACTGCAGAGCAGCATTTTCCTAAAAGCTAGAGCTATGAATATAGACTGTGGTGCTGAAATGGCGAGAGGGCCTATTGAGAGACTCGATGAGGGGAATTTATTAAGTCTTTACGGGATAGATGTAGATTTTATTGACCTATAAGGAAAAATGTGCCGTGTCAACACTAACAATACTTTTGATTTAAAATAATAAGCTAAAATATACAAAGCCAACTGGAAATCTCTGTAAGAAAAAACACAGTCTCTGCAGTCATAATCAAATCTAGTTAAGGTGACTTGATAGAAATTCTGATCTGACAATTATTTGTGGCAGTTTTATGTTACAGAAATTGCCTCGTTTTATTTTTGATTTTTTTATGCAAGACTTTGATGCACGATGACTAAAGTCCGGCTCCACATAAGAAAATTTACTCATCCTTCGTCTGAGTTGGAGGCCGAAGCGCAACAGCATCTGACAAGGCGATCAGGTGCATATAATAGATTCATGAGGACGCCGGGGGAATTTTCCGCTACTAGAAAATATATTCACGTTATATGCGCATAATAAAACCAATGCGTTTTCTTTGTACTTTTCGGTAATGTAAAACGGCATACAAATCGCGGTTTTAAAAAATTACAGACAATCTTTAGGATTTTATACCGGGCCGGCATATTAAGAAGAAAATATAGCGCAGTGGAGGATTTCTGCTCTACAAGTTTTCATTTTCTGTTTCCAAAGGGGATTTTTCTATGCATGCTCATATCCTACAACTGGCCACAGTTTTGGAGTAATAATATTCAGGAAATGAGGTTAAAGTAAGATGAGTTCTGATGAATATTCCAGACATATTGGTTTCTCGAGAGAATCAACATTCAGACCAACTTAAAATAAATTTCACGTTTTTACACTCTTCTCTTTTCAGTAATACCCGTTAATGGACGTTTTGTCCCCATAAACTGCATTCTGGCATGAAAAACAAATGTAATGTCACGCACAATAATTTAGAGCAGGTCTATGTGTCTGCTCGATTTTCCAAATGCACCCCTGTATCAAGCCGACGCACTTCACTGGAAATGTGGATAAAGCATTCGCGGTTATTTTAAGTCTTCGTTTATCACACCAAAAATATCAGTGCCAATAATAACTCAGTTATTTCGGGGAAATAAAAAATGCATTCTTACATAGAGTGAAAAGACGCAAAAACGTGATGAAATTTGTTGTTTTACTTAAGCTAAGTTCTGTAATTGATTATTTTTAATAGAATGTAAGTGTAGATTTTTTATTGAACTTTGCCAGGAACTTTTGCGGACTTATTACTATATGTGTGTAGACCATTTAAAAAGTCTGAATATTTATAGTCTTACCATGCACATCTCCGTCCTCTGCCATGGCATTGATGTTCTTGTCTCCGAGGACCTGGACGTGCTTGCCGCTGGTCCGGCTGTAGAGCTGGTAGGTGCGAATCAGCCTCCGACTTGCCCGGTCCGTCACTCGGCTCTGCTCGCTCACATGCTGTGTGAAATTTGGTGGGGACTGAACGCTTACCTATAACAAATGTTAATACACAGAAAAATAAAATGCCGTTATGTTACAAGATTCAGAAAAGAAACGGGTAAGGTATTATCTCTGCATATCCCCACTTTATATTTTATGTTATTAAAAGTAGGTTCTATACATTCCTGAGTTGTCAAAGGACGCAAAATTCTCTTGACAGTTATGAAGTTTGCTTTTAAGTCGATTCACGATCGTCAAGACATTTATAGATGGTCCCGTAGTGTTCACTATTCAGCCCTGGTCATGTCCTACAAACAAGTGACGGGTTCTGCATGGATATACCGCAGTCCTCTCTGTCCATGACACCCGCCTGACATGTTGCTATACCACAAATGCAGCGATCTTTCACCCTCGCTCCTTCAGATAACTTCCTCAGCGATTCCTTTTCGTTTCTTCAGCCACCCCAATATCCATCTGTTTTCGCAATTTTTTTCGCTAGAGGTCTACGTGTTTTCAAGATGTTTCGTTGAATAATTGCCAGCGACATACATGATGTTGTGTGTGTTGCATTTCGGCAAAAAACAATGCGAATTAAGTTATCTTAATGTAATATCTACAATAATTTTACAAGAATGCAGGAGTTTTCACATATTGTCTAGGCTATCCTTAGCTAGTTGTTGGACTTTTTTATATCTAGGCAACGAAACCGTGAAGCTTGCAAAAACGTACCTGAATGTTGACGCAAAGGGTAAAGAAGTAAACGGACCTGAAAAATAAAAGTTATTTCATTATCGCACATAGCACGCATACATTGAAAATGAGCAAATGTTAAAATTGTCAGGAGATGCACTTACAGACAGCCTAATCCCGGTGGTATAAGTCTCATTGTGAAGTGGTGGAATCACTAGAAGTCTCCTTTTTGGTAAGATATTCGTCATCAATTCCGCTGTAGAATGAGACTCTTCGGCACATATACGTCTTCTTAGATGAGAACTTAAGGCCACTTTATTTATTTTAAGTCCCGCTTACTTTTCATCAAAGGCCAAGTAAAACCCTGATATTGGTAAAAAATAGACATTTAACTAAAAAAACAGACGAATGCAACGCAGCAGAAGTTTTTACAAGTCCGCATTATTTCAAAAGTAACCACGGGTCACTTGATATTTTACAGCTCCTTATAAAAATCAGTTTTGTCACGCGATGATAGAAAACGGTGACCGTCATTCTTCATAATAAGTGTCATTTGGTGTTTTCTGAATGCTTACTTAGCAAACGGATACACTGAAAACGCAGCCAATTAAGTAACAAGCGGCGCATTTTGATTTCAGACAAAAAAACCCGGAATATCTAAATTTCAATGGGAAAAAATACAAGCAGCGAAAATCTAATAACCTCCGATGTCCATAAGCTGTCGTAGACACATACATGTGACGCAACATGTATGCCCGTGCATTATATGTGTTTGAAACACAACGCATGTAATTATCCCTGACGACGTTTCTTCCGAGTAGCGGCAGACGGGATCCTGCGCTGGATGTCTTCAAGTCAATCAAAGATTCTTGGAGTGATGCATCCCTGCTTGTGATAGTGCCATTAGCGATGTTACCTCAAAGAGCAGTGGTATACGACTGACTGTATTCCCTGTTGCTCTTCCCTCCTCTAGTCCCATTGCCAGTCTCCAATGTCAACCCCTTGTTCACACTTGCACCCCTGTTTAAAATGGCAGGAACATCCTGAAGGACCGAGCCTCTCCCGAACAAAGGCGACCCCCTCCCACGACATTTAAAATATACCTTCATCTGAGGAAGATATATCTGATAGTCAGCAGCACACAACGGCGCACAAGTTAAACTGCAGCGCGCTAGATGTAGCAAGTCATCCAAGTGTCAGAAAAAGCTTTGTGTAATTGCGCACTGCAGATAATGTAACGCTGAGCTACTTTCACAGTTTACATGCACGCACTGGGCCTGATTCTATCCAATCGTCACGGAGTTTGGCCATAATTTGGACTAATGGAAACGATCACTTGCCCAAATCAGTGCTTGCACAACGATCTTATCGTCCATTATCTCATCTGAGTAACAACGTATATATACGACATTGTCTTCAAAAAATGGAAGAAATTAATTATGTTTATTCATACTATACTATTGAAGGAACTGTAATACAGATCAAACAATGCAGTAATGTGGTTATATAGTATTTCAGTTAACGATTAACTAAAAACTTCCAGGGTTTATTAATCAGAAGTAGCGACATGTGTATTGAGTTGACTTTGACAATGAAAAGTGTTCGACATTAAAGGGATTACAGGCGATTAGCTCCCCCCTACCGTCCAAACACACACACACACACACACACACACACACACACACACACACACACACACACACACACACACACTGTACTGGTCTCAATAGAGAGATAATATATTGCTTGTTACTGTTCTTCCATTGCTATGTAACACCAACACCACCGCCAACAACAAAACCAATAACAACAACAATAATAATAACAATAATAATAATAATAATAAACTTTTATATACAACTCTGTGTCATTATAATTAAGTCTGGTGTAAAATATATTTTCAAATTGCTGCAAATTTTCCAATTCCAATTAATTTTATTTATTATATTTATTCTTATTTTATTTCATTTGGATACATTTTTGGTTTTGGAAATTGCACTTTCAACTCTTCCCCATTAAAAGTGAATATATTAAAACATTCCTGCATCTTTGTTCATTAAAAAAAAAAAAATACTGTGGCATTTTCTCGGTTATAGGCCCACACATTAACGTGGAATCATTTTAAAGTTCTTTATATTTGAATTCTATTATCGGCTGTCCAGACAAACGAAATCACGATAAGAGCCGCAGAAGAAAAACTTCAGAACAGGTCCAATTACCAAACATACCGTAAGAGGTTTTTCCAGGAACCGTAAATGAAATGTGCAAAAACAGGTAAATCTTCTAAATCATCGACGTCATCGTGAATTATGACAAAACGAAAAAGTCAATTTAGATTCAAGTTATGTGAAATACCTAATATCACGCAACATAATACCCATTGACGAACTATTGGTAATCTTGAATAGAGTTCAGCACGCCGTTGGGTTCCAAAAAAACCCATCGCTGCCAGCGCCCTCTATAGGACATTAAAATATATTGCTTGTACAGCGTCTTATGCAAGGCTAAAGTCCAAATTCGGTACAGCTGCCAGGGCCCCAGCTTATTGTAATTGTTATAACAAAAACTTCATTAATAAGAGCAAAGACATTCATTGTGACTGCCTTACTCATATTGTTTTGCGGATGTTAATATTAATTTAATGCCGTGTTTTATGTTGAACTGAACCATACCAATACCTATTAAAATCGAGCTATAACTCTGTTGGTGAGTGGATTGGCATGGGACCAAAATTACACCCCCCCACACACACACAATTCTGTGTGGGTTTGTTCCCCAACTAAAGGGTTCACTACCGTGGGAATAAGTCTGAGGTTGGGAAAAAATAACAATACTCTGGGACCTATTGCAGTACCGACTGGAAAACAGCTTCAGTCCTGCCACAGACATTACCACATTTTGAGTACCATCGTACAGACTCAGGGTACAGAGTACAGTCTACACCAGTAGCTTCCAAAGCTTTTAAAATGTGGTATTCTTGTCATGAGAAGATTTAGTATTTTTGTCTGCCTAGGGGATGAACCCCCATTTGCAATTTTAATTTTGAATGTAAATAGTAAAACAAACTACCTATGTTGCTTGGGTGGTGAGAATATGATATTGACACCTTGATAGCCAAAAAATTACCTTAGTCACGGTAATTCAACATGTAACAGTCAAACGTCATCAGGGGCCCCGCCAAACATTTTTGGGCCCCTGAGAACATATCGTATTGGTCACCCAACCCAGAGCAATCCAATTATGCTCCAGATTCTTGGAATCATTCTAACTTCATGGCACCACTGCATGTCATTGATTGTAGGATCATTAGTTATTCACTTTCATACCCAAACACCATATAAACACCACAAATGATGCGTCAGTTGAGTACTGACACATGCTTCCGGGGATATTCAGGTATATGCATGGATATATATATAAAAAAAAATATATATATATATATACACATATATACACACACACACACATATATATATATGTATATGTATATGTGTATATATATATATATACACATATACATATAATAGAACAACCTTTCATGGTGGCACATGGCACAAGGCATCGCCGGGGGAAACCGGCACCGAATGGCTCAGAAGTATTATACAGTTGTCGTGAAGGATGCTGGGGTGTCAGAGGTTAAAGAGGGGGCACGGCAGGCCTCATGCCAAGCAGCAGGGTGCCCGCCACATGACCATCACCCCTGGTTCCTGGACATAAACTAAAGAAAGACTCAAGGCTGAGGTAAACTGGGACGGGAATGCCTACACAGTGCTTGTTGACCCATTTCAGCGACCTTATTAACGACGCCAAAGGCCATCGAACTCTAATTACAAGTTTGCTTACTGCATAGCGGTGCACCCTGGGAGCATTTCAGTCTGCTGGCATATCCATTCAGGCAGCTGGGTTTGTGCTTAATAAATTCAGGTTAAGTGCTTTACTCCAGGGCATGCCTCTAACAGGAGCCTGTACCTGGATGGTCTCCTGCATCTGGAACATTCTGTAAAAACAGTCAAATAAATTATGGTCGTATGAAACGCGTCGCACTAAATTGTTAAATTCTGTGTACCTGTTGCTTTACGCTCCAGATTTTACTGTGAAATGTATAATAAGGCTGGATATTCCGACAGTAAAATACAAAAGAAAAAAGAATGAGATGTTATGGTGTCACTCTGATTTAGGGTCCTTTCTATGCAGCACGCCATGCCAATGATGTCAGTCAGGCGTAGAGAAAGAAGGGCAGATGGTTATTTTTTTAAATAAAATATAAATATGGATATTCAGAACAATTATATAATATGACAATGCGATGTCTGCTGCTGTAGTTAAAAGCAACAATATTTTGAAAGCTTGTGCTGTCATTTTATAATTAGTAAAAATGTTATATTATTTTGCTGTATTGTAAATAAAAATAAAATATTTTCTCAATGAAAATCTCAAGTAAGAATAATAATGTGCTCTATACCTAATAATTATTATTTTGGCTTTTCCAGTCACAATAAAATAAAACTTGTATGATTATATATAACCATAGATATAAAAGCATTATAGTCCAGGGAAAAGCAATCCTCCAGGGAACTCAGATTCCCATGATGCCTAGAGGGTTGAGTGACAAGTCTAATCAGTACACAATCTGCAAAAAGATTTTATGAAAAATTAAAATAAATACATTGAATAAATGTTCCTGCTGCCTGACGTCGGGTTTCACGTTACTGCTACCAACCTTCCCATCGTTTGACGAGCAGTTATGTAATTTTCGCTAACACGCCACGACGTTCGACTTCATTAGTGTAGAGAGTGTTTTAAACTAGCTGCACTTGAGTGAAGCTGAGTAGGCAAGGGACCCCCTATGGGTACAAGCGTTCACAGATACCTCCATCTTACCCTTTATTGTTCTTTCACCATTGTCCGTTCAGCTTTAAAGACGCAGGAATTATTGCATTCATTAAAAGCTTTCAAAGTGACCGTTAACGATCCATATGGAAAAAATGTTGCTCCTATGCATCTATTAATGAAAATGTCCAGCATCACTTTCCCTGGCTGCTTCATACCTCCGCTGGGTTGGCGTAATTTTAGCTTTGTTCAATGAACACGTGTAAGTAATATGTATTCCATGAGAACACAATATGGTTTTAGCATCTAGGCTACTCTTTAGACATCTGCCATTGCTGAACCAGGTCCTTTCCTGATTACTTATTCACAGCTTTCCTGTTTTCATGAACCCTTTCCCAAATAGTTTGCATACAATCAAAACTTCACATATAACACACCTACATATACTTGACCGGCTATTATGAATTACTGCTACTACATTAAGGACTGTACCGCAGTACATGTGATATCAGGGAACAGTGCAATAGCAGTAATCCGAAAACTTTACCCATAATGCTCATATTTGAGATGTTGACACGGCAAGCATAGCTGATGATACATGTAAGGCTTTCTGTTGTGAATAACAGAATGGCAGCGAGTCAGGGGGCTGCCAGACATGAAATGTGGAGGAGCCATATTGGGCGAGGAGCGGCATAAAATCAAGGAGCACTCATCTGTTTGCTTTTGAGAAACTGCTGTTCGAGTCCTTTTGAAGTTTTACTGGCTCGCGTGAAATTATTTGTGGCTAATTTTCTGTGATTGTTCCTCACTGCATCCTTAACGATGCTGCAGAAGTTAACGGGGGGGGGGGGGGGGGGGGGGGGGGGGGGGGGGGGGGGGGGGGGG
>JABFDZ020000045.1:6130549-6150068 GCA_019775955.2 Pollimyrus isidori | reverse complement strand
GGGGGGGGCCCCCCCCCCCCAATCCTCCCCCCACCACCACCACCCCCCCCCCACCTCCTTCTGCAAGGCTTGTCACAAAACAGGAGGACAAAAAATAAATCCTCTAATCTGTGCCCTGCAGAAATCACTTGAATTTCTCACTAACTGGTTGCTAATTTGTCAAGGAAGTGACTTCCACTGCCATATCCATATTTGTAATTTATTTTTGTGTGGTTTAATCAATACAATATGCAGAGGTGGCACATATCTATTTGTCTTCTCTCTCTATGTTAGGCAACAGCTGCAGTGGTAAGAGACTCAATTAAGGAACTTCTTCCTCAGGTTTTCCTTCTGCTATTGATTCAGACACTGACCTTTTTTGTTTTGGCCAAACAAAGTCCCGTTTTTGTCATCTGGTGCCTTTTATAGTCATAATGGAGAAAGATGTATAGGGAAGGCTTCCTCTACCCTTTTAAAAGCTGGATTTCAAAACGTTGTCATAGTGACAGAAGGCCCCCCCCCCGGCTGGGTGGGCTCATCTATACAATACAGTCACTTAATATCCTCCAACGGATCGGGCAGCGGCCAAGCCGCACTCGGGGCCTTACTCGTCCAGAACACGACCCACAGGACTGACGTTGCCTCCTGAAGTATGTAGCGAGCCATCTGTAGTATTTTGTCTTTCACACCCTTGGGGTTCCTGGGAATTGGGGGGGGAGCTGGGGTTAGTTTACAACTGTTGTGGGTCGAGGAGTTAGTAGACGAAGCCCTGGGGGAATCGACTTCATTCTGACGAGGTGAAAAAATGTGACCCTAGGAGAGGAAGAGCCGTGTGCGACTCTACTTCCTGCTTTTGGGTGATAGAGCTACTAAAACAGTCGTGTGTTGGGTGTGTTGACCTTTCATGCTAGTCATAAAAGCACAGGGGTGCAACAGACACGACAGGTGTGTTTATCAAGGGCCAATCACTGACTGCCCACAACAGCTAATCTACGGGGTTGTTTAGGTACCGAAGCAATCCTTCGGATTCGTGCGGCGCCCGGACGGCGCCGGCTTTGATCTCCCTCGTGTCGGAGCAGCTGCAGCCCGTTCCTCACTTCCTCACATCGAGGACACTTCAGTCGGGCGCGTCTTCGGCCGCCTGCCGCGGCACCTCTTCAGGACCCCCGAACTCTGCCTCTCTTGCCTGTCGGAAGGCTGTCCTTCTGCGGTGCCCGTCTCTGCGTCCCCTATCATCCGTCTGCGCGCCCGCCTCCGTCACTGTCGTCGCAATCTGCTCGTCCTCCATCAATCCTTAAATTGCCCGGTAGCGGGGCGCACAGAAGTCGCCCCAGACGTCGGGCTCGCCGCGCCATCACAGAGTCTCGCGCGGGGCGAAGACGCAAAGTGCCTTTGGCTGCTTAGACACAATTAGCGCGGCGGCGTGTCTGCTTCCCAGCTCCTTACGCTCTCTCCCTCTTCCTTCCCTCCCTCTCTGCCCCTCTCCCCCATCTCCGTCTCCCGCCTTAATTGGAAGCTAGAGAGACCAGTCGAAATCGCATTAACAGAGGTCCAGCCAGAAAAAGCCATCCATCATTTTTTATTACAGTGTAATGGGGCTGCTTGGGAACCGAGATTCGATTTGTCACCAGCCTCGTTCGCTGATAACGGGCATTTGTCATCACTTTCTCTCTGTGTTAATGTTATCATCTTGGCCTGACAGCTGGCTCCGTGGAGGGAGTACCCGCGACAGAGCACATCCGTCAACATAATATTTCCACGACCAAGGGGACTGGTACAGCAATAAGTGCACATTAAAGCACTTATGAGGGGAAAATCTGTTGTCATTAATTAAAATGTTAGCGTGTGTACGGCGGCTCTGTTTTCCGGCTCGGGCCCTGCATCTGTCGGTATGTTCGCTTGGAGGGAGTGTAATGTACTTTGTTTCGTTTTATTTTTTGTTTTTGTTTTTTTTTTGGAGCCGGACGAAGTGTCCCCCCACCCCCCGAGCACAGAGACAAAAAATATATTATGCCCCATGCGTCATCGAAACCCGATTAACGACAATGCCGGCAAAATGGAAGGCGGTAAAACCTCCTATAAGGTTTTTCAAGCGTATTAATGCCGCGTCGACTCTGAGAGGGCGTCCGCAAGGCCGCCTGACCGCAATGCATAATTTAATTATAGCATAATTAGCATTCGTTCGAGAAATATTATTTAGGAGTTAGAGCCGTTTACAGCGAGAAGGTATGGAGTGGCTTCGAAGATGAACTTATGGTGGTGCTGTTATCTAATTTAGATGAAACCACAGATGTTGCTATTAGGGAAGAATCACTCCACATGCCGCAAGTACAAGGGGCGGGGTCACGTGACCAAGGGCGTGCGTGTAGGTGTTTGCACGCGCGTGTGTTTGTGTGTGACGGACAAAGAGGCGAGGAAGGTAGCAAAAAAAAGGCGCCGGCGAGAGTAATTTCATAACCTGGAGAAAAATGTGCGATGACCTCTCCCGCGGCGATTAAACTGAGCCGTTTCTGGGCACTAACAGCGCAGAGCAACATAGTCAACCGAAGCCAGGAAGGCCGTACTAACGGGGGGGGGGAAATAAAAAAAAGCCCTAGCAGATGCTGCGTTAATTGTGTAAAATAACAGGAGTCACATCCGTACACCGGTGTGACAGTGGTTCTGGGAGAAGGAGCAGCAGAGTGCTGATTAGGCAGGAGAGACCGGCCGTCCCTGAACTGCTAAAAGACGCGGTCTAACTCCCTGATGAGCGCCAGTTCCTGGTGAAAAATCTACTCCCATCAGCACAGTGTCCCAATTAGCACAGACCCGACAGATTAATGCTCAGGACCACAGCATTGCGGGGATGGCAGATGTGCACAGGTACGGGTAATGTGAATCGTGGGCATTGAGAGCCATCTCGCCCGCCAGAATATGCCGTCCACATTAATATCAATTTCTGATTTTACCCGTAGCTACAGATGGTACGGACACCTTTCCCTGGCATTCCCGCTCACTGCCATTCAGTTTCCTGTATCGATTCATCAAGCGGCCAATTTCTCACAGATATTACAGCTAACACACTCAAAACTTTATACCCGTGACAGGGAAAAATGAACGGAAGGTCTTGGAAATTTTCTATGAGAAACGCGAGGCTCGTTGCCCTTTTGTCTTATGTAAAGCGCGGAGTCGCAGTGCCACGACCTTCAGTTCCATGCCACACAATGACAAACAGAAAGGCAGATATAATTTGCCCCATAATTCCTCTTCCTGAGTCAAGAGAGGCAGGCCGTCGACGACAGGCCTTGCCAGGCAGGCACAGATGGAGCAGGCCGCCTAGGGGGCAAAGAACATCGGAGTAAGATTACCATCCACTGTGTCGGAAAATTTCAGAGCCGTGTGCCATTACAACCAGTGCTGTATCATCACTGACCCCTGCTTCCTGAACCCAAGGCTGGACCCCTCCCCACCTCGCCCACACATACCACCCCCCTTGATAAGCTCTGAGACTCCCAGACTATGACAGGAAGAGGCATGTTGCATCTGCGGTTACGATCTGTTACGATCTGCGGAGGGAACATAATTAATAATGCATTAAGGCAGCCTATGACTGAGAGGAGGATCAACGGAATGTAACGGCGGGGAGGGAGATCAAAGCTTGTGGGGGGGGGGCAGACAGCAGAAATATACAGCCTGCGCCTTCAGAGAATGAAAGGCAGACTTCGAAAGAGGGTCGTTCGTTTCTGTCCCTTCGAAATGCCCCCCGCCTTTGGGTGACACCTCATACCGCGCGGCAGCGAGGTTGAGTGTGGTTCACGTCACGAGCAGAATACTGGCCGGACGAAGCTGGAAAGTCTTCAGTTGATGAAGTGTCTGTCTTCCAAAGACCCGCAGATGCTCGTATTCACAGCCGGGTCCATGATGTCATGAGACATGTCAGCTCACAACACGGGGGACTGGCAGGGAACCTTCAGTGGCGGCTCGCAAATCAAACCCACAGATGTTCTCTGAACCTCTTCAAACCGGTAGCACTTTGCTTTCGACTTGGACGTGAATCTGCCGAGATGATTGGTTAAGGCAAGTGTCACTCAAACTGCATGGAAACAGGGCCTCTGGGAAACACCTCCATCCAGGCCTAGAGTGGAATTTTCCTTCATTACAGGACGGACCCACAGCCCCGAACGTCGCTCCCATTGGCTATAAGCTTAATACCAAGGCTAAGGACTGTGGAAGAAGACCCACACCAACCTAACACCAAATCTTTCAAATACCATTACCTGGCTGAAAATGTCACCGAGCCCACCAGAATTTGGCCATGTAACCGAGTAGAATGTCAGACACATTTTGTAGCATTTTGGAAACCATCTAGAAACTTCCATAGGCAGCAGGCTGGCATTGTCTGGCGTTGCCAGCGTCTCCCCATGTTCATTTAGCCCAGCGAGGGCGGCATGCGACGGGCTTTTGGACGGCTGAGCCAAGGAAAACAGATCCATTAATTAAGCGTTGAACTTGCCTCTTTGGTGAGTTAATGAGGCTGTTCCCCACTGGCATGAAGGTTACTTGGCATATCACCACAACACCTGTACCCGCATGGCAGTTCTCGCGCAAGGGCTGGCGGTACAGCCATCAGCCTCCTTACACAGCTCCCGCTAACCGACTCAGTAAATCCGGCTTGTGGTGCGTCTGGTGTAGGTATTAAATTCACCATTTCATAACACCCTTGCTTTCTGTATGTTCCAGAAAGGATGGCAGCATACAGACATACATCATGGTAGAGCAATTATTCTTTTATCATTGATTCATTATGACCATTGGATTTGGTAATTGCTTTAATCATTGTTTCCATTTTAAGATAATAACCATATCTTTGGCATTCGTAGCTCAGTACCCAAGAAAAATCCAAGGCTTTTGGCTATTTCAGTTTTTTTAATTGCAGTGGCTGATTTTTATGAAATTGAGTTTCCTTACAACGTAATATAAACCTCAGCCACAGATACACACTCACGCACAAGTTGGTCTTCCTATCTAAATGGGGACCGCTCATTCATTTTTATGGGAAAAACCCTGATCCCAATCGCAACACCCTTAACCCCTACCCATGGTTAACCTTAACCAAAGGTAACCAACCCATATACATACATTTTTACTTTTTTGGTTGCATTCACAGATTTTTTTATAAAACTAAGGTTATGAAATGGGGATCTCAAAAGATGTCCCCCCAAAGTAGGGAAATTTCAGGTTTTACTACACTTTGGGGACAATTTGGTCCTCAAATGTGATCTACACACACACACACACACGCACACACACACGCACAGGCCAAAATTGGGGAAACACAATTTTTATTCTAGTTCCTCCAATTACTTATCTAATCATGCATTATATGATATTTCTAACAGTCTTTGATACCGCCAATATTTGTGTAGTCGTTTTTAAAGCATGATGCCAAAAATTGCTATGCGTTTCCACAATTTTGGCTACGAGTGTACATATACTCACAGATGTGCATTTTTACTGAAGAAATAGGGTTTTTCTGTTCTGATTTCTAATACATTCTCATGTATCTGTAGTGCCACGGTGAGATAATCCGCGCTGAAATGCTCGCCGGGAACCGTGAAAATGCTGGCGAAATGCTGGCAAGGCCAACCGTAACCCAATTTAAAGAGTTTTATTTAATGCCTCACAAAATCCAAATAAGTGGTGGTGGGAGTAAATCTGCTGACCAACATCTGACGTGATCGAATTTGGGCGGGAACCCCCCCTTTTAATTGCCAATTACAGTAAGCATAACTACATTCACTGGGACTGTCGCCCAGGCAGGGGCGGGGGTGGTGGCAGGGGGGACAGGGGAAGTGACGGCCGGATAGATGGGAAAATAAATGCATCTGAAAGATGATTTTGCAGAAGTAATTGTGATGAAGGGCTAAATGCGGTAGGAGCGCGATCCCCTGCGACCGAAAATAAAAGGCAAGGATTCCCTGAAGGGCTGTCGCTTGTGAGTGGGACACCCCTCATGTATCAGATCCACGACACACACTTGCTCTCTCTCTCTCTCTCTCTCTCTCTCACACACACACACACGCGCGCGCGAGCGCGCACGTCTGGTAAACATACCTTTATGTGGCACATTCATGCACACACACGCATGCACGCACGCGCACACACACGCACTCAAAGAAACTAATCATCCAGAAGCTAATCTAAAACATGACTTCACATTCAGATTAATCTTAAATTTAAGACATTTTTTTATAAACAGCCCTTAGAGGCAATGGTGCATTTAAATCCAAATGAATGAACATACTAAATTTAACGCTAAATTATTTTCAGAATTATAGGATTTCCTTCTAAAATGATTACGATTATAGTTAAGGCGTGTAGTAGGAGCCTTGAATATTCAAACTGGCATCGGACAGAACACACTTACAGAGATGTGGCAGTATAATGATCTGACAGCACATATTTGAAACAGCGAGTCCAGAAATACCCTGGGTTCATAATGCAAGGGTTGTACTACAGTTATTCTACAGAATAAACTGTCATGGAGGTCGGAATAGCCTGGTTCAGAGATGTTTGGAAACAGTGTGTTCCAGCTTCCGCAAAGGTAACATTCATCACCGAGATGGAGAAGTCAAGTTTGAAAAAGGCAGGTGACCAGATGATGGCAGATGGACAGGAAACCGTTCAGATCCGTTCTGTCCATAAACATCCTTCGGCGATAGTCGATCCCCACCACGATCTTCCATTCCTCTTCTTTTTGTGCCCCCCTAGTCACCCGGGACGCTGCTTCCCATCGCGCCGTAGCCGTTCAAAGCCACCATCTTCAGCTGGCCCGTGTCTCCAACAGGCTGGCTGTCCAAGACGCCGTTCCTGGCGGCAAACATCTGGCTGATCTCCACAAAGGTCTTGTTCCTGGTCTCCGGGATGATGAGGAACACATAGACGGCCACCAGCGCACAGATCGCAGAGAAGAGCAGATAGCAGAAAGCCCCCACGGACATCTGTCCATGAGGAAGCCCGGCTTCCTGTTAGTCAAGCCACACTTTTTTTTTTTTTCGCCTTGGCATTTTTGACTAAGCTGCACTTCAGCAGGGAACATTTAAAACACACCCGCAATTAGGAGGTTCTTCATATATACAACATTAAGGAGAAAATATTTCTAAAGCAAGTAATAACAGAAGTCATAGAAGAATTTAGAAGTTCGCTGAATCATCTCTAAATTCAACTATATTTTTTTAATCGATTGTCGGTAGAACATACGTTTTATTCAGCTAAATTATCTAATAAAGGAAGGTAAAGTCTTATTGGTCTTATGGTGCCTAAGGTCAGCCTGGCCAAGGTGAGCAAAGGTCAGTCACGTGCGCTTGGACCATGAAAGGTTTTATGTCCTCTCTAATCTTCCAGCTTTTTTTGTATTTTATAATATAATGTGGTTAATAAGTTTGACAGTTTCAGGTCCACTTGCAGTTAAGCTTTTTAATAATGCACATCCTTTTTAAGGCAGTTGAGGTTGCTCTATAAAAAATAGATGTGTTTGAACTGAACTCGATAAATTTTAAATGACAATAAAGAAAATGAAATTAAGCATATTTCAATAAAATACAAACTGCATTCTTTCCATTTGGTACTAAGGTATTCTCTGATGATCACTGCATGGTTTCCTGAGTTTACCTGTGTGGCTTGCAAAACAGGGATAATTATAAGTGTATTTAAGCTCAGATCATAAAAAAGAGACCTTCGGTCTTCGGTAATGAGACCCCGTTTGTTCTGGAAGTGAACCAACTTACCACAACAGACCAAGTTATCTAGTGTTGATCCAAAACTGCTGGTACCACAAAAACCTGCCAGCGGTCGATTACTATATTACTAAGTAGAACATGACTCCGTCGTAACCCGGACAGAGGCTGTAATATGGGTCATAGACTAGTAACAACCATCAAAATTGGTGAGACTACAATACATTTTATACTTTCCTTTGAGAGTTTAAACCTGCATCTTTTATTAATGGTACAGAAATCTAAATCTCATGCCCATATAATCATTTCCAGTGACATTCTCCCGACGCAGAGCTTTAATGACCTTCTAAGAAACAGACTGAGTACCAGGAACCTCCCAACTCTATGATTAGGCAGCGAGGGAAGACAAAAAAAGAGAAAAAAACTGCAGTGTAATCCTGACCCAAGGCTAGAGCGCACAGATGGACAGAGAACTGGACACATTCTAAAGAGAAGTCCCCGAGCGCTAAGGCTAACAGCCAGAGAACAGAGGAATGCCCTCACCTGCAGGAAGGGGAAGACAAAGCCCACCGCGAAGTTGGATACCCAGTTGAGTGAGCCGCCCACGGTATAGGCGGCGGGTCGGTGGGACTGTCTGAAGAGCTCGGCCGTCATCAGGAACGGCACCCCGGCTGCACGGAGGCGAGATGCACACCTTCTCACACCTTCTCACACCTGCCCCACACTTCCAACACACTTCCTGCCGGGGTCAGCTTACAGTCTCAGGTCTAGACGAGCCGTGGGCCGAGGCCTTTAAATCTATTAGGACGGCTGTCCGACGATTTCCATGCCTCAGTGGCGACATCGTAGCTTTTACAACTTAAACATATGTACGTTATATACCTTCTATACCTTCCACATTTTCAGGATATGCATTTCTGTACATTACATTTTCCATATTCATCTTTGGGGCGACCAGGTGTACATTTCACTGTATTTTGTACCTGTAAACGATGTATGTGACAAATAAAGGAATTTTGGATCTTAATCTTAAATTTTAATAATAATTTATGCTTCTTTTATTTCCCCGTCATATCTATACATCTGAGATTGTGGGTTCGAGTCCCACCTCTGGCATTACCATCGTTAGGTCCCTGAGCAAGACCCTAAACCCCAACTGTCCCTGAATTTAGAAAAATGTAAGTCGCTCTGAATAAGAGTGCCTGCTAAATGCTGTTAACGTAAATGTATAAAAACATGGACTTCCATTTTGATAGAGAACAGCACGGAGACTGAAGAGAACTTCAGCCTAGACTTCTTTTGTCAGGAAGATATCCAGGACCCACTGACTTCTACATCACTGTTTCCCGATCCATGTTTTCCTGGGAGCTGGGAGGAAGCAAAAACATGGACCATCTGTGGGGCCCCGGGGACCGGATTGGGAAACACACTGTTCTGCCTCATGCCGCCCTACAGTCCTTCACGTCGGCCCACTGGCTCAGTAAGTTTACTGCCACGACATTCCAGGGTCACCAGCTGCAGTCCATCCCTGGCACTTGATTTCACTCTGACTACTCATTCCCGCGGAAAACAGACATGATGTTCAGCTGGATGGGAGACTCGTGTTTGCGTGTCTTTCCTGGTAACCATCCCAGACAGGCGTGGGGAAGGTGTTCCGGATGTCCGAGGCTTCAATCAAGCAGCTTTTTAGCATTCATATATATATAAACACTTTACTTGAGAGGGCACAAGTAACCTAGTAATTCAAGTACAAATAATGAACAGATATAGTAACTGCATGAAATTCACGAACCGTTACAATTGATTAATGATGAAACATGGGATCAGTATGTAACTAGCACTTAGCGTCTGGCTAATTAGTACATTAACTAAGAGTGTACTACTGGACTATTTGTGCCCCCTCCAGTAAAGTGTTACCGACAAGTTCACACAATCCCATACGTAATCATTTTAGTGCTCAATTGGCTGTCAGATGTTCCCTCCCCCAAGAAGAAATGCTTAAGAAATGCTGTCATATGGAGCTGGCATTCTGTCCCTAGTCAGGCTGTACCGGACACCTCGCTCCGATTCTGCACCAGCAGTCGTCGAAAGCGGCAGGATATGGCACTTTCCCATCTATTTGAACCCGGCGTGTTGACCATAGATTTGCGCCGCAATTCGGACATGTGAGCACAGTCGTTTTAGTTTTATACGACTCATACCTTATCAGCGACATGTTGCATATTGCATAAGAATAATGCAAAAAGGCATTAAGAATCCTCCTTAAAACGTACAATATTAGGTTATGGTACAGTAGTGAGGGGGATAGACCAAATGGCGTTGTAAATCTTTAGTGGCTTAATATGTTAAAACAGCAGGAGGGCTCTGCAGCTTCCAAATCCCTTTTGGTTACACGTGAGAAATACGCACTCGCTAGGTCCTCCGCCCGGCGAAGTGAATTCATAAGGATGCGGGGCGCAGATTTCATTATTTGCACATCGTAATTGCAGACGGAGGCTTAACGCAGTCAGACTGATAAGGGGTCCGAGCTGTACTTCATCGTTCACGCAGGATTTTCTCTTAAAAAGCCACATTCATCATTGTTTATGAACAATGAGCCATAAAAATCGTAATTAAAGACATAATTACAACGTCAGAAAAATCAGAGGCGGGAATGAATTATAGATCCGTCGGAGGGCTGAATAGTGCAACAATTGTGTACTCCGCTGCACTGTTCATTCATCATTCTCTCAGGGAGATATCCTCCGCTGTGTTTCTCATGACTTTTTGCCACATAGTGCAGGAATTAGCAGTTAAATACTTCTTGTGTTATTAAATACTTGATAAATAATGATTCTTATGTAAATACTTGAATCGTTTTCCTATTCATGTGATTATTACCATCTTGGGCGTGCTCCACAATAAAACCCAGTAAGACCCAGTATCGTGTGTAGTTATCCCAGTTCCCTACTGGGGGCGCTAGTTTACTCTGGTATTCGTATGAAAGTATTAGTCTGTTAAGGATTGACTATTAACTCCTGCAAATGTGACAAAACTCAAGCGTAATGCATTATACAAATGGGTAACATTCATTATTCGTAGATGCTGTTTGTAACTGAAAAGCTATTATATGGAGTAATTACCTACACTGACAGTGCACAGAGTAGTGGAACGTGCGTTTTTCTCCCTAACCTGTGTTCAAACTTAATGCATCTATAAAACAGAGAGGAGTCAACAATTTCACAAGTCCACCTCCAGAGGTCACCCTTTCCCTGTTTCACAGTGTACGACAGAGAAGGGGTACTCCGAGGGGCCGAACATAATTAATGGTAATTGATTATCATCACCACCCACTTTGATAATCAAGGGGAAAAGGTTGTACAGTAAGAGCCCTGCTTATGAGCAAAAACCAGCTGACCTGAAAAAAAGGACACATTTACCTGCAGGGGACAGAATACACACACAAAGCAGTTTAGTTATTTTGGAATTTTAGCTCCATAAAATTCATTATTTTAATTAATTTTAGGAATGACACGGAGGTTGTACAATCCGACGAATTGCTTCAGTTAATAAATATTTCATGGACACTATGGGAAGAAGCCGCTGAGAGATTTAATACAAGGTTGCAACTATAAAGACAGATTTACCTGGCCCTATGCAGAAGCCCGCGATGATGCCAACCACACAGACCACACTGACGTACCGCATGAAAGACACGTGAGCCTGTAATCAGAAAACGAGATCACGGCGCCTGGCTTAAATCGACAAGACTTACATTTTACTCATGAGTTACGAGGGACCACAGTAATTGATAATACACAGACACGTTCATTAATCCTCACAATTGAATTAAGCACGAGTGAAAAAATGCTAATTAGATGTGCAGACGTTATGCCGAAAGTTAAAAAGCAACGCAGTAAAAAAATAAGCTGGCATGCCTTGCACAGGAAAAGATCACTTATTTCCTAAAATCAAAAGCAGGATTTCAGGGGAATATGGGGTCACTTTCTAATTCCCTGCAGCATCACAGGAATGATCTGGAAAGGAGGAGGATGAAAGTTTTGTTCACGTTAACTGCTTTGTGAAAGAACAATATTTCAGTCACGTCCACAATTTATTTTTATGTTAAAAAAATGATTAGCTGTTTTTGTTTTGAATCACTGCCATGGTATGAGATGTTTGTAAATATGGAGACGTTTCCTCACATAATTCCTGTTTGTTTTGTTGTTTGTACATGCAGTATTAACACTGAAAACAAGATATTGATTTTAAAAAAGTAGTCAGAGCTAGAAATGTAGCTAGAATTTGTGCCCCCCCCCAACAAAATGTCACTTTGCGACCCTCGTCCAATTTTACATGTAATTATATGTATTCAAGGGCCCCTATAAAGGGCCCCTATAAAGTGCAGGGCCCCCAGCATTGGTCAGAGTATGAACAAGGGTGCTTTAAGGGGAGCAAATGTAGGATGATTTCAAGGCCCCCAGAGGTTTGTAACATAATTGGATTGGTGTGTATCTGGGGCCAAAAATTTCCAGCAGCACCCCGTAACATGAATATGCATTATCACGTATCTGTATAGGTGTGGGGTGACAACAATGCAAAGTATCATTGTGCCTAAGCTCTCCGCTCAAGTGCGGCATGAAGACGGACGGACGCACACACCTGCAAAAGGAGAGAGAGCGTGATCCCGGCACAGCACACGCCCATGAAGCCGAAACCGCCAATCAGCAGCAGCCGCCGGCCCACCCTCTCCACAGTGAAGCACTGGAGGGGGAAGCGGAGAGGGCGACTTTAGGAAGGAGAGCCGCGACGAGACAGGCTGGCTTCGCCTTCCAAAATGGCATTAAAATTATAAAAATGAAATGTGACGACTTAAAAAAAGAGGGGGAGATGACAGCAGAATGTATCGCTGTAATTTTATAACCTCAAGACAATCACTGTAATTTCATAACCTCATAATCTCCAGACTTCCTTTGGGTGCAATTTACCTCCCCACTGAGGGCCAATTGACACTGACAGCAATGAGCTCTTATGACTAACTGTGGGCTGGCGCCTCCGTCCTGCTTCTGCTGCTACACTAAATCCCGGCCAAGAGACACGAGTGGCGGCATGTGTGGCTGGGGAAGCGAAGCCCGGTCCTCCATTATGTGCGAGGGCTGAGCTCGGGGAGCCGAGAGGTTGAAACAAGAAGCATAATTCTCCTGGATAGTCTGCGGTATCTGGTATATTAGAAATAGCACTGGGGAATCTTGTAGATCAGACCGAGCCCGGCCCGGAAAATTGTACCGGCGAAGACGAAAGGCAAAGTAAACCTAAGCTGACACGGAGAAGGGGGCGAGCCGAGGATTGTTGTAAAGAATAAAAATTAGCTACCTTAGCTCCCTTTAGCATTCGTCCGCTCCAGACACTGATCTGACCCTACTTAGTAGGAGGGAGCTGACCTAAATACAGCATGCGGGCTAGCTGATAAATTTTGGTTTTGCCTATCCAATGGCTGCCCTCCAAGCAGCGCGGATTAATGGCCCAGATTGGTGCCACCTTCTCGGGGTGTCGCCTTTGCAGGGGCGTTAATACAGGCGGACATCAAAGGGGGCTATGGGGATTATTTTCACGAAAGGGGGCCACCTTCATTTCTTGCCCCGAGTACAGAAGCCGGCTGAAACAGGATAGGGACACGTCTCGTGTGTCAGTGACGGCCGTGAGGATTCTTGCGGGATCGTTTCCCATGACGATCAAAACTCCTCCAGAAACACGACGACGGCTGCGATATTTAATGCTGTAGCTACTTACCCCTATGAGGCCTGCGATGACCTCAATAGCCCCAGTTGCGACAGTGGTGTACTGGATCTGCGGAATGGGGATTCCGGCGTTCTCGAAAATGGCGTTGGTGTAGAACCAGATCTAAATCGAAGTGCGGTTTTAGTCGGAACCGGGCATGTGACTAACACTGGGCCACAGAACAGCTAGGATGGGCACTCTCAAGCAAGGCGATAGCGCCTACAGATATTTAGTTATTACGAAGAACGCAGAAATAGAGCAAGACTGGATGGTTGCCTGGTTTCAGACACAGGCCTCACCGCGTCGATACCGGACAGCTGCATGCCGATGTTGATGACCACGACGGACACAACTTGCCAGCGCACAGTGACATCTCGCAACAACTGCTTCACGGACACCGTATCCACCAACGACAGGGATCGCTGCTCCTCCTGCATCTCCTCCATCTCCGACTGGATGTTACACCTGGCGCGGTACCACTTCAGTGCTGTAGGAGGCGACACAGCCAGTCGGCTTTAATGATCACCATTATAGATTTCTGAGACCGCCACCGGGCATCATGGGACATGTAGTCTGAGGGTCTTAGGCATGCTACTGGTGTCCACACTACAGTCATCTTTACTGTGTGAGTATTAGCAGTGCTGGGCATTTCAGGTCCAGAAGCTACAAATCCAGACCATGATTTTGTTTCTACCCAGCAGCTGAATACTCTGTGACCATGACTCCTTATGCGGAACTGGTTGGTAAAAACAAAATCCTGGTCTGGATTTGTAGCTTGTGAACCTGAAATGCCCGACACTGAGTATTAGCCTTGTGCAGGTTTATGTTCATGGAGGGAGACCTATTGTAAGCAGTTAGAATAAGCACCCAATACATATAATTACCACCAAAGACAACGGAAGAAATTTTAGCTGTAATGAAGTAAATCTTTCACAGAGAATCTCTGTTACAATTTCAGGATCAGCAGCAGGTGTAATAGGCAGGGGAAATACTGGACTAGTCTTAGCATTAAACCTGAATTGCTTCCGTAACTTTCACACAGTAAAGTACTACCACAGAAAGTTACAGTTATAAACTACAAACTTTAAATTGCCCGATGTTGGATCTATTCTGCTGACCGACTCCTTTTATTTTTTTGCAAGCGCACACCTGAAAAATATATTTATTTGAATCTGTTCTGGTGGGTTTCTCCCCCTTCGAACCGGTGTGTTTCACCTGCGATAGTGGCATGGATGTCACGTTTCTCCATCAGCAAGTACCGCGGGCTCTCTGGGAACCAGGGCAGCAGCGTCAGCTGAATGAAGGTGGGGACGACCACCAGGGACATGAACAGGGGCCAGTCTTCCTCCTGGGGGCACACGCAGCCATCTGTAGCCCGCGAGCCTGTTAGCAGAACCCACCTCCGCACCAAAAACCCGCGGGGTCACTTTCTCCTGCATACCTTCCCAAGGATTTCATGGAGTCCCAGGATCTGCGAGGCGAAGACCCCAACACAGATGAGGATGCTGGGCATGAGTCCAAGGAAGCCACGCAGGTTCCTCGGGGCGATCTCACCCAGGAACATGGGCACCACACTCAGAGAGATTCCTGCGGCGGGTGGGAGAAAAGCAGCCGATCCCTCAGTCCTTCCTGCTGTGACTCAGCGCAGGAGACATGGAGCCAGATACAGAATTTTGCACAGAACTAATAACCCACAGAGCAATGTCAGCTGGATCCTGAGATTCCAATAAAGCATCCCTTGGTGCATAGGCCTATGGGGAGAGGCCAGACAAACTACAATCTAAGAAAGACCCCCTAGTGAAGTAGTGCTCATTGACGACCACTTGGGGGCGCTGCCACTTATGTATGCCAGCTGGGCTCAGCTCAGAACGGCTACGAGGAATCATAATAATAATAATACATTTTATTTATAAGCGCCTTTCTGTCACTCAAGGACACTGTCATGTGGGACCATTCAGAGCAGGGGTGGGCAATCTTAACCAGAAAGAGCCAGTGTGTATGCAGGTCAGCTGTTCAAACCCAGGCGTGAGGACTGTTCAGCCAGTCAGTCTGCTAATTAGTAATCTAATTAGGGTGTTGCAGCGAAAGCCCACCTACCCAGTGGCCCTCTCTGGAGAAGATTGGCCACCCCTGATCTCAGGTTGGTGCTCAGGTGCAGTGCCAGATGAATTAGACTGAGTTAGGCATAAAACACCTATAGATGCTCTGTGCCTCAGGAGAGGGTGGGAGAACTTTGTTGGATGATGTCTCTGTGTGTAATTTTCTTGAATAGGGTACCCCGTGCCAGAATGGGTATCGGGGGTGGGGGGCTGGAAGATTTATCGATGCTATTTGAAGATGATGAGCCTTTGACCTCTTCTGACCAGGACCTCTGACACTCACTTGAATGACTTGTTGCCAAGCGTGAAGCATCAGAGATGATAATCAGCACCTTATAATCCAAGGCCATGATACCCTTTAGGAAAAGAGTGTATCGGCCCTTTCAGATGAGGGGGAGGATCCACCATCAGTGAAGGCACTGAAGTACCTTGAGGTCTAGATAGTAATAGGGAACAGGAGATTGAAGGGGTCGGTTCGGGAACTGCAGTTTCCAGGGTATGGAAGACGGCCATTTTGTTGAAGTGGGAGTTAAGTTATAAGGTGAGACCCGCCGTTTAGCAGTCAGTCTATGTCCCTGTTCTCACCTTTGGTCATGATTTGTGGGTAATGACCGAAAGAACAAGGTCGCAAGTACTAGCAGCCGAAATGAGGTTTCTCCTCAGGGTTGCTGGACTCAGTGTCTGTGACAGGGTGAGGAGTTCAGAGATCTGGGTTGAGGGCTGGAATAGAGCCGCTGCTCCTACAGATGGGGAGGTGTTTTGGACGTCTTAGAAGGATTCCACCTGGACGGCTCCCAGAGGAGCTGCTCCGGCACAAAGAGGTGGAAATGTCAGGCCCGGAAAGTAAAAATCCAGAACAAGGTTTTGCTTCATCCAACCACTTGAGTACTCTGTGACTGTGAATCTTTATACTCATCCGGTTGGTGGAAACAAAAGTTTTACTTTTCGGTCCTTAACGTTCCACCATATCTCACAAGGGAGGAGCACCAGGAAAAACTCAGGACAGGATTATATAGGGTGTCCATAAAGTCTCTTCACAATTTCAAACATTTATTACAAGCACAAAATGAAAAGACAGATATGTGGAAATTAGACATATATAAGGGCTTTGCTTGCCTTATGAAATATACCTCTATATGGGCACAAATAATTCAAGATGGTACTCAATTCCTTACCATGTTCTCTGTAAAGTAGTTTAATTTGGTATAATGGCTCAAATACTACAATGTTAAAAGAAAGTTACATTTAAGTATAGTGCAAAATATGTGTTGCTTTTTTTTTTGGTTTTTCTTATTGTGTACTTCAGAGACATGTCTGGAAAAATATCACACATGTAACACCCGCTGCTTGGTTCACCAGCATGAAGGTGAAGCATGAAGCAATTTTCTAGACACTTCTGCGAGTTATCAGTGATCACTGGTCTATTAAGTCCCATGTAGGGGTCATGTCACTGAACCTGAGTGTATTCCGGTAATGAAGCGGCCAGCGATGATCATTTCTGGCGAGCTACATATCTTGCTACAGCCCATCAGCATTCCGCCGAGGAAGACCAGCACTGTCGAGTTCACCAGGGTCCCTTTCCTGCAAAACACACAGGGTCTGCAGTCATAAACAGGCCACACTCTATTAATCTGAGGCGCTTTATTGTCAGGATGAGCCCGGCTTTAATGTAAAAATGTAGGGGATTGACTTTCCATGACTGAATCAATATGTAAGACCACCAAAACTCGATGGAGCATCCTGTAAGCTAATAAATCCCAAGG
This sequence comes from Pollimyrus isidori, assembly GCA_019775955.2. Taxonomy (NCBI): domain Eukaryota; kingdom Metazoa; phylum Chordata; class Actinopteri; order Osteoglossiformes; family Mormyridae; genus Pollimyrus; species Pollimyrus isidori. The sequence continues at coordinate 6,132,755 of JABFDZ020000045.1, read as the reverse complement.
GGAAGTAAACTTTACTATCACATTTGATTTGTCTCGCGTCATACTCACCTCATATAACATTAAGCTGTGTAATAATTTAATAATTATTACCAAATAATTTGTACATTACAAATATTATATCACATATCAATTTCAACACACACACACAGTATAATTTTATTTATATTGCCTCACACTTATCAAGCTCCTGGTTCACTGTAATTAGTGGACAAGTGCCACAGATACACAGGCATGTGAAATTATTATTTTTTAAAAAACTTTATTATTATACATTATATAATACATAATACTACAGGCAGTCCCCAGGTAACAAACAAGATCTGTTACCGTCTTTAAGTTGATTTTGTAGCCAGAAAAATTGCACCAGATTATATAATAATTATACATATGGTTCCGTACCTCAAGCTGACGAATCAGTGACGCTGCACAATGTTTTCACAAGCGTCCCAAAAAAAGTGCACGCGTTCATTTTTAAGAACCCTTCTATTTAACCCCGACTTTTAGCATAATAAGCTTCTAGCATAATGGCAGCCTGTTGGTCAGTTGCCCGTAAGTTGTGTGTTCCTAACCAGGCGAGTGCCTCTACTTCCATTCTTTCAGATTTTTAGAAATAGAACACCAGAAGTCCTAATGTCATCGAGTCCTATCAGAAGCTATGCTATTTGGAAAACCATAAAAAAAACAGGTTCTCAAATGTGCACTTGAGATGGTGATATAAGTATGTACAGCAGCATTGCTTTACCTTCCATATTTGGAGACCAGCATACCAACCAGCAGAGATCCCAGAAGACCCCCCATAGCGAACACAGACACGGTGATGGAGTACATGAGCGTGAGGGTCTCCTCGCTCACTCCTGTTCCGCCTCGGCTCACGATGGTGCGATTGTAGAAGTCCTTGATGTACTAGTTTGGGAGAAGGTGAATAAGAGCATAGTGCCAGCAAGAATTGGAATACTGACACTTTCTCAGGTAAAAGTGAAATGAAACCTCACTAGACATTATAAATCTTTACAATTTGAAAAATTGCTTCCTTCACTGCTTCTTGCATGTATTTGGGTAGTAAAATTACGAGCATGAAGCCCCTTTGAAATGAACTTCAGCCACCTCCCGGCTGGAGAAATGTACAAAGGAGAACCCCGCCCCCCCAACTAGGTGAAACCTACTAAGGGACAAAGGGGGAAAATCTACTGAGAGGAATTTACAGAGTTGCCAGTCCATGCAAAAAATTATTTTTGGCTATAAATTTCTGCTCCCCCCAGTCCTGAAGGCAGTATGCTAGTTACAGGTGTGGTCAGTAAAGAGGGGGAAAGTTAGGACAATTCTAAGGACCACTGAGTGCAAGGGTGCCCTAAAAAATTTGGGACACGATTGGCTTGGGGCCTAATCTGATAAGCTTTCCTGGGGCCCAAAATCCCTAGCTCCAGATTATCCTAATGCCTATTCACCCACACAGCAATTTGTATATTTAACCTTCTTCTGATCCATGTCCATTGGCTTGGTTTTTCATACTTAGTCTGGGTGGTCTCTCGCTGGGTCTGGTTTAATCAGCTTTTGAATCTGTTTCTAGTCTCATAATTATCTGTTTTTCTTTTATTATGAACCTGTTATATGTTTTTCTTATTCTAATCTTTGATTAATTCTTTGATTTCTAGTTTTACTTTATGTGTTCCCGTTTGCTGATCCTCTGACCTTGACCTCAGTTATGTGACCTTCACTTGTCCCCTGGCCCATTTGGATATAGCATCTTGGGGGCGACTCAACCCACTTGGCTGCATACACTGTCAGTGCTGAGTACTCAAAGGCTCATCTACTAAAGAGGACAGTACTGACAAGCAGAAAACCAGACAACATTGGTGTTTGCAGTTTTTGGGTATGCCCTTTGGACTGACAGCGTCCCATGCTCCAGACCTCCTTAATAAAGTTATTTGCTTTCATTTAGTCCTGCTGTTGCGACAAAAATAGAGGCAAATGATTTTCTACATTTATTCATGGAACAATCCAGCAGTAATGCAAGTCATAAAAACAGCCGTCTCTGGACAAAATATCACCATCAGATCAAGTACAGCAATACCTCAGAACTCAAACTTAATCCATTCACAACTCCGAATCGAATCCTAAAAAGTTCAAGTTCTGATTAAATTTGCCCCATAAGAAATAATGGGAAACCGATTAATTGGTTCCCAGCCCCCAAAAAGAATACACCTAA
>JABFDZ020000045.1:6075902-6092288 GCA_019775955.2 Pollimyrus isidori | reverse complement strand
ATTGACTAATGTCGTTCGTGTTTCCCTCCAGATCCAGGCCCACTGTTGGGGGGGGCGGGGCGGGGGCGGCCCGGCGGCGGCCGGCGGGGGGGGGGGGGCGGGCCGGGGGGCGGGCCCCCCCCCCCGGGGGGGGGGCCAAGGGTGTGTTGTGGGTGGATAGGCGCCTGCCTCAAATGTTGTCAAATGAGCCATTGTAATTATAAGTTGATGCCGAATGGATGTGTGAGTGTTCTGGTATAGTGCTTGCTCAAGACTTGGCCTTACATGTGACTGTGCTTTTCATGTCAATATCTCTGTCATAAATTTGAGATTTAAGTGGAGACACAAAGGAAACAATATTACCGATTTCGAATGGTCTTCTGTTTAATATCAGATAAAAAATGTCCATAAAACAAAAGTCTGTGGTCATTGTAAGGAAATCCATTTCATTATGTTGCTGTTTTATGCAAACAAGGGAAGAAAAAATACTCTAAATCCATGGAATACAGTCCTTTGGGTTACTACTACAAAGATGGGGCGGTGATCTTCCACTGTCTGGTATTAATCTTTTAAAACACTGATGGAAGTGCAGTCCATAGTGTTTCTTGGGACATAATTTAAGGCTGTAAGAGTTTAATATTTAATCACATTTGTCAGCTAAGACATGAGCTGATTGTTCCCTCTGACGGTTCTCTGTCAAATGGTGTTTGAAAGAGATGACCGTCATAACTAACAGGTTCCGATTTCGAGTCCGTGCAGTGGTGTGCTTGTACCTATAAAATTGTTATACAGTATGTCACAACTGACAAAAACATACTTTTGACACCAAATTCAGTTGCACTGTATGATATCCATCCATCCTCTTATAGATTAGGGTTTAATACATACAGTAAAAAAAGGGAATTATGTACTATATCATTGAAACAAAGAAAACAACAGTTTTTTAGAAAGAGTGTCTCTGACCCAACACTACTTTTTGGGAGCCATAATTTTAAATGATACACTGTAAGTAAGAAAGATCCTGTATGCAAAGGCATAATCATAAATATTGCTGCATCAATCTTTGCCTTTTCATAAAACTGTAACAGCCCTGTTTGTAATATTTCTTCATAGCGGAGCCCAAGCGATGAATCTCCAAAGGTGCCCCTTCCACACAAATCCCGGCTACTACGCTGGCAAAGCATAAAGCAAACACTGTGCATCTGAGCATCATGCATTTTTGTGCTGTTTTGGGGCAAAGTGCTGATTATAGATCGATTAGTCGTTTTTATACTTACAAATGTTCACGTGCCTGATGTGTTCAATATGCTTGATGTGCTAATTAGTTTTTCAGGCTGCCAAACAGGCATAATTAAGGTATGTACGTATAGAGGGCCAGTTTACGACTGGGGTTGAATACCTAGGAATGTTTAACCATGTAGTCGATATTTCCATACAGTATTACATGCTCAATGTGCCCCAAAACACATTTCCTCATTTACGTACCTTTATTTTCTGATAATAATTGCATTACGCAATGATAAAGCCAGCGAAGGGCACTTAAAGGTGTTTCGTTTTCTTTTTTAAGGATCATACTTAAATGAGTTGCCCGGTCCCATCGCACGTTTAAAGTTAATCTGCGGTGCTCTAGGGGGCACTGTTCAGTGTTGCCGCCTCTTCCTTCATTGACGTGCTTCTGTTAGACAGTCGACGGCGCCGTAAGCAGACGGGCGAGAAATTAAAAAGCAGGTTATACAGATAATTGTCTGAGGCTCTCACACCCAGGTGCAATGCGTGGACACCGGCGCGGTATTTCACGGCGAGAGCTGCCGGACCTCCCGCAAAATGCCGGACCGTCGCTGTAAATGCTCACTTTGTGTGGCCGCCATTAACGGACCATTCGCTTCTGCGGCCAGAGTCAATTCCTGCAGCGTTATTGCTTAGGTGACATTCCATTAACGGCCATTGCTTTCGCATCTGCGGAAACTTCGGAAACAAGAGGGGAATTTGAAGGACAATTGATTTTTTTATATGAATCATGCTGTGAATGTACAAAATTGGCCCGTCTGGCCAGAAATTACTAATGGCAAATATAGTGTCCTCCAGCTTGCTATATTTTCTCTGTTTCCAAACGGCGGTTTAATGAACGAAAAGAAGTGGAGTCTTGCAACATTATTGCAGATAAATGTATCGTTGTGACCAGCAGTGTGAAATGCACGTTAGGGGGTGGCAAGGGCCTTAATTGTCAATCTTGGCAGAGCCGTAATGGGCCAAACAGAGGTTATTCTCTCCACTGGAAAAGTAAACAAGCCAAGCCATTGCAGAGCTGAAGGCTGGCACTTATCTGCTAATATGTATTTTTTTTACCGTAAAACATGCAAGAAATGGTCTTTAAAAATCGGTAGTATTGTTGTTTCACACTATTTGTTGCTATTTTAATACGTCTATGGTATATTCACTAAAAGCGTAATGAATTTTAGTTGATGTGTATAATGGTCTGTACAGTATATCAGACGGATTCCGACACTGCTAAGTCAGATCAAACCAGCTAATTTAAAGAATTAAGAATTTTGAATCAATGCAGTTTATCAATTTATCAGCATGTCACATGAAAAGACAAACCGATGACTAACTAACCTAGTTGCATTAAGTCCATAACAAATTTGAATTTTGATGACTAAAAGAGAATCCATATTCTGATTCCGGCTCGAACAAGACATTGTTCATAAAAACCCCTGAATCACTATCCGCCCTCATTTATTACAAAGCCCATTATGCATGTATGTATGTGCCAGCATGGAGTCTGAGATATGAGCCCCTCAGTTTTAGCATCCTTATCTTAGCCGTCTATCAGGCCTGTAATCCCCCACGAAAACGACCATGTTCCGAAAAACGTAATAACTTATTTGCTACTCCTCCGACGCTGATGGCCATCATCCTACGCGGCCTCCCTTTTCAGAGGAGGCCTGTCCAGGTAGACTCCCAGATGTGGGTCCACCTCGTGCTGAAGGAGGCCCTCCTCCTCCTCCAGCTCCGCCTCCCCTTACTGTAGCGCCCATCGCTCTTCCGCGCTCATTTGTATGCAAGGGATCTCTCTGCCAGCAGAGGGACGGAGTGGGAGAAAGACAGTATTTTATTTACGCTTGCCAGCATTATGGGGCTGAGAGCGAGAGATTCACATTATCGTAATGTGAAAGCTAGCACTGTGAGATGATGCCCTGGAGCCAGCTCACTGATTGGCTTGAAATCTGTATTTATATATGGAAAGCAAAGTTCACTCCTAGTTCAGGGATGAGTCTCCCTCCCAAGATCGTTTTCGACAGCAGAGACGTGATTTTCGGCCCAATCGATCCTGTCTCGTCCCAGGCTACTTACCCGGTGCGATTAGACAGACAGCTCTCATTTTTAGCAAGTACAAGACATCAATTTGGTTAAAAACCGAACTGTCACTGACAAACGACTGCGCTGCCGCAGCAAATCTTTTATTGGCGGGATGCCAAGTTGCGGGAACTATAATTTTTTTACATATAAAGTGGAATAAAATGAGGGCAATAAAATGTAGCAGAGCATCTTCGGCATTATTATTCACCATATAAATCTTTATAAAGTTACATTAGTACATACATTATACCCATACACAACAACAACAACAACAAAAAACTCCATCTCAGAACGGTTTATTATTTCACTGGTGTGCCTTGATTAATTGCGTTAAAAGAACAGTGTTCCTAACCTATGTTAATTAGACTTCAGTCAAAAGCTAACAGTGCAGTTATCCCTTTAATTTATGGCTACAAATATGTTATATAGTGTTGAGGCAATGAGGCTATTCCCCTTCCTTGTGTTCGCGTGTTGGGGCGCAAGGGTGGGGAAGTGAGCGCGTGACGCGTATATAAACCGCCCGACAAGCCCCCTCGCAGATCAGCTAACCTTGGCGTCTCCGCAAATGTCGATGTCGGGGCGTGCTGATTGCATTGTGGCTAAACAGAGCATGGAGTCTTTTACAGCACATCCTACACTGCGCCCGTGATCGCTGTGCCAGGAAAAATACGGCGTGCCGCCACCCCTAAGACACATTGCGCGCGTTTCCATCTCAGGGAGGGAAAACAGATTGAATTACATGGTAAACAAGCTCTTACCCTGTAGATGGCGAAGGAGAGAGAGCAACATAATGAGCGCGGCTCTGAGAGAAGCAGGGGGAAGCAAAATTATCATCGGAAACGGGTCGTTATGCCGATAACAAGGCCGTTTGACCGTCTTTACCTTCTTTTTCAAATCTCGGATGTTTCGATAATTTTCGCTGGTACTTTGGCGACTATGTCAGCCTCACGTCAGTTGTTTTAGTTTCCATTCTCTACAGTGGAGGTGCCGAAATGCGAGAGCTCATAATCTTATTTTCATTTTTATTTACTACTTCAAAAGGAAATGCAAGCTCATCATCATCATTGCGGAAGGATCCGCACACCAAGTGATATATGGTTGCTGACAAATTCCAAACGGTCATGAGCTTGCCAAGCAAAGATTCCACTGTTAAAATAGGACCGACTCCACCTGGAGACCATGAATCTCACAACGCACAGAATCAATCAGCAATTAGGGCTCATTTAGGAAAGGCGTTGCATTGCTTTTTTTTAGAGCCCAACCCTGAACGTGCAGTTTTCCTCACACTGTTCTCTTCTGTCTTTTGATATAAAGTTTTGGTGCATGACACAGGAATGCAATTAAAGTCAGTCAAGGAACTAATGTGCCGGCCACATTACAAACTGGATAATCTAGCTCATCGGCAAGCTTGACTAGGCCAGGAGCCTCTTCCAAATTTCAGTCTAGCACTTCATAAAAATCATCCTTCCTTGCACTACTAACAACATTTGGCAGGAGAAGAGTGCTAAGCAAGGATAGTCATCTGTTTATAACATTGATTACGTTGCAGTGTTATATGGAACACTTTCTGGAACTTCATTAATCGTTCTTGTAGGTCTCCTTAGAAACGTTTCAGCCAGTTTGTCGAAACATGATTTATAACACGAGAGTTTTTTTTTTAAATTCTGGTAATCAAAGTGGCAGAAAAACACTTGAGACTTTTCCTTCACAAATCCTTTAGTGCTCACCTAGCATATAGCAATTTAGCACTTAGCTAGCATTTAGCTGTCTAACACTTAGCTAGCATTAAGCTATTTACCTAAAATACGTGTGAAGCAGAGGACACAGAATTGATATTTTTAGTGACAGCTTTCCGCATCAGTGTTTGGGCTTTTGTGGTCAGCGTGGGTCACATAGGTTAGCCCTTAGCCAGCAGACAAGTAGGTGCTCTGGTTGCTTCCAAAGACAGTTTACCAAGCAGCCAAAAATAGCATTGGTAATAAAGAAAATACATTCTTTCAACACACCCCTCAGCTGGGGGGGGGGGGACTCTTCTGCAGGCCGAATGTCCCCCGGAAGACCGAAGGAGGAGGATGCTGAGCACAGCACACCTTGTGGCATAACAGCAGATGAGCTTTTAATTTCCCCATAACGCTGCTCTATCTCTGATGTGCATCTTAACGACGTTTAACTCCAGAGGACCCCAAATGAGAGATTGCTGAACATCCGTCTTAACCACATTTATAAAAAAAAAAAAGAAAAACAACAACGACACGAGTCTGTCGACCGCTAATAAAAACTTCCCACTGCAGTTACAAGTAAATACGATTTCAAAGCACGTGCAAAATATTACGGCGATTAACGTGTCTTTCGGAAACTTGAATTTACAGAAAGAGGAGCCGCTCATCTGGAGTACGGGGTGTTCTATGGTCACTAGACTTTCATCATAGATGTATAAAGCAGAAATGCAGTGGAATTATTACCTCCCGAAGTTTTCCTCCACTTTAATGACGAACTCCCTGCTCTCATAATTCAAACTGCACTACAGTAATAACAGTGTATGCCTAAGTATGCCAGACAAATTTGCACTGCATACAGAATAATGAATTTTAACTTTAATGCTGATTTTGTCTTTGAAATAGCCCGTGAGCTGACATACCATAACTTAATGCTTTATACATTACAGAGGTTTAATATTTATACTCATGTATATTATATATGACTTGTTAGTGCGTCACAGCATAAATACTTTGACTTTTCAGGACGCCGTGTGACAATTTTAGCCCTTGGGCTCCTATTTATAAAAGCCTCCAATTTGCAATTCATACACATTGGGGGGAATGCTTAATTTTATGGCTGTTATTCAACTCAGTTCATTAATTAAGGAAAAAAAAGTGCTTTCTAATCTCTGCATGCCTACCATCTTCTTTTTGATGAGCTTTCTTCAGGAGCAATTGAGCCTGTTAATTAGATAGAATTAGAGTATAATTATTACAGAGCCCAAAGCTAAACAGAAATGCATTTTTCCATCGCGAGTGTCGCACCCGGGCCTCCATGTGACTCCTCGTGGCTCCTGCCCTCGAACCGTCTTTGATGTCCTTATTGCCGTTTCAGCACAAGACGGATTAAATGGCACCTTTTTAATTCACTCGTCTTGCTCACCACGAGAGGTCTTTCCGACATCCGCTCACTCCTGTGCAATCCGGCACAGGCCGCCGTTAAATCTGAGTATTTCATTACAATTAAGTGTGTTTTTTTTCGTTCTCCTGCACGCCGTTCATACTATTTCAAAGACGAAAAGCATCTGTCTTGTTTATGCCCTTCTCTCAGCCGGTGGTATATCCTTTGCTATATCATGTTTTTATGGGCCTGACATTAGCCACCATTAATCAAAGCCGGCCCAGGTCCGGGGGACGTGAAATTAATCTTTGTTCTTTGCCGCACGCATGCAAATGCACACGGGCCCCTCACGTGTGCACGAATGCAGACACACACGCGTGTGAGCGCGCAGTCAGGGCCACCCAGTTTCAAATTTTTGCAGCTGGTGTTTCCATGATGAAACGAAATATTGTCACAGGAGGAAGATTGTAGATCTGGTTACATGTAGGGGCATAGGAACTGGGGGGGAGAGGGGAACCTTGTAATTCCAGTATTTAATTTGGATTCATCCATCCCCTAAATAAATAGACCATAGTATTTAAATAATTAAGTTGCATTCCTCTCGATGTCTAGCTCTGCCTTGAATAGATCACATTTTAGAAGATATACAGTAGATTAGATGAATATATACATTCAGAGATTTCTCTCATAGCCCGTAGCCTCATTCGGATGTTCCTGCATATAAAAAAACTAAAAAAAAAACCTGGCAAATAGATCCTGAAGATAATCAGACTACTTATAATCCTATTCTAATCATAATGCTGTCTTTGTACATTTGATCCATTTCTGAAAAGGTTCCCTGCAGCACGGTAGCTGAATACTTTTGATTTTGAACGTTTGATTTATCGTATTTGTATCTCCATCCGATTAGCCTTTCACTTTGGGTAAATGTGTAAGTATGATACAGTGTACAGTGAAATCGACAAAGAGAATAAACGTGAGCTTGCCGACATCACAGAGGACGCCACACGCACATTAAATCGGATCGGTGATTCCAGCACCACACTCTAGCAGTTGGGTCACGTCGTGCTAAATTAGTATATCCAACCCGCACCCTCCTCGTGCGTAAAATTCTCGTTTTGCACCTCACGCAGGTGAGCCTTTCCTCGTCCGCGGTCCCGTCTGAACCCAATTATGCCATCAGAAAAGAATGTCCTTGACTGCGACAGAACTGGGTCTTTGATTAAGGAGCGCCGGAGCGATGTGGGCCAACGTCACCGTATTTCACGCCGGAGATGGACGGAGATCAGATCCTCTCTCAGTGTGTCAGGAGGGATGCGGGCTTAACTAGGCCTGAATAATTCAGCGCGGCCATTGCTGCGAGGGCTCTGAGCAGCTTCATGCGGCAGCAATAACACACAGCTTTCGCCGGGGATGGAAACGGAGACGTCGGCGCCGGTCGTTAATGCCGCCGCCCATCCCGCGGCTGGGCGACATTGTATCGCCGCTAAATCTTGGGTAATGAATGGAAAACGCCGCTACCGGTGGCGTCATAAAAGCCGCCCGCCGTCGGGTTGGAGGCTACGCGCTACACGTTGTTTCTCGGTCGCGGCGTAAAGACACCCATCAGGTTCTCTCATAAATATGTTAAGGAGGGGGAGATAAGGACATAAATCACACTTTTATGAATATGAGGGAGCCTGAGGTGCTGTATCCTTGAACGGTACTGTAATGCATTACTTAATTTGCAGCTGATGTCTTTCTGCATGCCGCAGTGTATTATCGGAGCGGGCGCCCTATCATTTCAGCTATACGCTTCCAAATGCTCATGAAAGTATTAAACAACCAATCGTGTCATTACAATGTGTCCCAGTGCCATTATACCCGGGAACTTTTCCACAGCTGACAGTTGTACTCTTTCCTCGTACTGACAGCTGGGTACTTTGAATAACTATTCAGGCTGGACCTCTGTCGCCCAAGGGTATCCATAGCGCCCCCTTCTGGGAGATGACCACTCAAACCAAAGTACCACACGGAGTAATGAATAAGTACTCAAAGCTGTGTTTCATACTGCACTTGCATGCAGTGCTGTTTACGTATACGTTCTGCATTTATCCAGTGCTGCTTTAATAACCGTTGTGGTTTGGTGGATTTAATAGACGCTCTGGCTGCACTCCAGGTGGGCAGGCTAGGTTCTCAAAGCATGCAGCCAAAGTAACTTTAAGCGTTTTTCCACATGCCTGTCTGGCTCCTTAACTAATTTAGCGAACTTGGGGCTGAATTGATTAGAAAAGAAAAAAGGCTCAGATTTAACACGTCTTTGCTCCAATGTCACAGAAAGAGGCACAAGCAGTAATATGGTTTCTTTATAAAATAGAACTGGGATCTACAAGGGACACATTATTTATGAGCAGATCTATCACTTTGTTGAGGTGTAATCTAAATAGGTAGTTTGAGTTTATAGACTTTTAAATAAATCAACAGTGTGTAGTATTTGGAGAAAGCACTTTTGTAACGTATTACCAGTGTATGCAAGACTATTACAAAAGGTTCAAATAGCCGTACAAAGATGTTAATAATTACTTAACAAATTAACCAATTATTGCAACAAATCTTTACAGACAAAATGCCTTTAGTAAGAAAGCAACGGTACCATATGAAGGTATGTGTTTACCATACTAATTTGACTCTCAATCAGACTCATTATGCATACTTTATAGTATGGGAAAAGGGCTATTGTTAAACAACGTAATTATGCAGTTTTTCAAGCCAGGCACTGATTTAATATGGAAATAAAGGGGTATCTCTCACGACATGCAAATGTTTCAGACATTTCTTGTGGTGAAAGACACCTTGTAAAATTCTCAGGCTCTGTGTTTGAAAATGACTTCTGGCACAACAAAACATTAGCATAAATCCTAACACTGAACCTACACATTAGATAAATACGTAAAAATGGTTTAAAACTGAATCTATAGACAAGTCATCTTATAGAACAAATGGATGTGCTTCTGTATTCTCAGCAATTCAATTACTTGCCTTTGAGTTGACTAAGCATAAGAGTATCTAGGCTAAGCTTCCAATGAATTGTACAAATATAAATAATATAACAGCAAGTTACGCAGAATCTTAAAGCAACACAAGAGCCTAATAAGACAATTCAATGACGAGAAGTGCAACAATGCTTGTCTGGACCAATAACATTTCTTGCATGAGAGAGGATTATTGAGAATCGCTGGAATTCCGAATTCACCACCGACACCACGTCCTGGCCAGAGATCTCAGTTACAGTGTTATTTCTTAAAAGGCACTCAATTTTTTCACACATGTCAGGACATCGATCCTAACATGTAGTCTTACCGCTTTGTTATCACTGGGCCTAGTGCTGGCGACCTTTGACCCTCACAAATCCACTGGCCTTAGGGGGAGCATGACCGCGGACACGAGTGCCTGGATCTCCGTGATGTGAAATTCGTTTGAGTGCGTGCGTGTTAGCCTTTGGCTGCTCAAAAAGATCACACTATAACAATGAAAGAAATTAACAATACAGTATATACAATATATGTAAATACCAAAATGTCCTCACGCTTCTTTGGGGGGGGATGGAATCTCACTGCTGACCTGTGGAAATGTGGACATTGCATGTTTTCATGGTGCGTTTCATACATCATCTCTGCTTTCCTCCAATCCAGAGACATCCAGTTACATAATGTAGCTTCTCTGAATTGCCCCTAATGTCAAATTTTCCGAGCATGCGTGTGCCCAGTGACTGATTGGCATGCTTTCAAGAGTGTTCCTTTGCCTGATTGTTTTTTTTTTATTATTATTCTGAAAAATGCATTTTTAAGAGGATCATTTGCCAAATCGAATGTATCTCCTTGTAGTCAACTATTCCGTCCATCCTTGCTTGCCCTATTCTTGAAATCTACAGGTACAATGTAGGGAATAGCCCAGGATGGGGCAATGACCCGTTGCAGGGCAACACTCACATACCTACAGGCGATTTGGTAACTCCAGTACAGCTTAGCATGCCTTGTGGCCTGCAACAGAAAACCAGAGCATCTAGAAGAGACCCTGTGACCTGCAAACTCCATACAAAGAGCTATGGTAGAGACTCAAACCCTGGTCCCAGAGGTGTGAGGCAACAGTGCTAAGCACTGAGCTATCACACCGCCCCGAGCATTTAATCATTCAGTTATATATTTATGAACGCTGAAAATGTTCTCAGCTTCGGTTGTCAGTGCTGCGAGTTTCTGGACTGCTAGATGGCTGAGCCCCCCTTCCCCCCCGGCTTTGTCCCCTCTGAGGCACTTATAAATATCGACACCTGGGAGAGCTTTCCATGTCCCCGGGGCGTGTAATTCCCGCGGCTATCGCTCGCAGCATCGGGGACACGTCAAGGGGCGACTCTCCGTCTCGTGTGTCTCTGACCTTTCCCTTCACGGTGTCCCCCGGCGTCCAGCCGACACTTAGCGAAGCCCACGCCGGAGCGGCAGAAGAATGCGCGGCGGGCTATTTTTAACCGGAGGGCCGCGTCGCGCACGAGCTCTGAAAAGGTCGCTATACTGTACAAGCGCGACGTCAGCTGCATCGCCGCGGCCCCCAACGAGTCAGGAGTTTAACTGTGGCGGCCTATCGCGTAAAATCGCGAGGGATTTCGGATGACGCTCTACGGAAGCGCCGCGGGAGAGGAGAGTTAGCTGGTGGTGAGCGACCAATCACACCAGTAGCTGAACACGCTTAACAACCAATTGGGAGGGGAGGGCTCTCCTGCTGTGTCACGCACGGGATTGTGGGAGTTTCAGATCATCTGAACTGGAATCCGGCATGCTGATAGGCTGTCTCGTAACCAAAAAGGTTGCTTCTAATTACATTTTATTAGACGCCAATATTGTGGGGCAACATGATGCCCAAAACAATTGTTGATTTTGGAAGGCAGGCTTGGCATAGGGATTGTTTGGCGATGGCATGGTGAACTGAACACATCATGTCAAATTACCCGTATAGTGGCACCGGACGTACGGTGGCCTGTTTTGGTCGTGCTGCTGTTCACGGTCTTTAGTTGAGGATCAAAAGTGGCACCTATATAACTAAGCACTTATGACGCAGTCATATCTCATGAAGTCAGCTTTTGCAGATTAAGGATATTTGGCATCATGAGTATGTGCTACGTCTGCATTAGCACTGGACATGACCCTGCCTAGTAAAATAAGAGATTCAAACCCCTTCTGAAATGTATTTGTTACCAATCAAGCAGTGAAATTAAAAGAACGAATCCCCTCTAAAAGGAGATCCCCTCTAACTTATCTGTGAGATCGACAGAGGGCGACACCCCCCCCCCCCCCTCAGAAAAGTGAAAAGTCTTTGGGGGGGTGAGCCCTCCGTTTGCCAAAATCTACCGAGTGGGACCCTGCACAAAATGTATTTCTGTTAGTCATATTTAGAGAGTCCAGAAAGTCACTCACAACAATGTGGAACATAGCAGCTGACCATGGAACCATGTGTGTTATGTATTTATAAAATTACCGTAAAACTGATTGTAGCTCTGTGATTTTCACTAATTAATGGGCCATACTGAAATTTATATTTCTGAATATTAGAAAAAGTAATTACAGATAGGTGCTAGCTAAATAAAATGTGCATATATTACAGTACATTGCAACTTATCTGTGGACCGAGCCTATGTTTCACACCATTTTATGATCATTACTTTCCAGTATTTAATAATAATGTTGGTTTGGGAAAAAATTGGAAGGCCTCATATTGCAGAGAATGCGACGACCCAAACATGCGGATTTTGCGAACACTTCCAAAAGTGACCTGGAACGTCTTAATATTTCTTTTAAGAATAAAGACATTTCAAACATAACCTTTCCGGTCAAAGGTGTCAGTGGAACTGCGTAGGAGGTTAATAGGTGCAGGATGATGAGGTCAGTTTTCAATTACCCCCGTTAATCACATTACCACACTGTCTGAGATGCTGACAAATCCCGGCAAGGAGGCCGGAACGCTCGGATTGCAAAACAAAGAGCGGCAGCTGAGGCAGTTCTGGGGGGTGGGGGGCAACCTGACGGTGGGTGGGTGTCACGTCCCCCCCCAGCCCACCCCACCCCTCAGGAAGCAATGACAGGGATCAGTGTGACACCAGTCAGGTGTCTGTGCAGTCCTTTATGGTCAAGCCACCGCGCTTGAAGTTCCCTTCATCCAGGGGGTCGATGCGAGATGGGGAAGAGCCTTTCAGGGCAGGGAGAAAGGGCACATGGTCTCTGTCGAGGACGCGTGACGTGCAAAGTGATGTTACCGACTGACCTGTCAACCTTTGGTGTTTTTCAGAGGGGTAGCAAGTTAAACAGTGATGACACCATTTGTATTTTGTATTTATACAGCATACAATGCATGTTTTTTTCCCCCATAAATACAAGTTCAGTTTCATATTGTTGGGGCCGAGATGAAGAGCTAATGACAAAGCTAGCCATAACTTGCAGATAACAGTTTTGACTTTAATTGAAGCAATTACATTTTTCTGCCATTTTGGACTTTGATAGGGTAGATCTTAAACACATCAGGCTAGGTGCATGTCTACAGAGTGGTAATGGTGAGATAAACAGTAATATATCCACTTACCCAATTTTGTGATCATTATCACAGTCATGCTGTTTAATAACAGGAACCTTTAATGAATGTGAAGATGCTTCAGAACTGATGTAACAATAACTAATAACAAGTAAAATATGTAGCCACTTTTTGCTTTATATTTCACAATCATCCATCCATCTATCCATCCATCCATCCATCTACTTGTCTTCAGACCATATAAAAGCTGCAATAACTTATTTTATAGATGTTTGTTACTTGGCAGTAAGTAGGCTTTATTTATATATTCGTTATTTAATCGACTCCATGTTTAATAAGCACTGGACGATATCCTAGCAAAATGTCCTTACATTTCCATAGTGCCAAATTGGATGCTGTTTCTTTGTGCTACAGACAGTTTTACAGATTTTTGAGATACCTGTATTCCAACACTGACAAAATCCACTTTTAATCAATTGGCTCTGGTCAGCTCTTATAATATAACATACACTCATCTAGGCAGCATTGTAAGGAGAGAGGAAATGATTAAGGTAGATTTGTTTTTAAATAATGGATAAAAGTACACAGTGAGGTGTTAACTGAGTCTTTATTTCAGCAGAATATTGCATCTTGGACTCATATTGAAAATATTGCAGAATGGCTAGAGTTCACCTACCCAAAACAAGGTCGTACAGGCAGTTGCCAGCCTGATCATTGGCTGTGCTACCTGTAACTAAACTCTTTATTTTAATACTGTATGGCAGTGTGTGATTTCAAATTATTGCAATCTTATATCACATGCATGGTCTCCCCATGCCTTATTCTCTGTGCTTTTGGGGATAGGGTCGAAGATTGATGTAAACATCCACTGGATAAACCGTGTTGGAAAATGAATATAGATGGAGCCGTTAGCAGTCAGGCATCCCTTGCCATGTAACTGGTGAAAATAATGTTTTAATTCCGTGTTGAAACTCTGAGTAACTTGAAACGGAGCCCTTAACCTGGATGTTCACAGATAGTACATCATTAATTGCCTTAATGTAGCCTGTCAGCCGTCAGACGCGTGGAAATCATTTGGACAAACGTTTGGAAACTGGCGACAATAAATCCACATTATCTCTTTGGAAAAAATAAGCTGCGGGGTATGCACAAGGTCGAGTCACGCCTGTTAGAAGTGTGTTTGTGTTTCAGCTGCGTCTGGCTTGTTCCTGCAGCGCGGGGTTACCGTGTCACTCCTAGGGCGCCGATCGAGTTACAATGCAGAGAGCAAAAGGTCGGACCCCGGTGCCGCTCGTATCGCCGCGAGTCGGCGACTTTCAAGGAAAGCCAAGGTCATTCGAGAAGGTGCGTAGGAGCCCCTTTTGTTCAACACCATCTTTGGTATATTGCCCGGAAGCGTGTCCGGTCCCCTGAAGGTGCCTATAAAATACTTTCATTTGTGGGTCTATGATGTGTACAGAGCGGCGAGCTCTTTCCTGTGCTGTAGGCAGCCTGTCCACCGAAAACGCGGCCATGTTAACAAGGGATCCGTAACGTTCATAAAAATACCCATAATGCAAAAGGAACGGGCAAAGGCAGCCATCATGCTTTCCTTACTGTCAGAAGGCTGAAGTTAGGAAGTCTGTTAAGTTCGATTAAGGTTAATGTGGCCAGTGGTATCTGCAGTAATTGTTGAAATGTGCAGAATACTGTACAAAGACTGCAGTTTTAAAAAACTACTTAAATAGGTGTCTTACAGGCAGTCCCAAGTTAAGAACGTCTGAATTATCGACAACTCAAACTTACACATTTCCATAAACATGAAGTCTATGATACTTAAAATCTAGGTTAAACACAATGGCTCATAATAATGGACACACAGTCTACTTAGTGATGTCCATGGAAACATTGAGCAGCTTCAGAAGTTTTTCAAATCGAGGTACAATACAGTGCAAGTTACTTTAATTATTACTGTAATATTATTATCGTCATCACCATCATCATTTTCCAGCATATCTAAAAAAAATCACCTTAAAGACAGACTTAGGGGATGGATCTGGTTTATAACCTGGGGACTGCTTACATTTTTATTTATACCTTAGGACAGTCTGTCACACCGTCTATCTTATGTATCCTTCTGTACACTGACCAGATATAGTACCTTTTTGTTTACTGGGTAAATAAAACAAAGGAGATTATTATGAAGAAAAAATAAAGTACAGTATGTTACCAAAAAGGACAACACTCTTACCTGGGAAGTGGGTAGCTTTTAATACTTTAATTTCATTCTAAACTTAATACTTTTGCCTGATATCAGGGTTTGGTTATATATGCACAGTTTTCTTTAACCAGCCAAGAATGAGTTTCCAGCTTCCTCTTAAACACGCCGGACATCTCGTCATTTCTGAGGACAGCCCATACACGACATTAACGCATCACTTCAAATTAATTCAGCAGTTCTGTTCGAGAACGGAATGACTTCCAATGATTGCAAAGGAAATCAATCTACATGTAGAAGCAGTCATTAGTTTCCCATTTTACATCGTGGTAATTGAGAAAATGCATCATTATACACATTTAGTTAAGTAGTCAGGGGTTTATTTGCTTCAGAATGTATTTTTTGCACATGCCTATTTAAGTGACAGAAATGTTTTATTAGACTTAGTTAGATGGGGATCAAGTGTTGAGTTCCTGAGCTTTGGGTTTTAAAATAAAGTCACTCCCTTTGCATACACAGACAAACCAACACCAGCACTTTCACTTTACTACAGAATATATATTGATTGGTGATTAAATTTTCCCTTAAATTACTATCCAGGGTCTCCATTTCAGCTTGATTTGAGCCTTCACCTTTGCAGAGACTAAATTATAACCCCCCCCCCCCCCACACACACACACACACACACACACACACACACACACACCTCTCCTACCTCTCGCTCATTACAGCCCAGGTGCTGACAGCAGCAGAAAATCCTGCTCGCATCACCATCTTTCCCCCCCTCCCCCGATCTCCCCGCGCCGCTGAGTCGAGAGACGGCAGAAGGCGAGTCTCCCCGCAGCCGCTTTTCTGGCGGTCACGTCGCGGAGGAGTATCGGAATCTATAAAACAATGTACCGTGGGCGGGGCTGAAATCAGCTTCGTTTAATGCGCGATCACAACGCTTATGTGAGAGTGACGACAAGATCTATTTAACAATTAATTACCTGTGTCTCGCAATGATCCGGCTAGCTAGCGGCCTGCGTTTAGATACTGAGCTATTGACATTCTCTTTCAATCCAAGCAGAGGGGAGGCAGGATGGCCCCCATATCCATTTATGTCATCAATATCCTCCTATATATATGTCAGATGTGCCATTTCACTCATAGCTATTTCCCACACTGCTGATTACATTATTGTGTTGTTGGGGGGGGTT